>OZ025301.1:158868106-159317218 GCA_964019185.1 Maratus speculifer | reverse complement strand
GCAAGCGTCTTTTCAATATGAACGTATATCCAAAAATTGAACCAAAACAGTTAATTCAGCATGAAAAACCCATTTACCTAAATTATGAGTCCCCCCCCCCATCCCTCTTTCATACTTAACCAATGAATCCCCAAAATCAATAATAATTCCCCAAAATCAATCCTTGTCACTTTTTTTCCGTGTCCCTTTTTTTCCGTGTCACTTTTTTTCCTTGTCACTTTTTTTCCGTGTCACTTTTTTTCCGCTTTTGTAATTTAGGTCACTTTTTTCCGATAACTTTTTTTCCGGTCACTTTTTTTCCTAGATTCGATTCCACAATAAAATGAAAAAGAATATAAAATATCGAAAATTTTCGAATATTTTTTTAATATAAATTAAAATTTCTTTCTTTCACTTGTAATTTTATTCTAAGTAAAAAAAAAGAGCATATATTTGAAACAACTAATAAAACTAACTTAATAATATTATTTTTTTTTTCATTTTTTTTCTATGATTGAATGATATATCTAAACAAGAAACTTAAAAAAATTAATAACTCAGTAAAAATCCATTTTTAACGATTGCTATGTATGTCCGGTTGGAGAATGCTATGCATGTCCGGTGTGAATTCTTCTATGAATCTCTGTTTGTGGAGGGGTGGAGACAGTGTGACAAAATATGCAGTATTTTTCACCCGCTGTCTTCTATGTATACGTATTTCTTTTTCTAACTATAGAATGAACGAATATTACAATTGAGAAAGCCGCCTGGGGCATCTTTTTCTTTGCAATGATTTTCGCTACTTCCCAATTAGGATAACAGTTGTATGACTGCATGGGGATCACAGATCATATGCCCATTTCAAACTTTTCCATTTTTTAGATGTGTTCGTAATTATGTAAATACGTAGCACCTATTGTTGCAACGCAAAAAGTACCCAACCGAATCGTTTGAAATTTAAAATATATAATTATTACATAATTTTGTCGAGTCATTTCAAATTTTATGAAAATCGGATGGATAGATCAATCACAGGCACAATGAAAAGTATTCCGTTACATTACGATCAATGGGGAAAAAAGTTTAAAATGCATTTTAATCGTTTGAAATTTAAAACGTATATTTATTACATAAATTTGTCGAATTATTTCAAATGTTATGAAAATCGGATGCATAGATCAATTACAGGGACAATCAAAAGTATTCTTTTACATTACGATCAATGGGGGAAAAAAGTTTCAAATACATTTTAATCGTTTGAAATTTAAAACGTATAATTATTACATAATTTTGTCGTGTCATTTCAAATGTTATGAAAATCGGATACATAGATAAATTACAGGGACAATCAAAAGTATCCCGTTACATTACGATCAATGGGAAAAAAAGTTTCAAATGCATTTTAATGGTGTTACATTCATTTGAACATAATAGAATTGACATGAATCTATGAAGTATGTACTAAAATATACATTCTGTACAATCTGAGATGCAAAGAATATTTATTATTAAATTACAGGGCCACACAAATGTATTCCACTAAATAATGTTATTCGGGGAAACAATGTTTGGGGTGTGTTTTAATTATGTTAAACTACTTCACATTTTATGAATAAGATATACGTTAATGAAGTATAATAAAAATTACTCCCTACATATTTACAGAAACACAAAGATTTCGACCATTATACTGTACCCAAAGTACGCTCTACTATACCAGCAAGATCTGAATATTTTAAAACTTCGTTATAGTACGAACGCACCTCATTTGCTACGCTTCACGTGCAATTTCTAACTTGTTTTCTTTTCAATGGATAACGTCAGCTGAATACCACTCCTGACCCCTAAAATTCTCGCGATCGCTATGCTTAGTGCCCATGGGGAAGGGGTTATTTTATTTTCTAATATCTTGTTTCAATTCTACATTTTTATTTCTTTTCTTTTTCTTTTTCTTCCCCCCCCCCCTTGCATTGAATAGTGAAGTTCATCTCTTCACGGCTATTTTACTATTAAGTTACTATGTTACTATTAAAACTTTGACTAAGATTTCGTTTTCCATTTCATAAATAGTTACTGTTTATCAGGGCCGAAATTAAGGGGGAAGCAAAGGGGGCATGTGCCCCGGACGCCAAAGCGAAGGGGTGTCAAATAAAGATTTTGGTATGTCGATATTTCTCACGTTTATATGTAACACGGTATTATTAAAATCATCCTGCCTGGATTATCCCGAAGGCATAAGGATCCTGTATATTATTATCTTCGAATGAAATTTTCAGATTAAAAATGGATTGAGTGACGACGAAAATTACTTTGTCTTGATTGGATTTGGTTTAAGTTCGATGGAAATGCTTTTGTGGGGTTCCGTTTAGATTGCTGATGGACTTCAACTCAATGTTTAATTCATGGGGTGGCTCGAAGGGAATTCTCTCCCCCCCCCCCCCCGCCCGGGTTATGAAATGCTCCCTCCGTAAATATTGAGATTTTTCGTTTTCAATGGTCAAAATGTACAATCCCCCCCCCCGGAGTCGCTTAATTCCCCCCTCCCCGAAGAAAAGTGTCTGAATTCAACAATGCTTTAACCAGGGCCGTAGCTAGAAGTGAATGATAGGGGGGGGGGGGCTCAAGAGAATGTAGGGGGGGCTCAAAAGAATGTATGGGGGGGCTCATAATTTTTTTCTCTCTCTCTAACGTAGAAAGATAAATTAGTGTATATTCACATTGTAGGTACTATGTTTCTCATTAAACTGTTGTAATAACTTCATTTTATGCTAAGAAAAGTATAGGATGATGAAAATTTTGAGTGTATAATTGGTGCAAAATTAAACATCATGTTAGCTTCATATGTATAAATAGGATGAGGGAGCGTTGAAACACTTATTTTAGGTACAATTTAGTAACACTGTAAAACTGTGAAAGGGTCTCAAAACTAAATTAGATTTTTGAACAGAATTTCATTTGAATATTTGGAACATTTAGTGACCTTGGAATTTTTCCAAGGGGGGGGGGGGGGCTCAAAATATTTTAGGGGGGGCTGAGCCGCCCATAGCACCCCCTTAGCTACGGCCCTGGCTTTAACTGGAATCTTCAAGTTTGGGTCCGGTACAACACGATGTTTGGGCGAATAGTTGATCATTTTAATTACTAGATATTTATCCAGTAATTAAAATTATTGAAATAATAGCATATTTCAATTATCCTAAAGCTGTCGACGCTCTTTGCAATACGTTATCCGACTGCAAAGAAAGTAGAATGAATGGTACTCCCTCCAGGGTGAGTAGCAACATTTTAGTTTTAAAAATAAGCACCTGTAAGCACACTTTTAGAGAAAAAGAAGCACCCATTTATGCACATATACGCATTACAGGGGTGATTGTGTTCCTGGTGTACCCCAGATTTCCGAGCTTTTTGATTCATCCTTTCGGGTTTATGATATTGTTACACTTAGTGAAAAATTCAAACATTAAAAAATATCGTGAATTTTGAAAAAAATTTGCAAATTTTGTCAAAAATTAAAAGAAAAAAAAAAACATGAATTTCTTTAAGGAATCGTGGAGAGAACAAATTTCTTTTTAGAATCAGGGGTAAAAATGCAAATTCGTTTTAAAAAAAGGCAAATTTTGTCGAAAAACGTGAAAAAACGATCAATTTCGTCAAAAAATCACAAAAACTATCAATTTTGTTATATAAACGCGAAAAAAAGGGACATATTTCTAGAAAAAAGGTCACGAAAATACAGCAAATTTCACAAAAAGTCGCGTAAAAACAATCATTTTCGTCATTTAAGCGGGAAAAAAATGTCAAATTTCTTGAAACAATCACGAAAAAAGCGGCAAATTTCATAAAAAAAAAATGCATAAAAACAATCAATTTTGTCAAGTAAACGCGCAAAAACGGCAAATTTCGTGAAAAGTTTGCGAAAAAACGAGATTCCTTAAAAAAATCGCGAAAAAAACGAGATTTCTTCAAAAGATCGTGATAAAGCCGCAAATTTTGTCAAAAGACTGCGAAAAAAAAAAGCCATTGCTGGAGTGGAATTTTCTGTACAAAAACTGTTTTTGCTGCTTTAAAAACTGATTTTATAGCAGCCCCAGCAGCAGAATTTTTTTCTGCAGTCCGCAACACAAGTAAAAACTTAAAAAACAGTCTGCAGACCAATCCCTCGCATTACATTATATGCACTAAAACTTCCCAAGTATTTGTGATAGACATAAAAAAAAAAGTATAATTAAAAAAAAAAAAAAAAAAAAAAAAAAAAAATTGTCTTTGTACTCAGAATTTTTAACACCTCATACATTTTCTGAAAGAGGAGGGGGGGGGGGGTCCCTCTTTGACAAAAATTGGCACGGGTTTTTCACGATCATTTGACGCAATATCATTTTTTGCGAACTTTTGACGCTGTTTGCACCTTTTTTCGCATTTTTATGACAAAATTTGACGTTTTTTCCGATTTTTTGACGAAAACTTCTTTTTTTGTGATCTTTTGAATAAAATTGTCGTTTTTTCGCGAGCTTTTGAAGAAATTTGTTGATTTATCGATTTATCGATCTTTTGACGAAAACTGCCGTTTTGTTGCGATCTCTTGAAGAAATTTGCCGTCTTTTTTTCGCAATCTCTTGAAAAAATTTGCTGTTTTTCGCGATCTTTTGAGGAAATTTACAGTTCTTTCATGTTTTTTTTAACGAAAACTGCCGTTTTTACGTGATCTTTTGAAGAAATTTGCCTTTTTTGAAATCTTTTGAAGAAATGTTTCGTTTATTCGTGATTTTTTGATGAAATTTGCCGTTTTTTCGCGATTTTTTGAAGAAGTTCGACGATGTTTCGCGATTTTTTCACGAAATCTGCAGTTTTTTCGCGATCTTTTCACGAAAATTACAGTTTTTTTCGCGATGTTTTGAATAAATTTCCCGATTTATCGTGATCTTTTGACGAAAACTGCCGCTTTGTCGTGATCTCTTGAATAAATTTGCCGTTTTTCGCAATCTTATAGAAAATTTGCAGTTTTTTCGTGATTTTTTAACGAAAACTGCCGTTTTTTCGAGATCTTTTGAAGAAATTTGCCGTTTTTTTTAGATTTTTTGGACGAATGTTCCATTTTTTGTGATTTTTTGATGAAATTTACCGTTTTTTCGCGATTTTTTGAAGAAATTCGACAATGTTTCGTGATCTTTTACGAAAACTGCCGTTTTCTACGATTTCTTCACGAAGACTGCCGGTTTTTAGTGATCTTTTGAAGAAATTTGCCGTTTTTTTCAAGATTTTTTTGAAGAAATTTCCCGTTTTTTCACGATTTTTTGACGAAACTACCTTTTTTGTCGTGAACTTTTGCAGAAATTTGCCACTTTTTGCGATTTTTTGAAGAAATTTGCCGTTCTTTTCGCGATTTTTCGACGAAATTCGCGTGTTTTCAGCAAAATTGATTTCTTTTCGAAGATTATTTGTCGAAATTTGCGATACTTTTTATGTCCGAATTTGTGGATTTAGGACCGAAATTTAATTGTTGCTAAATTTTTAACAGTTGAAAAATAATCTGCACATTCCCAAGAGCCCGCGACGTACGTCGCAGCGTTGCGCCGATTCTGCTCCCGGAGTAGCAGCATTTTTTCTTTTCTTTTCTTTTTTTTTTTTTTATTTCTTGCTTTTTCTAAAGCTGTTTTTTCTGCTCCAAAATTGTTTGTTTCAAATTTTGTTTTCGAGTGAATATGACCTTTGAAATTAATATATTTTGCATTTGATGATTTTCAGGGTTTTTTACTTTGTATCAGTTAATTTTCAGGGGTTTTATTTCTTATCTCCTGGGGTTCATGAAATTTAAGTCTATTTAAAAATCCTTTGAAGAAATTTGATTTTTTGCAATATTTGGACTTTTTTTTTTTTTTTTGCAGAAAATTTTTGGTTTTCGTAATCTTTTGCGGTTTTATCGCGATTTTTTGTAGATATTTCTGTATTTTCGCGATCTTTTGGTTTTTTTCGACGTAATTTGTAGTTATTCGAGATCTTTTTGCGAAATTTGTGATTTTATCGCGATCTTTTGACAAAATGAGTGGTTTTTTCGCGAGTTTTCGTCAAAAATAAGTTTTGTCGCGATCTTTTCACGATAATTGCAATTTTATTGCAATTTTTTAAACAAACTTAGTATTTTTTAGCGATGCAAATTTCTTCGCCGAAATTACCAAATTTATACTACCAATGTCATTTTTCGTCTATTACAAGAAAAAGTTGGGTAGAGGGGTCGTAAAATTTACAATTTGTTCCGCGCGCAGTTTTCTCTTCGCATGGTCTTTTGATAAATATATATATATTTTATTGTTTTATGATATTCGCAACTTATTTTGATCGATCATTCGACGATATATTCAACTTACTTTGGTATAATAAAAAATTCAAATGGCAATAATGAATAATCACACGCTCACACAAGAGTCACAAAAGAAAAAAATAGGCAACGCCAGAATTCCAGAAAACCATGCAGAACGGAGAACTTACGTTCAGAGTTCCGAGAATCAAAGGCTGAAAGATGAGGGAGGAGCTAAAAGTGGACAATAGGAACATTTCTGGGGTACGAACGACGTATCATCGGCCGTTCTAGATAAGGAAAAGTTGTTGTTGTTTCGCTTTTATTGAAATAGTTTCGGTTCAGGATCGCGAAAATTAAAACAAGCAGTTCGTTCAAAACATGGATCAGAAATAGGCATTTCAAGGGAGACAGAAAAAAAATAAGCACTCTGGGAAAGAAAAGAAGCACCTTGTAAGGACCTGACAAATTTGCTTTGAAAATAAGTACCTTGTAAGCACCTGTAAGCACCGCTACGCACCCTGTCCCTCTCTAAGATCTTTGCCGGCTGAAATGAAAAAGAAGGGTAATTCTTCAACCAGGCTGCCCGCTCTTTGCAAACTGCCAAGGATCTTATCAAAGAGAGCCTCAATTAGTTTCGATTAGTTTACAATGCTGTCATTCCGTTTCCGTTTAGAAATAGCACAAACGATGCGAGGGAAAAAAAACTCCGCCTTTAAAGTGGGGTTGCCATAAACTATTTGAATTAGGTTGCTGGAAAATCTCGCCAACCGAGTCATTTTAAGATTACGGCAATTTTTAAAAAAATGTAACTGTTTCTGATAAATTTGAGTACTCCTTAATAAAAATATTTAAATTTGCTCCAAAATAGACATTTTTGATACAATTCAGAAAATGTTTTCGTCTATTTATAAATGAAAAAACTGATATAACTTTTTTAAACTTTCACGTACTAATGTTATTTCAGTATTCAAATAATAGATGGCAGCACCAAATGAATAATTGGAAAAAAAAAAATAAGTGTTTCATGCGACTAAGAAAATGGCGGCTAAAATCCATCTTTTGAAGATACTATATAATTATTAAACATTATTAAACATTTACGCAATAAATAACAATATAAAACTTAATATGAAACAATTTTGGGTTTAAATTGTGCTAAATGTTTGTTGTTTTGTATATATATCAATCTATTATTTCTATATTTTGTTCCAAAATTTCATGGAGAAAAAAGATGGAGTATCCGTTCCCCTTAAAATATATTAATAGAGAGATTTTACTAACGAATTGGAAATACTTAAATCAGAAGCCATTCCCATTAATAGCGTCCTCAATATGGTATTAATTTCCATACTACATATTTTTCAAGTTCAGCATTACTAATTTTAAAAGATTTGATCAGAATTTAATTTAGATAATTAATTGAAACTATAGATTATTTTAATGCAGTTTGGAACATCTTTTCACTTTCAACAACGCAAAGCTTTCTGACACATTTTTAAATGTGAAAACAAAAAATGGCAAGCCTGACTATTGAAGCAATTTAAAATCAAAGTAAGTTTTCCATTCTAATCAATAAAATAATAGGCTCAACTCTCTGGGGGCAAGCAAATGCGTTTGTATAACTCTGAACTCCCACCGGAAATAGGAAATAAGTTACTTCAAAATAAAGAAAAACAAATTCACGATTATTTTTACAACAAAGTTAGAAAAATAAAATTTAATAATTTTTTTTTCTGGTGCAAGTCTTCATTAATTGTAGGTGGGGGGTAAAATGTATCCCACCGTCCCTTAAAATCAGCACTCCAAGCATTATTTGTAAAAAAGAAAAAATAGGGCAAGGGAGAGGAGGAATTCATAATTAGGAAACGGTAAATACATAAATTTTAAAACATTTAAATAAAGCAAATATTCATTTAAAAATAGATATATTCCAAAATTACAGTCAAAAATGTTTCAAAGATTATCCATTTAAAAATAAATAAATCCAAACACAAAAATTTTAAATCGTCAAAAAAAGGCCGGTATTTCCGGCCGAATACTACATGATAGTCCAATACAGTTTTAGAAAAGTGGTAAAACGATCTAAAATAACACTATTAAAGAACACATGTTACGGAGCTAGGGTAACGAGGCAAAATTGAACTATATTTGGTTTCGAAAGGATCAATTGGCAACATAGGCACCAATCAAAATAATTAACAACAGACGTAATTAATCAAAATAATTAACTACATCTAACGTTTCGCCCCCTTCCCTCTTTACTGCCAAACTTTCTGCGTCGCATTCGCATATTTTGTTCCTGCACTACGAATTATAAAGTTTTCCAAAACATTTCTGTCAATTTCATTTATTCTTACAGTATCTTTGTGCTTGAATACAAATCATTTTTCAACATGCTATTTGAAATGTGCTTCGACTTATATACGGAAATTCTAATTTTCAAAATTCCGCTTAATAGGAGGGAAAGGGGGGGGGGGGGTCGACTGTCGACATACACGAGTATAGAGTAATTCCATGTGAAATCAACCAATAAAAAAATATTTTTTTATGTTAATGTTTTAGATTGTTCTGGTTTTTTACCAGTTTATTGTACTTACTTATGAGATTAAAATTGTGAAGTTAAATTTTTTTTCGACCATTCGTTTTAAAGTTATAAATTTTTGAAAATTTGAAAATTTTACAAAACTTGTATAGTCTTGTAATCTTTAATCGGCTATAACTTCCAAACTATTTGATCTAGAGAATTAAAATTTGCATCATTTTTTTCAATTTTTTATGGTGTTTCATAAGATATATAACATGACCAAATTACTTAATTTTTTAATTTTTTTTTGTAAAAAAATTATATAAATTTTTAAAAAATTCAAAATCGGAATTTTTGATTTTTTTGAAAAAAATATATTATGTTTAATACCCTTTTAGCAACTTTTATGCCAAATTTCATGATGGAACTCCTATGGTGTCATACAGAAAAAAAATATTTTCTGTATCAATGTTCATGTAAATCTGTAATAAAAAATACTTTAAGGTATGCTGCACAGTTTAGCCCGAAGTGTTACTTACATGGAAGCAAATAAAAATTGGAAAACTTTAATAATAGTTTGTTTTATTAAAAGACAAATAATACATTTTAGATATTTAATAAATAAATCTTTTTTCTTAACAAATTACGTACTCAGTTTGGCACAGTGTAGCTCAATTTCCTTGGGTACTGTGATGTTCTGCCTGTTGCAGTGATTGGATGTAGTTTGCATAAAATAAAGTATTTTGGTATTGTCAAAATGTCAGATTTTCTAGGATAAGTGAATGACAGAGATGGTCCACTTGGATAAAGGAAAGAAACTTTAACATCTTCTGCGATCTGATCTTTTGTGAAAACACATGCCATCCACCACTCATTCTCACAGGCACAAGCAACATACCCCACAATTTCTTCAAAGAAGTACCTTTTACTACTTTTACATTTACTTTTAATAATATGTGACTCTCCAATAGATGTTAATGGTGTATTCAAATTATCAAAACCAGATTCCACATCCATGAATTCAGGGTCATCCTTACTACAACCTGGTTTTGGATTGTCATCATTTGGAATGTCTGAAAAATTAGTATCAATGTCATTTCCACAATTTGAGGGATACTTTTCCTTACTTAATTGTAAGCGGCAATGAGTGCAGATTTTCACGCCTTTTTCAATGCCATATTTTAATGTTGTCATCCACAATGTAACATTTCTTAAATTTTTACTGACCTAGTGTTCTTGCTCTTTGAATGGATGACAACAAAATTTATTTCATTTTTTATCCATTTTCAATTTAAAGCCACTTCCCTTTTAATATTTTATAACACAAATCCGCATTCAACTCAATGAAATAATAGTACAAAAAAACTAAATTGTACAATACAAGTTATAAACAAACAGCAGTTCTCAAGTTATAAACAAAGACTTGAGATAGTGTGCCACTACAGAAGATCTTAGAGGACACTGACGATTTCAAAAGCCTTGTAGGAAAGGCATGCAGGTTTCAGCAGAAAACAAACATGTTACTGTTTGAGTGTGACTCATTGTGATTGTTAAAGCATTCAACTTCAGCAGCATAATTTGTATTGTTGAACACTTCTTTGAGATTTTCTTTCGTTAACTCATTTATTACCAATTTATTCATTTTTTAAACAAAATTTAATTAAAAGTTATATTAAATTAAGAATAATTAAAAAAAAATTCTATTTAAATTCCAAGAAAATAAATTAAAAAGTATTTAGCTTGTCAATTACTCAAAATATTAATTATCTTGATTACTTTTAATTTTTACTGTTATGTGTTTAACAAAATAAACCTAGCGAATTATGTACTAAAATTTTATTTGATAATTGAACTTGACTTGCATGAATGAGAAATATGAACATTGGAAACAAAAATAGACTACCTTTTATAGTGAGTTTACTTTTTAACAAAATATAATGAGATTTTTTTACAGAAATTGGCCGATCATTGATATAGAAAATAATTTTTTTCTTTATGATACCATAAGAGTTCCATCATGAAATTTGGCACAAAAGTTGCTAAAAGCGTGGTAAATATACTATATTTTTTAAATAATTTGGTCATGTTATATATCCTATGAAACAGCATAAAAAACTGAAAACAATGACTTAAATTTCAACTCTTTAGGCCAAATAGTTCCCAAGTTACAACAAATTAAAGAACACCAAAAAATACAAATTTCATTAAATTTTTAAAATTTCAAAAATTAATAACTCAAAAACAAATGGTTAAAAAAATCTGCAACTTTGCATTTTTTATCTACTATTTTTGTACAACATCTGAGCCAAAAATTAACAAAATCCAAAGACCTGAAATTTTGTCCATTGGTTGGTTTGATCTGGATTGACCCTATATACGGTATTTTATAAAACTGTATACATTTAGATAAGAAAAATACAGCAAAAAACCATCAGTTCAATAATAAAATATGCATTCATAAGTATTTCAGAATATTTTAAAAAAAATACTAAAAAAGGAACTATGATCAGCTTCAAACAAGCAACAATTCTAGATAGCACAGCTGTTAAAATACTTTAGGCCGGGAGACGGTGCGCAAATAATCATCTCATAGAGTTGACGGCTGAAATCCCATAATTAGTTAAGCTGGATTCGTATATCAAAATGCAACTAATCTGTCAAGTCATTTCTTGGTGGAAAACACAGGCAAAACCGATTTTAGTAGTTGACAGGTAGGTTTATTATTCTTTTACCTTGCTCCAATCCCAGCGCAGTGCGAAACGGAGGTGGAAGGGGACGTTAGCCCCGGACGCAGTTTTCTCTTAGCACGCCCCTGCCTAGTCCTTCATGTTTTCATATCTTTGAGTGCAGGAAAATACAATGATAAACCTACCGATAAACCACTGAAATCGGGTCTACAGATGGTTTCCATCAAGATATGAATTGGCAGACTAGTTGCATTTTAATATGTTAATTGAGTTCTGTTTAGTCCTGGAATTTCAGCTGCCAACTCGACGAGCTCTTGGTCTGTGCAGCGGCCTCCCGGTTTACTATTATTTAGTAGCGGTTCGTTAGAGGATTTCCAATCACTTTACTCCAGCATTTACGGGTGTATTCGAAGAAATATTTTTCCACATTCAACAGCTCGAAATATTCCGAGACGTTTCCAGACTCACTTTTAAAAGTAAAAACATGAAACTTGCTGAGGTGATTTTTGAAGAGATTACAAGAGGCCGTGTGATTTCATCTTTCGCTCAATTAATTAAAATTTGGTTTATAAAGAATTATTTTCTCACTATAACCTTATTTTTCCCCTTTGTTCCCAGATTTCCCGTTTTGGAAAATTCGATTCAAAAAGCCGATTTTGAAAGCATTTTTTGCAATATTTTCTGCATTTATAAAAAAAAAAAAAAATGAAAAGCCGACAAGCGTCATCACACATTATGTAGTTTCTAAATAAGAGAATTTGTCAGTTTGGTGCGTTTTGAGAGAAAAAAAATGAATCTAAAAATAAATTACAAAATAATAAGTTTGGATTGGAATACACCCTTAAACAATAGAAATTTCGCCTTCTTCAACTTTATACCATTCCACAATTAGATAAAGTCTATTTTAATGTACCAAAATTCTGGTTTGCAAAATGATTGTAAACCTCTGGCGAACTGCCACTGACTATATTACAAACCTCTTTAAAATCGCACAGGAACTTACTTAATGCTTTCTTCTTTGTTCGATTTCGTATTCGTCAGATTTAATGCTTCATGCTGAGATTTTGGCAAATGAGGACGATGTTTTCTCCTGGCCATATAAAGGTTTTTCGCCAAACACTTTATGTCCCTCTCCGTAAAGTTACCAGAAAAAATTCCAGCCTCTTGCATTTCTTCAAAAATTATTTTTTTGACTTCCTGCGATAAATAATTTGACGCTTTGACCTTCAACGAATTTGAAAATTTTTCTCGCTCCAGATTCTGGCATTTTTCGTGATTATGGATTGCATTTTCTTTCAAGATGTTCAACGTACTCTCATCTATAGTGAGTTTTGCAGGACAAAATTTTTTTATACAGCGCCAACTACTTCCTTGCACGCTATCATACGCTTTGTAAAATTTATATCCTAAATATAAAACCAATTTTTTCCCTTTCTCGCTGCATATAATTTCCAGTTTTCTTGTCTCTTCCATTATCAACGAAAACACAGGAAAATTTCTTTCCCCTAAATGTTAGAGTAAAGTGAATTGACTAGTTCCCCATCCCCCCTTCATTCATTGCATGCAAGTGCTGCCATTTCCAAACCTTCAATTCCTCGAAACGGATTGAATGACTGATCTCCTAACCAGGATATAAAGAGGGGGCGGCATTGAGGGGTCTGTCCTTTTCGTCCACAAAGGTCACCTAATAAAGGACGAGAGGGAAAACGAAATTCTGACGCAGTTTTCCTGAAAAAAAGTTTTTAAAGACTTTTTTTTTTTTTTTTTTTTTTTTTTTTTTTTTTTTAACCAATGTGCTTGTTAGTGCTTGTTAGTTAAAAAAGGGCCCCGAACAGCGGGTGGGGGCAGCATGTGCCCCGGACGCCAGAACGATAAAAGAACGATGCGCTAAATAAAGAGTTTGTCGTTTCATAAAAACGGAAAAAAATCGCTCCTGAAAAAATCGCTCCTGTAAAAATCGCCCCCGAAAAAAAGGTAACCGAAAAATAAGGCTCGTTTTAATTAAGATTGAAAAAGCCCCCCCACACATATGAATAACAGACATTTGATGACTTTGATTATGGCAATTATAATTTCAAGTAAAACACGTGCTAATCACGTGCATTTGTACTGGAAACAATTACGGCATTATATACGTATCGTTTAATAGTAAAACCTCCATACCAAATAAGGTCCTACTTCAATGATTATCGCAAGGGCAAACAGGGAAGCTCCCCGGGCTCTCCAAACTCAAATTTTGGATATATATATATACACTGGTGTCCAAAAGTTAAGCATAATTGGTAATTAAGTAATTATTTTTAAGTAATGAAAGAAATATGAATCGGAATGTGTTGAAACTCCAGGTGTGTAAACAAAATAGTACGCGTCACATATTTTCGCGAAGAGTTTTCCCCGAAATCGAACAGGGGACCGTCAACAAATTGAAAAAGAACGAAGATCTTTTGGATAACCCTGTCAAAACTAATGTAGCAAAAGCGTTCAAACTGCACATTATGATTAATTGGCTTATTGTAATGTACTGTGTTAATTTTTACAAGGATAGCATGTATACTCGTAGAGAAATTAAGGTTTTTATAAAAACAGTCCTAAATTTTTCCAAGTTTTTTGCTTATAATTTGCAGAGTTCTTATTATAAAATAATGTTCTTTTTTGAAAATATGACAAACATCATTGTACACAATACCCTGTCATCAGAATTTAAAAATAATAAATGTATAGAGCAAGTAAAATTTTGAAAATGGGAGCCTATAGAATCAACTCAAAATCCTTTATTCCCTAAATGAAGCAAAAAGATGAGGGGCTGTATCCATATTCCATTGTTTAGTGCCTACACAAAATATCACGTACAACTATATTAGGTAAAACCCCTGATTTTTTTGCTTCCTTTAGGAATAACGGATTTTGAGTTGATTCTATAGGCTCCCATTTTCAGAATTTTCAAGCTATGTTTTTGAAACTTTTACAGAAGTTGCTCTATACATTTAGCTAACACAATATACAAATGACATTTTGATATCGTTGACGCATGCGCAATGAAAAATTATTTACTAAACATACTCATTTTTCATACAATTTTTATTATTTTTAAATTCTGATGACAGGGTATTGTGTACAATGATGTTTGTCATATTTTCAGAAAAGAACATTATTTTATAATAAGAACTCTGCAAATTATAAGCAAAAAACTTGGAAAAATTTAGGACTGTTTTAATAAAAACATTAATTTCTCTACGAGTATACATGCTATCCTTGTAAAAATTAACACAGTACATTACAATAAGCCAATTAATCATAATGTGCAGTTTGAACGCTTTTGCTACATTAGTTTTGACAGGGTTATCCAAAAGATCTTCGTTCTTTTTCAATTTGTTGACGGTCCCCTGTTCGATTTCGGGGAAAACTCTTCGCGAAAATATGTGACGCGTACTATTTTGTTTACACACCTGGAGTTTCAGCACATTCCGATTCATATTTCTTTCATTACTTAAAAATAATTACTTAATTACCAATTATGCTTAACTTTTGGACACCAGTGTATGTATGTATGTATGTATTTTCTTTCTTTCTTTCTTTCTTTCTTTCTTTTTCATTAATACAATTTGTAGCTACAAAGACAGCTTGGATACCCTCATTTGAATACTTCACTCAAAATATTGAATATTGTTATTCAGTGATTGATGACTGATTACTGACTAGAGTACAAATCTACATTTCAGTTCGTATCATTTTTAACCCTTTCCGGCACAGACATAATCTGTTAGTAAAATGAGAAATTATCGACTGACACCGGAATTCACAAACGAATTTTTTAGATATTTTAAAATCCTTAATTTAAGCTTTTATTGTAAAAGCAAAATTCTACTAAAATATTATTGGTGCCGATTGCACGTTTGGAATAAAAATTAGGTATCCCAGACCGGGCACAGTGTGCCGGAAAGGGTTAAATCCTACTTTTAATTGTGTAATAGAAACGAACAAGGAGAAAACTCTTAAACAGTGAAAAAAAATTTATTATCGGGTTTCAAAATCTAGAGGATAGGGAGGAAAGAGAGTTATAAATGTTAAAACTGTTTGTAAATTCAAAAGGACAATTTTATGACATAAGTTTTAATTTGTTTTTGTTCGGAAATTCATGAAACTAGCAGGTGTCGATGTTCAGAAACTATCTAATCAATCACAAACTCATGTTTCCGGGTTTTTTTTTTTCAGAACCAATAGATTTTTTAGAAAAAAATATATCAAAAGGGGCGTTTTGAATCAAATTTCCGCGCGAAAGATGAATAACCACACAAACAGGGATGAAAATGTGTTTGTCATGTAATCAAAATCGCTTATACCTCAATACGTAGTTTAATGATTAAAAAAATGAAAAACACAGTTCGTTTCATAATCGCTCCCATGATCAGACTACGCAATTTTATCTCTTTCCGTTAAGAAACGAATTTGTTAAATCTGTCAAAACTTTTTGCGCTTATTCATCAGAGCAGATGAGAACATGTTTAAAGGAAAATTATGTTTTCAAATTGTAAAATTTAGGGCAGGGTCAGGGGAGATACATTTTACAATAATTATAGAAAATAAAATAGATTTTACAGATTCTTTCATCTTGCTACAAGGACAGCTTATATATAAAAGCAATGCTGCTTGAAGAAGTAAGAAAAAATAAACTTTACATACAGAGATTTTAAAGGGCTGAAATATAGATAAATAAATAAAAAAGAGATTTTTTGTAATATTAGGTGAGGGACGGGTTGATTTAAAGGGAGGTAAACAGAAAAATATGGAATAAAATCTTGAGATTTGGTTGGGAGGGCTGGATTTTCTGTGTGTATGTGAGAGGGAGGGGGGGGGGGGGGGAGAAGAAGAATTATTAAAAAAAATGTAATTTATAGATTCTTTTATCTCTCTACATCTATACTTACATATATAAGTAAAGTTGCTTCTGTGCTCATATGTATTTTTTAAATGTCGCAATGTATAAGCTACTGATGTATTGAATTTACGGACATTATAAGAAAGATTTCAGTTATTCTTACTTTATTGTCTCCCCTTATCTCTCCAGTGATCATTCTTCTTGAAAGTTAAAAGAAATCTATAATAACCATAGATGTATAACATAGTCTGTCAATGTAACGATTTGGAAGAATCTGTATTTTAGTTACTCCCACCCCCACAAATCAGAAAGTTACCTCCTTTGAAGGAAAAAAATAAATAAACTTTTCTCTCAGTATAATGTGATGATACATCTCAATATTTTATTTATTATCCCATTATTTTATCTATTAGTTCTTTAAACCTCGTCACATTAAAAAATAATAATAATAATAAATAAAAACCCTCCTTTATTCACCTTTTACCATGCGATTTTTAAAATCTCCCACTCTCTTTGTATTTTTGCACTTTCCCGCAACAACATTCTTGTCCTAAGTTCAGAGGCGGATTACCCATTAGGCAGAGTAGGCTGAAGCCTAGGGGCCCGGTGCTAAAATTTTTCTTATATAAAGAACAAGAAAATATTCTTTTACACTGGTCGGACATTAATACAAAAGACAAAAGAAGTGCGAAATTCTTTGTCGTAATCTTTTATATTTTAATCATCAATGATTTATGAGTTAATGAAGCAAGCATGTGTTTTAATTTTTCCAGTATATATCACTTTGAAGGAGTGAAAGGGGGCCCTCAGAAAGTCAAGCCTAGGGGCCCGGGTGGTAGTTAATCCGTTTCTGCCTAAGTTCCAAAATATATGTTGCAGGATCTATCGACATTTATATGTTGGATGGTATCTGGACCAGAAATCTGTAATTTCATACAAGAAACAAGAGTTTGAGTCTAACATTCAAGCAAACCCCAAGACAGAAATCGATACCATCATGAACAATATCACTTATTTCAAATTAAATTTTTCTACAGAGTGCTAAGGTTCAAGCACACTATAGCGTACTAAAGGAATTAGGAAACCCATTTTTAGAAGATGATGAAGACTTGCTTGTAATCGAAAGCAGAGTTATTGTTCATAAGGATATTAATGAATCAATTTATTCAGCTGAGTCAACTGGTATTGACCAATTCCACAGATTCATTAAGGGACGCCTAGTAAAACAATTTTCATCAATATTTCAACCTTTAAAAAAAAACAAAATTCCAACGTTTAGAGCTCCGGCGAAAAACATAAATAATGTAAATACAGTCTTGAAGGTTTTAAAAACAGCCGTCCAGTTGTTTTCCAGGCTTTTAATAGTTATACAGAATCGTCAGTTAGACTTGCAATTTTTTTTTTTTTTCAAATATGAAAATCAACCATTTCTATCTGCATTTTCTAGTAACAGGGAATTTAGACCTAGCCATAAGAGTGATTTACCACATATTTTAGAGGAAACTGTCGGGAAAAATGGCAAAGTTTTTCCAGGAACATGTGATGCTTTAATATATGTTGAGCAGTTCTTACTAACATTTTAAAGCCTCAACAAACTTCAAACACATTTAATGATTACTACATTAACACATTTTATCCTCACTTACGTAACGACATTGAGAGTTTTATATGGCAAAGAATAGATTTGGGATAGATATATTACACCAAGTTTTAAAAGCGAAACAAGACAGAAGAGGGGTGCAGGGACCAGATGACAAGTGCAACCACATGTTAGATTTCTTAAAAGTTTGCAAATAACAAAGAAGAGCTTTTTAATCAACTTGGGACGCCCGCAATAAATACCATAAAAATACACAAGCTTTAATATAACCACTTCAGGGGAAGAAGTTAAATCGGGAAGAAGTCAAATTTACTGCTGTAAATTCCTTAATTGGAATGACTTGCTCTGGTCACGAAGAAGCTGATTCAAGAATAATACTGCATTTCAAAGACATGGTTGAAAAAGGACTGAAAAATATTGTTATACGCTCTATATACACGGATATATTAGTTTTAGCGATTGCATATTTTTTTATCATTTCAGATAAATTTCTAGAAAATAATTGAGTTGCATTCGTAACAGGGAAAAAATACAAATTTATTCCTGCTCATACCATAGCTGAAGCAATTGGACGAGAAAAGGCTTTACTAGAATTACATGCTTTCATGGAATGCGAGAGCAATTCGGGTTTCACAGGAAAGACCAAAAAGTCAAATAGGAAAACATGGATTCCATTTAAAGAAACTGCTGCTGCATTTTCATACCTATCAAAACCACAAACTTCCTTTCCAGAAAATCTTTTAAATCTTTTAGAAAATTTCGTAGTATTGTTGTACTGTTCAACAATCAATAGTATGTGTCGATAATGCAGGATAAGAATAGTTTATGGCAAAAAATCGTTTTTGAACATCACCCGCCGACCAAGGGTGCACTTTAACAACATATTTTATGCAGTGCTTTCCAACTTGGACACATTTGGTGACAAGCAGATCAGCGTGAAATACGTCCACCCTCTCCAAACAAATGGGAATGGTGGTTCGATAATTTATCATTGAAAAAATAATGGTTGGAGTTGCCAGAGACTTCAGACTCTTATGAAGAATTAATAAAATATAAATGTAAAATATGTAAAAATGAATGTGTCTGTAGAAAAGTTGGACTTTCTTGCACATTATTGTGCAATTCCAAAACCGAATGTGAAAAATATGATTATACCAAGTGAAGTTCCTATATTCTACAGCTTTATATTAGGGATGGGCATTATTTATCGTATTAGGATAAATAACAGTGTTACTACGCTGGAACCTAATATTGCATTAATATGTTACTGAAAAGTCCCTGTTAAATAAATAACACATGGGTCTTAATGACAGCATCTTTCTTCACTTGTTTTAATCAAGATTTCATTTTTTGTACCTCTAAAAAGAATAATATTTATTAAAAACGTCCTTAATCGTTTCTTTTGAGACGTTTGCCGAACAAAGTTGAATTCAGACACTTTTCTCAAGAGGGATTTCTGTGCTCTGGAAGAGGAACATTATAGAGTTCCGGGAGGTAGGGGAGTATTGCTTTTTCTGACCATTGAAAACCCAAAATCTCGAATCTTCCGAGGAAACATCTCATTGCTCACCGGCACCTCCCTCCCCCAGACCATCCCCTGAATTCAACACTAGCACTCAGCATGACTACCTTCACCACCCCTAGTTATGACCTGCTCTGTTAGATATGTGATGCTAATTTTTTTGCAGTTCATCAATCACTATGACTAGTAATGAATACATGCATGAATAGTAATAACTTACACCGTTAATTAAATACTTTTTCTGCTTGGTGCCTGATGATAGGTCACCATCGTAACACACTTTCTCCTATTTTAATAGCACAAAATACTACAGCCCAATATCTAGAGCGCAAAACACAGAAATTTTTAGATCAGGAAAATATTTGAAAATTTATTAGAAAAACCTCATGCTTGAAGTGTTTTCCTGATAAACAATATTTTACAGGGCTTGAAATTCAATTTTCCAGAGGAGGGGAGACTCCCTACCAACATTTATAAATGGAGGGGAGTTTAGCTGTTTGGAAGGGAGAAAAAAAAATCTTTAAAACCTAGTGTTTAATGTGCTATTTAAAGAATTACACAAATACAGACATGACAAAATACCGCTAAAGCAATTTTTATTAACAAATTGTTATGCAAAATGAGATTTTTTATTTAAATAAAGTTGCGATTTTATATAGTTTATTTAGTTTTCAAAGGGATAAATTCCCTTCCTGTGCTAATTACTTTTGTTTCAGGTCAGAGTGTAATTCTGGGTGAAATTTTTTTTTTGGAAATTCACATCGCGTTTTCGGAAATCGTCGGGGGGGGGGGGGAATTCCGCAAGTTACTTCCCCCTCGGGATTATCCGCGATCTTCAGACGAAATCAGCGATTTATCTGCGAAATTTTAGCAAAATCGGCGATTTATAGCGATCTTTTGTCGAAATCGGCGGTTTTTCCGCAATCGTTTGACGAAATCGGCGTTTGTTACGACGATCTTTAGGCAAAGTTTGCATTTTTTACGCGATCTTTTCTCGAAAACGGCGTTTTATTCCCGCAATCTTTTGACGAAATGGCGTTTTTCCCCATGATCTTTTGATGAATCGGCTTTTTTGTTTAAAATGATCTTTTGACAAAATATTTTTAAGCGATCATTTATCGAAAACGGCGTTTTATCCGCAATTTTTAGACAAAATCGACGTTTTCCCGCGATCTTTAGACGAAATCAGCATTTTATCTGCGATATTTGATGAAATTGCCGTTTTTTTACGCGATCCGCGCAGGAAATTCGCGTTTTTTAGCAATCTTTTGACAAAGTTCGTTGACAAAAACACTGAAGAAATCGTCGTTTTTCCACGAAATATTGACGAAATGTGTGCTTTTTTGGCAATCCTTTTACGAAATTTGCATTTCTCCGCGATTGTTTTTTCCGTGCGCAAAACCGTACAAGTTGGCAACTATGGGGAATTGATAACCCAATTCCAAATTTTTGGAAATTTCGGACGAGAATCATCCCTGGTTCAGGCTGATTTTAGGTTGAGTGAGAACACAGCGTCTAAAGTAAATCCCCCCCCCCCCCTTCACACAATCCACTGTAACATTTCAGAAAATTTGCTAAAAAAAAAACACCCCTGAAGAATCCTTTGATAAATTTGGTGTTTTCCTGCGATCCTTTAAAGAATTTCAAATGCAGGGACGTGTTAAGAGAAAATTGCGCTTGGGCAAAGTTTCAATTTAGTGTTCTTTTTCTTCTTACAGGTCAAAAATGATGTTGGTTGTAGAAAATCAGCGCCCCTAAGTTTCTGCACCCGGGGCGACTGACTCTTCGCCCCCACCTACCTGTTTTCACACACGCTGTTTATATGCCGATCCTTTCACACAATTCACATATTTTCCGCGATGCTTTCACAAAATTCGCGTTTATTCCGCAATCATTTCACGAAATTCGCGTTTATTTCACGATCCTTTCACAAAATTCGTGTTTATTCCGCGACTTTTTTTAAAAGAAATTCGTGTTTTATCGAGATCTTTTAAGGAAAGTCGAGATTTTTTTCGCGATTCTTTGAGAAAATTGCCGTTTTTATCGCGTAATCTAACAAAATTTTCTGCAAACGATTGATGAAATTGATTGTGAAAATATGCAATTCAGCTCGTTTTCAAAAGCTATGAAAAATCGGTAATTAGCCCGGAAATTTAGATATATCTATCCAAATTTCGGGGCTGATAAACGATGTTTCCTAACTTTTGAAATCGAATGCGTTATTTTTATCGAAATTTTGAAACGGTATTACTCCGTTCTCCCGACGGTAAATCGCACGAAACTTGTCAATGATCGCGGGGGAAAAAATGCGAAATTTCACGATTAGTTGCGGAAAAATAGCGTGAATTCCAACGATTTTTCGCAGCAAAATGTCATTCAGTCGCACGAAAATATCACAAAAAAAGGAAGTTAATCGTATTTTTAAAATGCAAAATTTTTCGGAAAATTCGGGAATTTTTTTGGGCGGGAGAGTCCCGCCTACGATATTTTTTTGGGCGGGATTTCAAAATTTCGGGCGCGAATCCCGCCATCCCGCCCTGAAATTCAAGCCCTGTATTATAATCAATATATAAATATATTATATATAACACATAGATTAACGATTCAAAAATAATTAAATTCTGTTTTAAACATCCCAAAACATGTAGATCGATTAAAAGTCGGAAGTCTAAAATCATAAATCATTGCTTTTCATGAATCATTTCTCTTTAGTAAAAATATGAAGGAAAAATGAAGGTACCCGGACAGCTCCCACCCCCCTGCTTGCGCAGACCCATTCACAGTTTTTTAAAAAATTTGCGTCCCTCCCCCCCTTATTAAAACACCCTTAAAAACCCTTATTAAAAAAATCTCACAATTATACACTCTAAGATAAAAACTTGTCTAAAACGGAATTTAAAACTGTTTTATAGGCTTCCGTTTTAGAAGATTTTACTATATAAAATAAGATGATGTTTGTATCCAGCAAGTACAGCCAGGACAGCCCCTCCCCTGCTTGCGCAGACCCATTCACAATTATTTAAAAAATTTGTATCCCCCCTCTTATTAAAACACCCTTAAAAACCCTTATTAAAAAATCTCACAATTATACACTCTAAGATAAAAAACTGTCTAAAACGGAATTTAAAACTGTTTTATAGGCTTCCGTTTTAGAAGGTTTTACTATATAAAATAAGATATTGTTTGTATCCAGCAAGTACAGTCCGGACAGCCCCCCCCCCCCCCCCCTGCTTGCGCAGACCCATTCACAATTATTTAAAAAAATTGCGTCCCCCCCTTATTAAAACACCCTTAAAAAATCTTATTAAAAAAAAATCTCACAATTATACACTCTAAGATAAAAACCTGTCTAAAACGGAATTTTAAACTGTTTTATAGGCTTCCGTTTTAGAAGGTTTTACTATATAAAATAAGATATTGTTTGTATCCAGCAAGTTCAGGTTAAAAATTCTGGACACCCACCCGTTCAAAAGGCTGGTTACGCCTATGCAACCACAGAAGAAATGATTCCTTAATATTCGCTAATTCAATCTGTTAGATTTTTCACCAGTTTTTCAATTCAGTTCAGTTATGTAGTTCTTTTCTGTTAGATTTTCCACCCGTTTTTCAATAAATGTTGTTTTTTACATTACAAAAGAACATTTTATCGCTTCGTAACTGTTGTTTATTTTCAAACGTTTTGTTACAAATTATTTGACAACCTTGAAAAGTGCTGAGTAATACACATTATTTGAGGATAGTTTTGTTATCGTTAACGACTTTTGATTTAACCGTTCTGTACGTTCATACGTTCGTGCGTAACGCGATAACTCATGATAAAAATATCGGATCCACTTGAAATTTTGTATATAGGTATATCCTCATAAGGCGCTTCCCTGATTAGTTTTTGGAGTTCATTCGATATATATAAGAGGGGGAACGGGGGGCTCATGCCCCTCCCCTTAATTGATATAAACGAGATTTTCATGCAAAATTAACAGTTTTCGTTCAAAATTTAGATATAGGATCATTTTGATGAGGCGATATCGTGGCTGTTATTAGGTGTTCATTGAATAAGTATAAACAGGGGGAACGGTGGGCTCATGCCCCACCCCTTAATTGATATAAATGGGATTTTCATGCAGAATTAACAGTTTTCGTTCAAAATTTAGATATAGGATCATTCTGATGAGGCGAGTCCGTGGCTGTTATTAGGTGTTCATTGAATAAGTATAAACAGGGGGAACGGGGGTTCTAATGCCCCTCCCCTTAACTTGTATAAATGGATTTTTCAATCAGAATTGTCAGATTTCGTTCAAATCTCTGAATAGTTTTGGAAGTTTAATGGTTAAGTATAAAAGAGGGGAATAACTCCTCTTAAATTATATAAATGCTAAATGGGTTTTTATTAAGAATTATCTGATTTGCTCTGAATTTTGGATATAGATTTTTTAATATGATAAAGCATGTACTTGATAGTTTAGGAGGTTCAATGATTAAGTATAAAAGAGGAGAAAGGGGAGTGCTGTTTCCCCTTCTTAATTTTCTTTCGAACGGAATTAACGAAAATATAAGGCTGTAATGTACAATTAGTATGCGTAGCCTGTGAGCTCAATGCCATCAGTTTAACTGGGCAATATTCTTTTTTATTATTAAATATCAGAAAGGCTGAATTTGAGATTTGTGGATTTGATTTCTAAAGGGCTCTTCTGCAGGCCCGTAACCAGACGGGGGGCAGGTGGGGCTGAGCCCCCCCCCTAGCGTCCTCTAGAGCCCCCTCTAACGATTTCTTTATTTTCTATCTTTTTTTTTTTAACAAAATCCATATTTTAACTTTTCTCAATAAATAAATAAATAAATAAATAAATAAATAAATAAATAAATAAAAATAAATAAATAAATAAATAAAAGTAAGAGAAATTTTTTAGATCTTTTAACTGCCTTGAATAAAATGGGAATCCGCCTAGAATTTTGCATTCGGAACCTTATTAGATTAGTTGTTTTCTGTTATCTTGCTAGCGGTATAATGCATTTCTCGAAACACATTTTAAAGGAACATTTCTTTCTTCTCCTGAAAAAAATTAAGTCCAGACGCACTAACTGGTCATCACATGTGTTAGTACATCGTTATATTTTCAAAGCAACGATCTTACGCAGAATGAATGGAAATGAACACATGGTGCTCAAGTTGACCGATAATTAGTCAAGCGATGTTCAAAATCTTGACTAAGACATAGTCATTAAAAACCCATGTTTCTAAATTTTAATGGTTTGCTTGTTGACAATACGTACTTATCAGTAGATTTATTTAACGATGAAATTTCACTTGGAAACTAGAATGTTTGAAAATTAAAAAGATAAAAAATGTCAATTTATACACGTGGAATAAAAAAAGCCAGTAATTGTTTCATGTTATGGGTTACAAGGGTGTACATTAGAAAAAAAAAGTTTATTTTATTTTTAGTTATTTTTTTATTTTATTTTTGTTTGTGTGTTAAATGAAAACATTTTTTTTTTTTTCAATTTGTCATATAACAATAAAAAAAATAAGCAAAAAAACATGATTAAGGTTAAGTTTATTATAAGATTACGACAAAAATATCTTCAATTATTTGATGTATGAAATATTAATAAATAATTATAGTATTAGAAAATAAAATATTAATAAAATTTAATAAATTACGATTTGCCGTTAGTTAAAGATATTAAAAGTAGGAAATTAAAATAAGAATAATAAATTAAGTTTCATTAAGTATGTAATTTCTACCATAACATATGCAAAAAAACCTGTTAATATTTAACTAAAAAATAAACTTCTTTTTTTTATCAAGAAGAAAACCGATTTCAAAAACTATTGCAAAGTATTTTTTTTCATAATACAGTCGAGTCTCTCTATAACGAAATTCCATACATCGAATTTCTCTATATAACGAATTTTTAGTGGGAACGGTCCTCTTTTCGCATAATTACATTAAAAACAGTCTCTATATAACGAAATATCTATCTCCATATAACGATTTTTTTCATAAATTGGTCTTAATTTATTCAGTTTTATAAAGCTTCGAAATCATATGGAATCAATTTTCCATCACTTATTTTTGATTTATCGTCAGTGCTGAGTTTTTTTATATATTACTCCTCTCCTTGTTCTTTAAATCCAACGAATTCATCCCACTTCCCACACACCTTTCCACATCCTTCTCAAAACAGATCAAATTGGATTGATACACATGTAAGAGAGGACTCAATGAGAGACACGTAAGAGATTCCTTCAAATGGAGGGAAATGTTAAGTACAATTTTTCATTCCTTGCTAAAATTTGAGCATTTCTTTTTGAGAGCGTAACAACTTTAAAATCAAAACAACAAAAAATTACAGATTTCTTCGTCTGAAATTAATGCAAGTCGTCCTTATTTGATTTTCATTAAATTTTCAAATAAATGTCTATTCTCTTTTTTGAAACAGCTTAAATAATTAAGAAATAAAATGTTAGGTTAATATTTACATTTAAACATTTCAAATTCTTAATTCAAAAGATCAAAAATAATATTTTTTCAAATTTCATACATTAAATACGATTTTTAACATCATTCTTTATATATCGAATTTCTCTATATAACGAATAATTTTTTATTGGAACGGTGGATTTCGTTATATAGAGACTCGACTGTAATTAATAAGACATTAAATTAAGAGCATTGTATTTACCATGTGTATTATTAATATTTATGCACATTAATTTGATTTTTTGGAGTCGGTGCCAATCTAACCAAGATAAAAAAAAAAAATAATTGTCCTTTAAAAATTATAACAAAATTCAGCAAAAACATTGCGAAAATAAATTTAATATTAAATCAATCAACTCTAACTTAGAATCCCATATTTTAAAATCTGTGTGTTTAGTTGGTTCCGTCCCCCCCCCCCCCCCCCCCATAATGGCCAGTACAAACGCATTATTTCATGCTATCCATAGTTGTAGTTGCTAATCTTACTTGAAAATATACATTTAAACACGTGAGATAAAATGTTACAAAAATGGTAAGATTAAAATTTTTAAACTAAATATTAAATCAGAAAAAATGTCATAGATAATTGGATATGTATCTATTGGACACTTATATTGAACTTGGCTGGACTTGCATAGACATCAAAAAGTCAAATTAATGTACACAAAAATAAATATAATAATACGCATGGTAAATACGCATTCTCTTAATTTAATTTTTTATTAAATATATTGTGTAAAAATAATATTTTAAACCTTGCAATAGTTTTTCAAAAAGGTTTTATTTTTGATTAAAAAAAAAGTATTTATTCCATTCTAGAATGGAAAAATTCCATTATAGAGAGGTTTTACACTCTATACACTCTAGACACTATAGGCAGGTCCATTTTATCAGTTTTTGCTATATTTAGTTTGTTTAAGATATGGATTGTTAAAAAATGTTAGCCCCCCAGAAAATTTCCAGAGCCCCCCCCTGGCATGTCTCGCTGGTTACGGCCCTGCTCTTCTGGGGAAGGGGGGGGGGTTCACCCCCCAAACATACACCTTCAAATTTCGCTTATTTAATTCTCTACCATTTTTAATATGACACTCCCCCCTTTCGGTGACTCACCTAATTTTGCTCATTTCTTCCCTTCATTTCAATCTTTAAAAGGCTATAACTTTGCTTCTATGGGAGCTAAAGCAGAGAAAAAAATTTCTAGCCTAGCTAACTTTTACTCGCCATTCTTTTTGCTATTTCAATTTTCCGGTTTTTCCTATAGGACCATTTTTTGGGAGGGGGGGCGTTTCTCATTTTTTGATGTAATATGTCTATCGAAAGCTTATGCTTCATACATTACAAATCTAGCATAAAAAATTTTCTCCCGTTATTCTGGGTCACGTTACGGACCCATAATGGGTTGAAATTTAAATTTCTCAAACTTCTTCGAGGTATTTTGCCAAATCGGTATAAAAAAAAAATTGTGCCAACGTGATGTGTGTATGACATCTGCGCCATATAAATATTATTCAGTCTTTTTTTTATTGCAAATTTTTTATGTAAAACAATATGCATTATTTTTCATGCACAATTGCGCATTAAATGAAAATTGTAATGTAATTTTTGTAGTAGTACTTTATAATAATGAATAAAAAAAAAAAAAAAAACACATTATTTAAAAGTATTTCCTGCACAATAAAATGTTTCCTGACGATTACAAAAAAATATGTCCTGACAATTCAAACTAGTCGTTGGAGGCCACCGTAATACTTACCCATCATTTATATGCATATGAAAATAAAATATGTGAAAACTATTTATGCAATGTATTTCAATTCCAAAACTAAATTTAAATGTTGTTAATACACATAGTAATACTCTATTAATGAATTGCTGATGCACCAATTTCAACAAATTATATAAAACGCCAAACTACTCAAGAAGTACCAAACTACGTAAAAGAAACATCCTTATAACTCCAAAAATAATAATTGTATTAACTAACAGTTTGCTGCGTCGGATTAAGCGTCTCATTTTCAATTAAAATATACCTCTGAATTGAAATTTGAATGAAATACAGGATCATGAAAAATCGAAGAATGTGAAAAACAGGATTACAAATATCTCGAGAACTAATAATCCGATCGACTTCGTTCTTTATGCAAAATTTGTGTTTTTTTGTTGCTTTTTACATGCATTCCTTAAAATAAAAAAAATCGAAAATTTTTATATACCTTTCATCAGAACGAATTTTTCGAGAATCCGGAAAAAATAGTTCCGGATAATCGAGGTTGCTGATATTCAATAGGCTTCGTCCCATTCTTGCATACTAAGTACATACAAAATTTCAAGTCTCTATCTCAATTCGTTCGGGAGATAGAGCGTTTACAGACAGACAGACAGACGGACGGCAAATTTTTTTTTTTCTTCTAAAAATATGTTTTTCGAAATCTCCGGTGTCTAAAACGTGTAAATCCGTCAAAAAATTTTTTTTTTCGATTTCCAAAACGATTGCAAGACTTACCCTATACTACGTATGATGGGTAAGTAAAAATAAAAACGTAATTGTCCAAGTTTTCACTTCTGTCGGCACTCCAAAAATGTCACTTTTTTTAGGAGGGGGAGGGGGGGGGGTGAAAATTTTGTGGAAATAAGTCTTATTTTTTATTTATGTATGGATCCATATAAAAAAGTATGAGCTAGTGAACCTTGGAACCATTTTAATACAACTCATATTCCAAATATTAAAATAATTGAGAAAAATTATTAAAAAATTATTTTCAATTTAATCATTTTTATACTAAGTAAATGCAATTAAATTTCTTATAAATTGAATCTGTAATTATTTTAATAACAATTTTAATTTTTCTTAAGAAAGGTGTTATAGTAAAAATAAAATACATTGACATGTTTCGGAACCGTCAAATAAGTTCCATAGTCATAATATAAATAAAACAAAATTTCAAAATATTTCTCGGACAATACAAATGACACGCGACAATGAGATATAAATAACAAAAAACCCGCGCTCTATTGCAAAAAATTAAATTAAAATATAGACCATGATCTAAAACTTAACTAAAAATGAAAATTTCAAACTATTTCACGGTCAATACAAATGACACGCGACAAAGAGATATAAAAACACCAAAAAACACGCGCGCTATTGTAAAAAATTAAAATAAAAATAGACCATGATCAAAAGAAATTCCAACTTGGTTCATCCCATTCAAGCCCTCACAAGGAATTTATTCATTAATTCTAACCATAACTTAGGAATAATAAAAGAAACGGTATCATTGCAAACCAGATTATTACGCGTATAAATTTCAATGGACTCTCTTATAATAGATTTACGATTACAATTAGATATGAAACATAATTTACTTTGATTAAACAATATTTTTATCTCCTAATAATAAATTCTAATCTCCTAATAATAATAAATATTCAATAAAGGGGGTGATTCTAAAAATTTTAAAAGAGTTTCTTTTCCATATCTGAAAGGCAGTTTTGAGAAATTAAAATTTAAATTAAAAAAGTTTAATATTAATTTGATTGCAACTCCTCCACCAAAATTAAGATGTTTACTTAATAAGCAAGTGGATCCTATTGGACATGATGATCTTGCTGGAGTTTATGAAATACCTTATATTACTGAAAATGGTGACTTAAATTATTACATAGGCATGACTGGGAGAAAGTTTGGAATTAGAAAAGGAGAGCATGAATCTGATATTAAATTTGGACGTACTAACACTGCCTTATCAAGAACATATTTAAATGAGGAGATAAAAATATTGTTTAATCAAAGTAAATTATGTTTCATATCTAATTGTAATCGTAAATCTATTATAAGAGAGTCCATTGAGATTTATACGCATAATAATCTGGTTTGCAATGATACCGTTTCTTATATTATTCCTAAGCTATGGTTAGAATCTATACTAATAAAAGAACAAAACGCTCTGTCTGTCTGTGTGTGTGTCTCTGTGTGTCTGCGATGCCTAGCAAAGTCTACAGCACGTACGAAGCTCAACATTTTTTTGAGAGTAGCCCAATGTCTCTCCTGATGCACCTGAAGCTCAGAATTTCAAAATTCTATTTATTAACTGAGTAATTAATTAAATTCCAAAGGTCACTCTCATAAAAAATCGCCTTTTTTCGCTTTTTTTCCCTTTTATTTTCTTATGGTTGATTGGTTGCATAAAATTTTCGCAGAAATAATTAAAAAAGCTGGGACAGACCTTTAAAATTCATAGACTGGCAAACTGTCAGTTTAAATGAGGATTTTTTTTTTTTTTTTTTTTTTTTTTATCACAGCTGTTGTACACCATGGAAAAAAAGATAGGTGGAGGCGAAGTAAACCGAAAAAAAGGTTTGCAATATTAAACCATTTATCGCTGAAATTTTAATGTCTCAAACAAAAGCACGAGGAAGGAATTTTGTATTAATAAAACGAATTGAAAGAAATGAATTACAGCTGATGCATATTTTACGAAGAAATAACAATTTTTTAAAATGTTTTTTTTTCTGTTACTAGGGGGGCCCCGCCCCCCTGCTCGCTATGCTCGCCAACCACCCGCGTAATCGCTTCGCGATTCCAAATTATTGGCTACCCCTGCTTGCTGCGCTCGCCAATACCCCATGGTATGAATAAGCAGTTGCAGACCTTTCAAATGATGTGTCACACGACTGGTGTTGTAAAGAAATTAAAAATGTGCCCCCCTGGGCGGCAGAGTGGGAGGCGACACAAAATACATCCATAATATGAATAAGCAGTTGCAGACCTCTCAAATGATATATCACACGACTGGTGTTGTAAAGAAATTAAAAATGTGCCCCCCTGGGGGGGCAGAGTGGGGGTGACACACAAGACATCCATAAAATGAATAAACAGTTGCAGACCTTTCAAATGATGTGTCACACAATTGGTGTTGTAAAGAAATTACAAAATGAGACCCCTCTGAGGGCAGAGGGGGGGATACACACAAGATATCCATAATATGAATAAACAGTTGCAGACCTCAAAATGATGTGTCACACAATTGGTGTTGTAAAGAAATTAAAAATGTGCCCCCCTGGGGGGCAGAGTGGGGGATGACACACAACACATCCATAATATGAATAAGCAGTTGCAGACCTTTCAAATGATGTGTCACACAACTGGTGTTGTAAAGAAATTAAAAATGTGACCCCCCCTGGGGAGAGCAGAGTGTGGGGGTGATACACAATACACCCATAATATGAATAAGCAGTTGCAGACCTTTCAAATCTTGTGTAACACGACTGGTGTTGTAAAGAAATTAAACATGTGTCCCCCCTGGGGAGCAGAATGGGGGATAACACACAAGACATCCATTATATGAATAAGCAGTTGCAAACCTCTCAAATGATGTATCAAACGACTGGTGTTGTAAAGAAATTAAAAATTTGGCGAAATATTACAGTTATCGCCAAGTTGGCGTCACTTTTGACAACTAATTTTGGTCGCCAAATTTGGCGATATATTGCCAAGTTGGCGACAAACTTGGCGATTGTTGGCGATGGTAACCTTTCCTCTCTTTATGGTAACCCATACGGCGATGCATAGACGGAGTCCTTTCCTGATTGGTCTATTCGACTCATGGAAGGAGTGGACAAACCGGATTCGTTAGTTCCGGAAATCTTCCACATCAGCATCATTCCAGGAGTCATTCCTTTTAAGGCTAGTTTTTTTTTTACTATAGAAGGATATTATTTAGGTTAAAGTTAGGTTAAAGTTAAATTGCATTTATGTTATGGTTAGAATAAGGATATGTTACAATAAAGTGAAGGCTATGTTACATTTCTGTTATATTTAATTTACGGTAAGGTACTGTTAAGTCGCTGTTAGGTTACAGACAGGTTCTGGTTACGGTACAAAAGTTTAAGGTTAGGAATTTATAGACAGAGTGAACATTACGCAAGATTTGATTAAAAATAACACTTACTTTTGTTAAATAGCTATGAGCATAATAATACTATATACCAATCTTTTAGCTACCATCGTGTATCGATTTCATTCATGGTATAGTCGGATTTAAGAGTGATATAATTAGTTTGAAATTCAAAATATTTCATTTGGGATTTGTATGTGAAAATAATAATTAGTTACGTGACTTAACAGTGATTTTTACGGGTAAGATTTTTACGGGTAATAACACGAAAACGGGTAATAACACTTTTTAACACGAAAATCATGAAATCGTTGGATACATATTCCCTCCCGCGTTTTTCATTGCTCATTTTGAGTATTTTTAGAGCTTAATATTAGTTGTCGTTTTTAAAACCTATTTTTCACACAGTCAGTGGCTACGTATTTCAGACAATGCATTTCTGCATGTAACGAGTTAATGATAAAATCATACAAATTTCAAGTTCGTTTAATATTGTTAATACAGACCCGGGCAACGCCGGGCGGGTCAGCTAGTTAATGAATAAATTCCTCGTGAGGACTTGAATGGGATGAACCAAGTTGGAATTTCTTTTGATCATGGTCTTTTTTTATTTTAATTTTTTACAATAGCGCGCGTGTTTTTTGGTGTTTTTATATCTCTTTGTCGCGTGTCATTTGTATTGACCGTGAAATAGTTTGAAATTTTTATTTTTAGTTAAGTTTTAGATCATGGTCTATATTTTAATTTAATTTTTTGCAATAGAGCGCGGGTTTTTTGTTATTTATATCTCATTGTCGCGTGTCATTTGTACTGTCCGAGAAATATTTTGAAATTTTGTTTTATTATATTATGACTATGGAACTTATTTGACGGTTCCGAAACATGTCAATGTATTTTATTTTTACTATAACACCTTTCTTAAGAAAAATTAAAATTGTTATTAAAATGTTTATATAAAAAGGTGAATATTTTTAAAATCTGATGATTTAAAAAATCAATTGGATTTAATTAATTTTTTATCATTAATCTGTAATGTTTAGATAAGATTTTAATATTTACAAAATATAAATTACAGTACAATATACAGGCATGCCACTCAGAAAATAGCAAAAAAGAGGAAATTATGCGTAAAGTAAAATTTACGACATTTTTCACAACTTTATGTGTGAATTTTGAAAATTATATTGTTTATAATAAACTAAATAAAAAATTACAGCTTTTCTTTTGTTGTAAACTTTTAATTTATAAGAGTAAGTTAAAATGATTTTTCTTTAGTTCACAGTATTTTACATCAATTAAGGTAACCCAGCAACAGGTTCAGTGAAGAATTTTATGTATCGCATCATTTTAAACCAATTCAAGTAACCCAGCAATAAATTCAATGATTATTCCGCGAGTGAATAGCAAAATTTTTGCAGGGTTTTTTTTTAATTTGATGAAAATAACTGTTTTATTTCATAATCGTTTGGCGAAAATCGCCGTTTTATTTAGCGATCGTTTGACGAAAATCGCCGTTTCACATCATGATCGTTTGATGAAAATCATCGTTCCACATCGTGATCTTTTGACAAAAATCGTCGTTTCACATTGCGATCGTTTCAGAAAAATCACCGCTTCGTTTCGCGATCGTTTGACGAAAATCGCTGTTTAATATCGCGATCGTTTGACGAAAATCGTCGTTTTACATTGCGATTGTTTGACGAAAATCGCCGTTTTGTTTAGCGATCGTTTGACGAAAATAGACGTTTCACATCATGATCGCTTGACGAAAATCATCGTTCCACATCGCGATCGTTTGACGAAAATCGCCGTTTCACATCATGATCGTTTGGCAAAAATCGTTTCACATCGCGATCCTTTGACAAAAATCACCGTTTCGTTTCGCGATCGTTTGACGAAAATCGCCGTTTTATATCGCGATCGTTTGACGAAAATGGCCGTTTTATTTAGCGATCGTTAGACAAAAATCGCCGTTTCACATTGCGATCGTTTCAAGAAAACCACCGTTTCGTTTCGCGACCGTTTGATGAAAATTGCTGCTTTATATCGCGACCGTTTGATGAAAATTGCTGCTTTATATCGCGACCGTTTGATGAAAATTGCTGCTTTATATCGCGACTGTTTGATGAAAATAGCCGTTTTTTTTCGATCTTTTAACGAAAATCGATGATGTATTTCGCGATCGCTTGACGAAAAAGGCTGTTGTATATCGCGATCTTTTGATGGAAAAGGCTGTTTTATTTCGCGATCGTTCGACGAAAGTTGTTATTTTATCTCGTGATCGCTTAACAAAAATCGCGAATTCTTAAAAATTAAAAAAAAGCGGAAATCCGCCAAAAGGCGGAAAAGTGGCATCCCTGAATATATTAGGTTTACAGTTTTCTGAAAGACATAAAAATAGTAGGATAAAATTTAGATGAGTTCAAATTATTCGAATATTTTATTTTGCGCAACAATATTACCTTATTAATATGAAGTAAATGGTAGTTAATTTTTTGTAGCACCCTCTTTTGTTTTCATAATAGCGTACAATCGATCTTGCATACTATACATATCTGCTATTAAGAAACTAATAAAAAAACTGAGTCTGGAAAAAATTTCATTCTCTACCATCTGTCTTATCTCATAAGCTTCTTTGTCCTATCAGTTAATATTTGTTTTATGTTTTGCAGCCGCTCTAGTAGTGGCAGCTGTGGTGTATTTTAACTGTAACCGCAACTTAAGTAAAAATGTAAATAGAATGTTTTATGTGAGCGGCAATTGTGTTCTATGCCGATTGTGTGTATCTGTGATCGTCTGCTGTAAATAATGTATCCGTATTAAATAACTTCTTTTAGTAAGATGAAAGTTTTATTCTTCCAAAGTACATATCACTTGCTAATGATGTTAGATCGATATTTAGTTCACATATTAAAATAACTAGCAGGGGAGACCGAGCTTAGCTCGGTCAAAATTAACTTTGTGTTCAACTCGATATAGTATTTTCACTGTATCATTAACTCTGTATTATTACTGTAAAACATGTTTATAATAGTATTATTTAGAAAAACAATCAATAAGAAAACTATGTTTTTATGCGCATATTTATAAATTTTATTTTATTTTAAATTTTACAACGAAAGGACATCGATCAAAATTACTTTTTTAGCTCGACTCTGATTGGTTTAACCATGCATCTCGAATCCTCTTAAGAATGTATAAAAAAATTCTTTACATTCTGAAAGACAATATTTTTTGCTAGATATAGCCAAATTTGGAGGCATTCTTTCATTTGGCTCCAAATACGTGTTTTGGTTTTCGTAATTTTTATAGTCGATTTTTTAGCCATATGTCGCCAATATTTTGTCAAATATCTCCAAGGGCTTTTGCCATATTCTCGTGACCTTGACCCGTATTACCCAAAATGAGCCACTAATAAAATTTGATCAAGTATGTGACATAGCTCAATCGTCTTCAGGTAATCAAAAACAGTAGAATATAAAATTGAATCAAAATCGTTTAAGCCATTTTTTAGGTAAAATTAGCTTCGCAGCATTCAGCAATGAAGCGAAATGACCCACTAATATAATTTTGTTTAACATGCGACTCAGCCTAATAGTCTTCTTGTGACAAAAAACGTTTTGTTTCAAAATTTAGGTAAAATTGATTGAGTCGTTGTTATATATAATTAGAATGACCCTAGCTCATTAAGACCCAAAATGACCCACTAATAGAATTTTCGCGAGCATGTGTCCAAGCCAAATGGTTTTCTCTTGCTCAAAAACGATATAATACAAAGTATAGTCAAAATGGTGAGTACTATTTTCTATATAAAATTAGCATGACCCATCATGACCAACAAATGACCCTTATAATCGAAATCTCTCGAACGTGTGGCCTAGCTCTTTAGTTTTAGCATGCCGAAAAACATTAGATACAAAATTTAGATAAAATCGATTGAGCCGTTTTTTAGATATAGTTAGTTTGACCCTGGCCCCTTATAATCCAAAATAACCCATTGATCGAATTTTCTCAAAAATCTGTCCTAACCCAATGATTTTCTTGTGACCAAAAACTATAAAATACAAAATTTAATCAAAATTGCGCGAAACGTTGTCTAGATAAAATTAGAATGACCCAAAAGTGGCCCACTAATCGAAATTTCTCGAACATGTAACCTACCCCAATGATTTTCTCATGCCAAAAATATGTTGTATACAAAATTTCGTTAAAATCGACCCACCCATTCTTTAGATATAGCTTGACCTTGACCCATTAAGAGCCACAAATGACCCTTATAATCGAAAGCTCTCGAATATGTGACATAGTCCATTAGTTTTCTCGTTTCTAAAAAATGTTACATACAGAATTTCGTTAAAATTGATCCTGCCGTTCTTTAATTATACATAACTTGACCCAGACCCTTTATGATCCAAAATGACCCATTAATCGAAATTTTTCGAACATGTAACCTAGTCCAATGATTTTATCGTGCCAAAAAACTGCTGCATACAAAATTTCATTAAAATCGATCCACCTGTTCTTTAGATATAGTTTGACCATGACCCATTATGACCCATCATGACCCACAAATGACCTTCATAGTCGAAATCTCTCAAACATGTGATTTAGCCCATTAGTTTTCTCATGTCAAAAAACTGTCACATACAAAATTTCGTTATAATCCATCACGCCGTTCTTTAAATATAAATAGCTTGACCCAGACTCCTAATGACCCAAAATGACCCATTAATCGAAATTTTTCGAACATGTAACCTAGTCCAATGATTTTATCATGCCAAAAAAATGTTGCATACAAAATTTCATTAAAATCGATCCACCTGTTCTTTAGATATAGTTTGACCATGACCCATTATGACCCATCATGACCCCCATAGTCGAAATCTCTCAAACATGTGATTTAGCCCAATAGTTTTCTCATGTCAAAAAACTGTCACATACAAAATTTCGTTATAATCCATCACGCCGTTCTTTAAATATAAATAGCTTGACCCAGACTCTTAATGACCCAAAATGACCCATTAATCGAAATTTTTCGAACATGTAACCTAGTCCAATGATTTTATCATGCCAAAAAAATGTTGCATACAAAATTTCATTAAAATCGATCCACCTGTTCTTTAGATATAGGTTGACCATGACCCATTATGACCCATCATGACCCACAAATGACCCTCATAGTCGAAATCTCTCAAACATGTGATTTAGCCCATTAGTTTTCTCATGTCAAAAAACTGTCACATACAAAATTTCGTTATAATCCATCACGCCGTTCTTTAAATATAAATAGCTTGACCCAGACTCTTAATGACCCAAAATGACCCATTAATCGAAATTTTTCGAACATGTAACCTAGTCCAATGATTTTATCATGCCAAAAAAATGTTGCATACAAAATTTCATTAAAATCGATCCACCTGTTCTTTAGATATAGGTTGACCATGACCCATTATGACCCACAAATGACCCTCGTAGTCGAAATCTCTCAAACATGTGATTTAGCCCATTAGTTTTCTCATGTCAAAAAACTTTTACATACAAAATTTCGTTATAATCCATCACGCCGTTCGTTAAATATAAATAGCTTGACCCAGACCCTTAATGACCCAATATGACCCATTAAATTTTTTTCTCGAATATGTAACCTAGCCCAATGTTTTTCTCGTGCCCGAAAACCATAGAATGAAATTTTTTAGTCAAAATTGCGTGAGAAAATCTCTAGATAAAAATAGCATGACCCACAATGACCCCAAAAATGACCCACTAACCGAATTTTCTCGAACATGTTGCTTAACCCAATGGTCTTCTTGTAATCCAAAACGATAAAATATAAAATTTGGTCAAAATCGTTAGAGCCGTTTTTTAGATAAAAATGGCTTGACCCATAATGACCCAAAAATGACCCACTAATCGAAACTTTTCGAACATGTGACGCAGCTCAATACTTTTCTCATACCAAAAAACGATTGGGTACAAAATTTCCTTAAAATCGATCCAGCCGTTCTATAGATATAAATAGCTTTATCCTGACCCATTATGACCCAAAATGACCCAGTAATCGAATTTTCCCGAACATGGGACCTAGTCCAATGGTCTTCTCGTGCCCGAAAATGGTAAAATCCAAATTTTTGTGAAAATCGTTAGAGCCGTTTTTGAGATAAAATTTACCCACACACACACACACACACACACAATTTTTGCTCGCATTATAGTATAAGATATGTGATAGCAGCACGCGTTGACTTGCTTTACGAAAATTCAGTAATGCATTTGATCTCAGATTTTAAAACATCAACAGTGCTGATTGAGAAAACGCGGTATACGGAAAATGGATTTTTGAAAAATTCGTTTTCCTTTCTATGTTAAAGAAAGTTTTCTTAATATGTTTTCTTGTACTTTCTAATTTTCCTGTTTTTCATATTTCCTATAGTATACATTATTTTATATTCAAAAATATATGTGCCTATAGATATTTTTTTAAATGTTGTTGCCCCACCATTGGCTGAGAGATTCCCTCAAAACTGGTAGACGGCAGGCGCTGGATTAGAACAAAACCCAATTGCGGTCGTCAGCCCAATCATTCGGAGTTTTCCGTGGTTTTCTTCGAACTTTGGATTTCCTTGCGTAAATACGGGTTGGGTTCCCTTAGAAATACCCCCCCCCCTCCACGGAGGGCACCCCCTTAGGGCCCATATCCCATGTGTTGTCCGTTTAGGAGCATATTTAGCAATTGTTTATAAATTGTTTATTGTATCCTGTTACAAAAATAACAGGATGTTGGAACTTGTTACCAGTGCTACTGTGGAATGATGTAACCTGTTAACCAAAAATAACCATATTTCCCATCTCTACTTTATATGTAACAATAATTATTTAATGTATTGCATAAGTAATGTGTTGATAAAATAGTATTTTTATTATTTATATATTCCTTTAATTTTTCTACTGTAAATGACAAAAAATCCTTACTAATATTATAAATCGGAAAGTGAGTTTGTTTGTTTGTTTGTTTGTTCCGCTTTCACGCCGTAACTACTGAACCGATTGCTTTGAAATTTTGCAGACGTAAAGTTAGAAGTCCGGATTAAATAATAGGGTACTTTTTATCCCGGAAAAAATTTATATTCCCGAGGGAAAACAAAAATATAGTTTGCTTGATGGATGGATTGGAGATGGCGCTGTGTGTCGTTTAAAACAAGATAAAATATTGCAAACGAATATAAACATGTAAATTTAGAAGCTAAATGATACGATAATGAATCCCCGAAAATGAGGAATTCCCGAGGGATGACGTACAATTTGTTTTATCTTTTAAACTGTTTTTTTTACATCTACTTATATATTGCAAACGAATATGAACATGTAAATTTAGAAGCTAAATGATACGATAATGAATCCTCGAAAATGAGGACACTCTCAGAAATAAAACTCTCATTTTTGACGATTCAGAAATCCTTGAGCCTTATTTCCTTGTTTTTGACGATCATTTCGTATCAAAATCACGTGACTTTTAACGAAACGTGAACTCTCAAATATTTGACGAAAGTACTTCCTTAATCATGGCCAGACTTTATAAATTTTAAGGAAACTGTCGCGATAGCTGTTTATAGAAGGACCCGCTATTGTACCTCCCCAAATCTTGCGATTTTAGCAAGGATATATTTCTTGTTTAAAACAGTACTTTTTAGCGTTTTCAGAAAATAATGAAATGTAAGCAATTACTCTTGCTACATTAGTTTTTTTTTTTTTTTTTTTTTTTGGGGGGGGGGGGATGTTTATTACTATTTTTATTTATTTATTTGTAAGTTGTATTTCGTTTTGATTTCATTCGAAAAAAAATTTACTTCGTTCTACAAAACCGTTCAAAAAGTAAATTTGTTCAAAAAAAATTTCTAAGATCTATTTTATATCCAATATCTACTTTTTTCACTCAAATTAAAAATATATGCATATTTTTTTTCTCTGCCCTCTATAAACAGTAAATTGTTAAAATCTTATCCACCTACTTAAAGTCTCGCTTAAAGTAGGAAAATCTCTCCCAATAAGTACTTCATAATTCGTTATTTCTGAGCAACAAACTAACCAGCCCATATTTTAATCATTCCTTAAGCAAATAAATTTCCCCTAGATGTTATTTAATTAAGCCATATTATAATTATTCATTAACCATTAGAAAATCAAAATAATAAATTCGTCTTATTATTTAAAACTTGCAAGATTTATAACAGAATCGATAAAAGTACTATCACAATTATAAAAATTTAAACACACACTATAATCAAGTATATGCCTTTATAATCGCGTTTGTCTGAGTAATCTGTGGCGTGAACGTAGGGCGTCGGACTGCCACACTGTACGTTATGAGTTCGAACCCCACGTGTGACATGTCTTTTTTGCTTCTGTCATTGAATACAGGAGCTTCTAAAAAATTTGATAGATGGCAGCACTAGTCCCTTTTTGACGACTTAATATCGTCAAATCAGTGAGGGAAGTGATTTCATCAATTTGACGAAATATTTGTTCGGAGCATTTCTCAGGAAACGATTTCGTCAAAAACGAGGAGAATTTCGTGAAATCTGAGTATTCATTTCTGAGTGTGGAATTCCCGAGGGATGACGTACTATTTGTTTTATCGTCTAAAATGTTTTTTTACATCTACTTATCCTGAAATTATAGGGTGAGTTGCGTTTCAGTTAAATTTGATATTTCAATAAAAAGAAAATATATAAGTTCAGGCCTACCTTGCTAGGAATCTTTTTCGAGCATAATACCTTTCTTCTTCTTTAGGCCTGCGTAGAATTTACTGGAATAATAATATATTATTATTTTATTAGTATGTACTGTAGAATAAATAATATGTGCACTTCCGTTTTGGGAAAGACGTCTTCTTTAATTACACAAATAAAAAATCACAGCACAATTTACGTAAACACAAAATAAGTAGAATTTAAATGTTTAAATCTTAAAGTTCTTTTAAAAAGAAATATTATCGGAGCTGAGAATTTTGCTTCCGAATTTTACAGTTTTAGGAAAAGGTAAACATCATCTGCTTAGAATCATTTCTGACTGAGAGTAGCTTCGCAGAAAAAATGTGACGTCAAAGAAAGTTTTTTAATGAGTTCTTTTCTTGGTTTCAGGACAAGAGTTCCATAGTGCTTCCATCTGGCGAGTGCTTTGGAAACAAATAAGTTTTTTAATGGTGAGAAAGAATCTTTTCCATCACCCCCACTTTTGTTTTCAAAGTGCTAGCCTCAGTTGCAGCTGAGATCTCAAAGTTTCAAACTGAGGTTTCGCAAGGGGTTTTGTCATTATGTCAGCAATCATTTGCTTTGAAGGGCAATAGTGTAGACACATTGTTCCGTTTTCTATCATAGTTTTTACGTTGTAGTATTTGACACTTACGTGTTTGCTCCTTGATAGATGTTTCTCATTCTTTGAGATTTTTATGCATGGAATATTATCCTCATAGATCGAAATCGGTAAGGTTTGTGGTAGGTCCAAATCTGTTAATAATGCGAGTAACCACTCCATTTCTTGACAGGTATTTGAGACAGAAATGTATTCTGCCTCAGTAGAGGAGAGTGCGACACTGGTCTGCTTTCTGCTTGACCAGCTTAATAAGCGTTTTTAAGTATCGAATAACCTTTTCAACTGCTAACCAATCTACTTCTCTAGGTTTTTCAATTCTTCTACCTAATATGTTCACACAGGCAGATATATCCGGTCTAGTGATGGTGGAGATATATAAGAGTGCCCCCACTGCTTGTCGATAAAGGGCATTGTTACTCATTAGTTTACTATCGGGATCTAAATTAAAATAATCCGTATTCATGGGAGTATAAGTTGGTTTAGAATTTACTAACAAGGAAGGTCTCCATTGGGGGCATACTCAGAATTTTTTGAAAAAAATACGAATTAAACTACTCGTGTAGGTAATAAAAGATCAGCGAAAATTAGCGGCGGAATTACATTATTAGATATGTAAAAAAATAAAATAGTTTGGAATAATTGGCGTGAAAAGCTGAAAGCGACGCGGGATTTGGCGTACAGTGCATTTCCTCGCCAAAAGCAGACGATTTTAACGAATCTGAAAATTGATTTCAATTGACTTCACTGTTAAAAATCTGCAGCATTTACTGCAACGTCACTCCACTACTTTTAAAGAATATCTCTCTTCTGACCAATGAGAATGCTTCATAGCACCGTGAATTGGCCGTGTCATACACTGTTAAAAATCTGCTGCATTTTGTTGCAACGCACTCCTCCGCTTGTATATAATATCTCTATTCCAACCAATGAGAAAGCTCCATTTCACGACCAAGTAACCGTTTTCTATACAAGCAAGGGAGTGCGTTGCAACAAAATGCAGCAGATTTTTAACAGTGTATTTTTCAATTTGGAACAATTTTAATCAATTTAAATTGTGTTTTAAATGATAAAATATATTAATTTCATTTTGTTTAAGTACGTATAAACGTATGTGACAAAATTACACTTAAAGTAAAGTAAAAATGCAAAACTAAAATTACTTAAACTAAACTTATTTAAATAAATTGAACATAGAAAGTTTTTTCTTTAAAAAGAATTCGAAGCGTAAAAGCGTATTTTTCAAAATTTCGTTTTTTCGCCAACCGGAGATAAATCGCCAAATAAACGAAATTTTTATTATTTTTTTACGGACGTTATAAGGAGATTCCGCCGAAATGTTTTTTATAAACATGTATAACTATATGAGAAGAACACTCTGTAATTTTTTCAGATTTTTCTGAGTATGCCCGTATGGAGACCTTCCTTGTAAGTTAAATTTCCTAACAATTTCGTCAATTTTATTTTCTTGATCTAACATTAGACTTCCATCTTCTGTTTGTTTGATATTTATCCTCAAATAATGCGATACTTTACCTAACGATTTTATTTCATATTCCCTTGATAACTCTTTGTATATCTCTTCGGTATCCCTTTTCTTTCCTGCTACTAAAATGTCGTCGACATACACTATAATATAAGACAAGTTTCCGTTTTTATTTCGTTTGAACAAGCATAAATCTGATGTGCACTGATTAAATCCCATGTTTTTGAGTGTTTGACTAATTTTTAGGTGCCAGGCTCTAGCAGCCTGTTTTAGCCCGTAAATAGCCTTATTCAGTTTACACACCTTTTCCTTTTGATCTTCTACTATATATCCCTCGGGTTGTGTCATGAATACCTCTTCGTCTAAGTTTCCGTGCAAAAATGCTGTTTTTACATCTAAATGAGTTATATCTAAATTTTTATATAAAGCAGCGTTTAGGAAACTTCTTATTGTGGTGTGTGCCACGACAGGGGCAAAAGTTTCATCATAATCGCACCCGAATTTTTGCGAATAGCCCTTCGCAACAAGCGCCTTGTAGCGTTCTATTTCTCCGCGTGCATTGCGTTTTGTTTTAAAAGTCCATTTACAACCTATAATATGTTTTCCCGGAGGTGGGTCGACTAATTCCCAAGTTTTATTTCGCATAAGTGAATTGAATTCCTCATCTGTAGCTGCTAGCCAATTATTTTTATTTTTTGGGTCTTTCATATTTTCTATATCTTCCCAAGTTTTGGGTTCCTCAACCTGACACATGTTTGCGCTAATTCCATACCTATCGGGAGGTACTCCCCTGTTTTCCCTTCCCGATCTTCTAAGCTGTATTTGACTCTGATGTGGAATTGCGTCCGCGTCATGTTTATCGCCATCTAATTCAATTTGAGCAACTTCGGTTGGGGTCGAAATGTTATTTTCGTCTTGTTTAGTATCATTTTTTACATTTTCTAGAAATTTTACTGATCTAGATATCATTACTCTATTATCCCCGATATATATTCTATATCCCTTGCTCCTTTGGTCATATCCCAAGAAAATGCCTTCAATGGCTTTCTCATCGAATTTAGCCCTTTTAGATAGGCATATTTTCTACATAGGCGTATGCCTTGCAACCAAATGTTTTTATGTGTGACAAATTTGGTTTACGATTATTCCAAAGTTCAAATGGGGTTATGTTATTGTTTGCTTTGGTTGGCAGCCTATTTGTTAAATAAGTGGCAGTGAGAATTGCTTCACCCCAAAATTGTCTTGGTAGATTTGCGTCTGACAGCATTGTGCGCGCCATTTCTACAAGGGTACGATTTTTTCTTTCAGCAACACCGTTTTGAGGTGAGCAAAATGGTACACTCAATTGGCGTTCGATACCGTTAAGGGTTAAATAATCTTCAAAATTTTCCCCAAGATATTCCCCTGCATTATCCGATCTAAAGGCTTTTATTTGTTTGTCAAATTTATTTTTTATCAGTGCAGAGAAATCTTTAAATTTTTCTAGGGCTTCCGATTTGTGTGAAAGTAAATAAACCATAGTAAACCTGCTAAAATCATCAATGAAAGTAATAAAGTACCTTTTACCTGAGAATGTTTCCGTCTTCATGGGACCGCAGATATCACTATGGATTAGTGAAAGGACTTCGTTAAATCTATTTGGTGTTACCTATGGATAAGGTAATTGTGACATTTTCCCTTCGATACATTTAGTACATATATTATCATGTTTACACTTACTTAAAGTTATACCATCCGCTAACTTATGGTTCACAAGATATTTGATTGATTCAAAATTTTTGTGTCCTAGGCGTTTATGCCAAGTTGTAATACAATTCGGATTATCACAAAACATTTGTGTTTTGACAGCATATCCGTACTCATCTTTAGGACAAATTTCATATAGAATATTATTTAACTCCGCTGTTAAAACTATGTTATTGTCTTTAACAAAGTTACAAGAATCTTTTTCAAAAATGACTTTAAAGTCGTTTTCTGTTGCTCTCTTAACCGATAATAAATTACTTTGTAATTCAGGACAATAAAGAACATCTTTAAGTATAATTTGATGTGGTGAATTTGTACAAAGTTTAATATCACCCATTCCATGTGAATCTAGTTTATTTCCATCCGCTATCATTATGCTACCGAAATTTCCGGTTTTAAAGTTTATGAAATTTTCTTTTGCGAATGGTACATGTCTTGTGCAGCCGGAATCGATAACGAATATATTTACATTAAGTTCTTGTGCGCTATTAGCAGACATTAAATCGCACGCAGGATAATTTTGTTCGGAGAACTTATAAATGTTTTCTTCCGAATTCGTTGAGGTAGAAAAATTATTCGTACCTATTTCTGCATCAACATTACTTTTAAAACAGAAGTTGGAAGTATCCCTTACATTACCTTGATTACCTTTGTAATTTCCCGAATTATTTCTGAAAGAGTTTGAATTATTATAAAACTTATTTCGATTCGGATTATTTCTCGAGTTATCATTTTGCATTTTATTCTTTAAATGATAACAATTTTCGCGTACATGGTTGTCTCGTTTGCAAAACGTGCAAAATTTCTTATTTCTAGCATTTTTATTTACTACCTTATATGCTGAGTCGCGTGAGCTCGAAACAGCTTCACGATTCTCAGATTTATTTATTGCTTTGTAAGCCGAATCTCGCGAATTTGAACTCGCGTCTCTGTTTTCGCATCTATATTCATATTCATCGATCAATTTATTTTTTACGTAATTTAAAGTTAGATCCGTCTCGCTGGCTTCTAACGCGGTAACCATTGGATCATAAGATCTAGGCAGGGAGCAAAGCAAGAGGGCACATATATGCGAGTCAGGGATTTCCTCGCCAATAGCAAATAATTTATCTTTGATGGATAAAATATTATTGATATGGGAGATCACGTCTCCCCCCTCACTCAGTTTTTGAGAATACAGTTTTCTTAAGAGAAAAAGTTTGGAAGAAAGAGTACTTCTTAAATGAACATTTTTCAAAGCCTCCCAGATATCTTTAGCATTCACTAGATGTTTCACATGAATAATTTGAGAATCTTCAATACACAGATTAATAATAGATTTCGCTTTAATATTATCTTTGGTCCATTGGGCAGTGATAGGATCCGGTGGAGGATCTTTGATTACTGAAAACACGTTTTCCTTTTGCAGAAGATTTTCAATCTTAAATGCCCAATTACTATAATTTTGATCGTTCAGCTTTTCAATGAGGGCTATATTACTGGTAGCCATTATATTAATTCAAATCAACATCAATTCAATCGTTATTCAATTATATTAATTCAATCGTTTATTGAATTATCATATATATTTTCAAGACTGTTTATAGTTTAATATTTTCAAATAATAGAATCATGGACAAGCTCTTTTACTTATATATATAAGAACATCTCAGTACTCATAATCTATAGGGTGAGTTGCGTTTCAGTTGAATTTGATATTTCAATAAAAAGAAAATATATAAGTTCAGGCCTGCCTTGCTAGGAATCTTCTTCGAGCATAATACCTTTCTTCTTCTTTAGGCCTGCGTAGAATTTACTGGAATAATAATATATTATTATTTTATTAGTATGTACTGTAGAATAAATAATATGTGCACTTCCGTTTTGGGAAAGACGTCTTCTTTAGTTACACAAATAAAAAATCACAGCACAATTTACGTAAACACAAAATAAGTAGAATTTAAATGTTTAAATCTTAAAGTTCTTTTAAAAAGAAATATTATCGGAGCTGAGAATTTTGCTTCCGAATTTTACAGTTTTAGGAAAAGGTAAACATCATCTGCTTAGAATCATTTGTGACTGAGAGTAGCTTCGCAGAAAAAATGTGACGTCAAAGAAAGTTTTTTAATGAGTTCTTTTCTTGGTTTCAGGACAAGAGTTTCATGGTGCTTCCATCTGGCGAGTGCTTTGGAAACAAATAAGTTTTTTAATGGTGAGAAAGAATCTTTTCCATCAGAAATAACTATAAGTCAACGAATTACTAATTGGTATAAGTATTAGTTACGTTATTTAGTTCTTGAGGTACGCGATAGATGGCGCTGGGTGTTTTTAAAACGTGGTAACGATGTGCAGTAGCTGTATAATAGTTAGTTTAGGTTAGTTTAGTGGTTAGTTTTTTCTAGGTAGATATCTAAAGTAGTTATTGTTTTTTCGATAGGTAATTACGTCGCTTTGTTCGTCGTTTAGATTGTTATAGTTTAGTTTGGGATTTTAGTTTAGTTTAGGTTTATAGTTTACTCATATTTTCACAATGCCTCGCAAATGTAAATCTAATTTGTCGAGCACCTCATCTAAAGCTCGGGCAATGAAAACTGCCCGATCTCAAGAATCGTCTCTCCATGCTGAATTAAGAAGGCGCGAACAAGCAGAGCGTCAGGCTGCTTCGAGAGCTGCTGAGCTACCATCTCAGCGCCAGCAAAGACTTGAGGAGCAAGCCGCTCGCCAAGCTCCTTTGAGGGCTTCTGAGAATGATATTCGTACTCCGTTTATCGCAACAGGCTCAACGTCAGCATGGTCAGTTCTATGTAGCGTGTTCCCGGGTTTCCAGTGCCCAAAATCTGCATGTTTTTGCTCCACAAGGGAAAACATAATATAGTGTACCATTCAGTTTTGGTTTAACAACTAATCGTATCCAGCGTTACAACGCGCTTCTTACATTTTTCCGTGGAAATGAGAAGTTTTCTTATAGTTGTGCTTTATACCGCAATATAACCGAATTCCACGCGGGCGAAGCCGCAGGCGGAAAGCTAGTATTTTAATAATTGTCCTATTTTCATTTTTGCCCCACCAGTGGCCGAGAGGTTCGGACCTCTCAATTGGTAGACGGCAGGTGCTGGGTTCGAACCCAATCGCGGCTGTCGGCCTGACCGTTCGGAGTTTTCCGTGGTTTTCTTCGAACCTTGCGTAAATACGGGTTAGGTTCCCTTAGAAAGACCCCCACGGAGGGCACTCCCCCTGGTCCTATATCCCATTAGCGTAGATAATCGGACGACAAAAATCAACCAACCAACCTATTTTCATTTTAGGTACATTTCTACTATTATAAAGAGAATTTTTGAGTTATAAAAAGTGGAAATTAAACATCAGAAATAGGCTTGTAAGATGCCGAGGAACAAAACTGCAAAAGATTTTAGATAATAGTCGTCATTTTGAATTTCTATAAATTTATACGATGCCTCAAATTCTTATATGTATTTTACTAATATACGATAGATATTCACTATTCGGGATATCCTTATCACAAAATGAAGTTTTGTCCCTCCTAACACCTCCACTAATAATACTTGAATTAGACCGTGATCTTTATAAAATTTATATACAAATTACAAACGCATATTTTCTTGTTTTAGTGTGTCACTTTAAATAAACGATAAATTTTCACACCTTATTATTTAGTAAGTATTTGGTAGTTCATTGCATTATTAACATTGATGAAGATCAATTTGAATGAGTTTTAAAGAGCATAACATCATTAAAACACATTGCAAACGATTTCGCCGCATACACAATATTGTAATGTCCTTTTTTTAGCACCCTGTAAATGGACTATAAAAGCTATACGCTTTATATTTTACTCCGAACATGTTATTACAAACTTCATACAACATATAAAATTTGCCTGGCAATCTGATTACATTTAAGCGAGCTAGAGCATGGAAGGACAGGCGGACAAACGGACAGATAAATCAAATTCTTACACTCTTTTATATAATGTTGGAAAGAGTTAAAAACGAAAATTTGACTTTAAAAATATCGAAATCGACGTGAAATGCACATTTATATTACGCATATTAACAGAATTCAGAAAAAGATGCCATTTTGAATAACGGCCGCCATCTTGAATTCTGACGACTTTACTAGATGCCTCCCCCTCTAATATCCATTGTATTATCATAAAGTACATACCCACCAAGTGGTATATTCTTATCACGATTTGCAGTTTTCACCTTATTTTTGTCGCGTAGCACTCGGACTATAACTCGTAATATAAAGCACCAGTTTTATGAAAGTTAGTTTTGAGAGTTTTTATGTTTAGTTTATAAAAAATATGCATTTTCTGTTCCGAATGACGTCAATTTCAAAAATACAAAATTCAGATTAACACGTGTTATCATTTTTTAAAAACTATTGTACTGTTTTTAGTTGGTGGCAACTTGAAAAAAAAATGATTAAATTAGCAATGAAAAAGGAGAGATTTCTATAATGTTAAATTATGGAAGGTGTAGTGCTATATAAATTTTAAATGTATGCTATTTCTTTAATATTGGATATTTTTTAACAGGACTTTCGAAAGGCACATACCTGAATTAAAAACCTTCGAACAAGCTATTACACATACCTGAATGTTTCTTGGTTCGGGTTATAATTGAGTTGTTTGCCTTTTTACTTGTTTCAAGAGAAAAAAGTGACAAAACAGGGGTTCTGGATCTCCATAACTAACCGGTGGATCTGGATGAAATTTGATAAACTTTGAGATCTAGAGTAGGACACTTCGCCTTTTCAATTTCGTCGCAATCTGATGATTGGGTCCAAAGTTATTAAGGGGCAAACTTTTGACTTTAACATTGGATATGCCTCTGAGCTAGAGGTCTGCACGGGCCCGGGCCTGGCCGGGCCGGCAGATTTAGAATAGTTTTTTCAACGGGCCGGGCCGATAAAAAAATTTTCGGGCCTGCCGGCCCGTTTTGAAGATTTAAGCTGAAACGATAAAATATGAGCTATTTTCAACGACAATGGTTTTAACGAGAATAAGTATAAATGTGGCCATACTAGTTTGACAGCATCAATATAAAAATGCACAGTGTATTGGCATCGGAGAATTACATTATGTGTAACCCGTTTAATTTTTTTTTTTTTTTAGCTGACTCATGCCGGTCTGAGATCACGCTTGCATTATTTTTCTACATATAGACTGGCCGGACCGGTACTAGACTTAATTAATGGCAGAAAATATGATTTGTAAAATTATTAACAGCGATAAAGAACTTATGTTAGCTTAGTCTTTGGATGTATACTTCTTGATGATTTTTAAATTAATTTCTCAATAATGCGAAAGTTTGACACATTTTCTGATTAATTTTAAATTGTAAAAGTATAAAAGTGATAAGCCTAACTATTGAAGGGATTTGGAATCGAATGCCGTTTTTCATTTTTGGTAAATAAAATACTTGTATAACCTTGTTGAGATACAATAATTTCTCAAATGATTGCAGGTTTTTCTCCCTTCCCTTGCTATTGCTTCCGGAAATTCTATTCAAAACGCTAATTATGACAGTATTTTATTTGTTTGCAGTGTTCTTAAATTGCTTGTATCAAAAAATGGATAACGTCATTCGGTTATATATTTTCTGAATAAAGATATCTGCTAATCTTATGCGTTTCTGAGAAAGAAAAAAAATGAATTTAGAAATGTATCAGAAGGGAGCTTCTTTGAATTTAAGAATGAATTTGGATTTGAAATCTATAATAAGATGATATAGAAATATATTTATAAATCTTCTTTTATTAAACAACTTGAAAATTAACGATGTTTTTAGCTTTCTTTCTTTTTTCTTTTATTCTAAGCCATATTAATTTTTTAATGAATCTTTATTCAAATGTTGAAAGCCTAAGAATCTAAGTAATCATTAAAGTTGTTAATGTGTATTTGCTGTAAAATATACTGTAAAATCATTCCATAGATATGTATGCAGTATTCTTTAAAGGAATCTTAGTTATATGATAAAAAACTGATTTTTTTAGAAATCGTAGAAATTGTAACGGGCCAAAACGGGCCGGGCCTGTTTTCGCTGATTTTTGTACGGGCCCGGGCCGAACTTTTGAGTTTTACAACGGGCCGGGCCGGGCCCGGGCCTGGAAATTCCGGCCCGTGCAGACCTCTACTCTGAGCTCTACTATACAGCACTATCGTGCTGTATGATAGAGTTTCGGTATAATTGCCAGCATTTGTGTCATCATATAGATGCACTCTCATGTTTGTAGTCTAACTTAACTTACCGAGCTAATCTCTTCGCTTGTGCTTGAGAAGACACTCTTGAAAGGTTCGACTTGCGTTTGCGAGGCATTTCAAATCTATTTAAATAGAAATAGAATTCGTAATAATTAAATTCGTATTAAAAATCACTAAAATTCGAAAATCGCAGAGGTAAAAATTTACTAGTTGAATAACAGTTTGGAATAAAAATCATTTTTCCGAATGCCAAAAAAATCGTCGCGGAATTCAAAAGAACATTAAAAACTAGTCGTTGGGGGGGGGGGGGGGGTCACCGTAATACTTACCCATCATAAATATGCATAACATAAAATATGAAAATAAAACATGTGTAAACTATTTATAAAATGTATCGCAATTCCAAAATAAAATTTAAGCATATATTTAAAAAATTTTAACGCATAGTAATGCTTTGTTAATGAATTGCTGATGAGCATATTTCGACAAATTATATAAAATTTCAAACTATTTCAATAGTACCAAATTGCGCAAAAAAAAACTTAAGAAATAGTAATCATATTAAGTAATAGTTTATTGCATCGGATTAAGCGTCTTATACTCAATTAAAATACATCTTTGAATTAAAATTTGAATGAAATACGGGGTCATGAAAAATCTAATCGTGTGGAAAATAGGATATATCTCGGCACCGGGCAGCTTTGTTCTTAATGCAAAATTTGTGTTATCTTAATATTTTTTATATCCATTCCTTAAAAAAAAAAAAAAAAAAAAAAAAAAAAAAAAAAAAAATCGAAAAATTTTATATACCTTTTATTAGAAAGAATATTTCAAGAGTCCGGAAAAAAAAAAAAAAAAAAAAAAAAAAAAAAACAGTTTCGGATAATCGAGGTTACTGATATTAAATAGGCTTCTTTTCATTCCACTAAGTACACAACAAATTACAAATCTCTATCTCAATTTATTCGGGAGATAGAGCATTTACAGACAGACACAAAAACACACACACACAGACGGACGGCATTTTTTTTTTCTAAAAATATGTTTCTCGGAATTTCCAGTGTTAAACGTGGAAATCCATTGAAAAAAAAATCGATTGCAAGAATTACCCTGTACTACGTATGATAGGGTAAGTAATATTAAAAAAAAAAAAAAAAAAAAAAAAAAAAAAACTATTATTAACAATGAAAAAAGATACATACACTTACTTAATAAAAACTTTCATACATTTACTTAATAAAAAGATTACTTTCAAATGAAAAGTCACCAATTTAAAAGTTTTTAACTTAAAATGCTTTTAATTCAAATCTTTAACTTAAAATGAAAGTTTTTAACTTTCTTATGCACATCTTAGCGTTTTATAATTAATTTGGATTCAGGACTGAGTGCTGAATATGCCGCAATATTCCAAATATTTCTATGCCAATTCTTTTTTAATAGAATACGAAAAGTAATGCATTGGCTTCTCTCGATTACTGCGATTAAATTAATCTTGTGGTATTACCAAATTAATTGAATCACATAAAGAGAGAGAGAGAGAGAGAAAAAAAAAAAAAAAAAAAAAAACTACGATAAGTTCCTATAATTTTTTTAATTAAAAAAAAACTTGATTTTGTTTATATTATAAAACACAATGTAATAACATTTTTTGAAAGTTTCTGTTAAATTTTAGCCCTTAAAATTTATAATTAAGATGTATTTTTGAAATATTTTGTGAAATAATAAGTCTGAAATTGCACGTCAAACATAGGAAATGAGGTGCATTCGTACCTTAACGATGTTTTAAAGATTATTCAGATCTTGGTGTAATAGTACACAGCACTTCAGATAGAGTATGGTAGCCGAAATATTTAGAAAACTATCTACTATCTGCTTTCTATTATACAGGGTGTTTATAAAGTCCCGGACCCATTTTGATGTTTAATAACTCATAAAATAATAATAAAGATAGATTAAAATTAATAACATAAATGGTTAGATAGACTCAAAAAGTTTTATGACCCTTGTCAATGAACTTACGTGTGCCCCCTTCGTCGCACGGAGAATATAAAGTCGATAGTCAATTTTACGCCAGGTAGCGGCAAGCATGTCGGCATCCACAGAGGCTGTTGCGGTTGTAATTCTGGCTTTTAAGTCATTAATGTTCGATCCTCTCTTCCTGTAAACATTGTCCTTGACAAATTTCCAAAGGAAAAAGTCCAACAGCGTTATATCAGGTGATCTGGGAGGCCAAGGAATCGGACCTCCTCGCCCAATCCATCTTCCTGGAAAATGGTCATTCAAAGAAGTACGAACGATGGTACCCCACTGAGGTGGTGCACCTCCTTACCTTCTCTTTTAACAAGAGAACACCAAATGAAGAAATTAAAATCATTAATTTCCTGAGGAGATATTTTAAATATAAGAATGCACGCACAAACGCCCACAGACTTAATATTACGAAGGGGGATTCGATCAGTGAATGACCAGCAGCCTTTGAAAAGACCATATCGGTAATATTAATCCCATGGAAGAAATTTATAAAGATATTTCGTTTGCATTCCAATATTTCTAAGCGATTTTTTTTATGTTAAATAACCTAGATAAACCTGTTTATTTTTTTTATTTTTTTACTTTTTGGATTTTGTTTACAGGTATTTTTAATTAGGCCATTTCCTAAACCGATTTCGAAAGTGCAAGTATACTCATAAAAAAAATCTGCAATCAAAATTTGGTCTTTTTACAGATTGACCTCAGCTATCAAACGAAAACATTTTAAAAATTGAAATACAAATGAGATATCATTATAAATGTTTTCCAGAGGATTAGCATTATCGCGCGGGTCTTTTCCCTTGACTGAAGTAACCTCGTAAACGCCAGTCAATTTATTTAGTGGTAGTCAAGAAACATTAACAAATTGATTTTAAGTACAATTTTGCATAATAAAATCTAATTGTCGTACCATGTGCCCCTTTTCTTGTAGGATTTTTATTTTACTTTACTAACAATTTGGTATCGTTTAGCCGGTAAAATGGATTAACTCATTAAAGGTTCGCATCGGAGGTAGTATTATAAATAAATAAATACAGCACTCACTAAGTAAAATCGCATACTGCAAGGGAAACCCGTTTCCGTTTTCAATGATCGTCTAAAAGTACTTTTATACTTTACATGTAACTTTCCTATAGAACTTAAAAAAAAAAAAAAAAAAACTTTTACATACATACCTTTTTATTTTTGAATAGTCGTTTTCAAAACTTGAGATATTTCTTTTTATCATTCTCTGAAACCATCCTGAACTTGCTTTAAATTGGTTTAATGGAATTCCTTCTTCCTCCGCAAATGCTACAGCTTTAATTCGGCACATTTCTTGCGTAACCTTATAGCCCACTGTCCGCATATCACGAATGTAATCTATTATTTTTGCCTCAATACTCGGGTATTGACTCTTCTTGCCGCGAAAAGCACGTCTCGAAGCATTTGTGGCACTGAGTTCAACGCGTTGTTTACACCAGTTACGTACACATTTTTCGTGCACTTTGAAATTCCTAGCTGCCGCACGCTTCCCATTCTCTTGTGCATAACATATGACCTGCAGCTTAAAAGCCGCAGTATAACTATTGTTGTTTTTTCCTTTATTTCCCATTCTCACTCTCCTTTGAATTTTCTTTCCAGCTAATGCTAACATACACTCCCAGCATCAGCTTGCCGAACAACTAAATGTTTCGTCTGAAATTATTAAAAAATATTTCAGATGAAACTATCATTGTATGCACGCTACTACGCACTACGGGAATACACAATGTTAATACTTGCAGAGGGAGGCGTGGCATACGACAGTCGATGCCATTGGGTGGTTAAGTCCTTTACAAGAGAAGTACATGTAGTTTTTGAATCACGTGATTTTGATGTGCAGAAGTAACCTCGATATATTAGCTCGCGGCAAGGGAACTTCCTCTTTTTTTTCTGGCTAAATAAACACTGAAAAGCGCAATGTGGAGATTGCACAGATCGATATTTTTCTTTGAATTTATTCCCTTTTCTCAGCGCGGATGTTACACGGATCGATCATTCTTTTTCGAAAATCACAGTGCGGATATTACACGTACCACAGGCGCGTGTGTAGTACGTTCCGTTTATGCATTTTGCGATTAAAATAAATTGATTGCTTTTATTATTATTATTATTTTACACATTTTCCATTCTAAATACAAGCCGCACTGCTTACAATTTTATTGAAATTTTAGGTTCACTGTGAATGAGAATTAAATCCACCTTTCCGATGTTAAATGTACAAGGTAGAACCCGTCGAATTTCGATGAAAGAAAATGTTAACATAGGAACTGTTTCATTAATTTATGATAAATCTACGAAATTAGTTACAATAAAAAATGCACCTTATTTTTTAAGACTAACTCTTACACAAATACAATTTAATTTAAAGTTAACAAAATACTGTTTCTGTAAAACTTAGTTGTGGAAATTGTTTTGGTATTCCTAAAGAAAGAACAGCAAAATTTATTTCACTTTAAATGAATCATAGACTTTTTGTCCCATGGAATTTAAACCGGATATTATTTTCATCATCTCAAGATTTACGTATGCTGCTCTCATATCCGTATTCACTTTATTTTTTTTATTTTTTTAAATGTTATTTTATCATTAAAAAAAATAATTCAAAGATACTGTACTTTTTTTTTTTTTCCCTTTACTTTTAATAGAAATGGTCTACTTCTGTTGCCACAATTACAAAAATGGTGTCAAAAACTACAAAAAAATTAATATATAAGAAACAAATTAAGATACAGTTTCCAAAAAAAAAAAAAAAAAAAAAAAAAAAAAAAAAATGCATTTAAAAGTGAATTTTTTTTCTCTATACAACGATGTAAAAATTGAAGCTGTGCAATATTTAAAAGTTTAAAAATTTTAGGAGCAAAAATTGCAATACCGAAATTTCATTTCAAATTTGAAAGTGTTGCCATTCGCAAAATGACGTATGCGTTACGAACAGATACATTTGGCCTTTATAATATAGATAGATAGATAACAATGTTATACCCTAGTATAGGGACGGATAATCTATAGAAGACTACATATACAGAATGTTTTCGGCATTACGTTGATTGAGAATCTAAAGTAAAATTAAAAGTATAATTAAAGAATTTACATGATTTCAAGAAGGTGTTTTCTAAATATTTAAAAAAATTTCTGAGGCTGAAAAGCAGTTTATTATTCCAAGTTATTTTAATATGAACTTTATAAATATTTTTTTATATTTTATTAAATTAGGAGAAGATGCGAAAAAAAAAAATTAAAATTTATATTATTAGGCATGAAATTATCGCAATTTCGTATGAAATTTGTCATTTTGACAATTTTCCTATGAACTTACAATTGCTGGTTACTCTTTTTGAATATAAACGATATGAAAAACTCAAAGAGAAATCACTTCTCAGAATTAAGCTTGCATTACTTTAAATGTTCTCGATATCAATCTGATATTAAATATTTATCATCTCAAATTCAATAGCAGAAATCGCATTTACTCTTTTATTGTTTTCTAAAATTCGGAGAATTATTACAATAATTATTATTGTATAAGATCGCAATGTGTGTTTCCTCTATATTTTTTAATGCTCATAAACAAAAATTCAATTAAGATGATCCATTATTATTTTATTATTAACCATTTGGAAAATCCTGTCAGTCTGTCTGTAAACGCACTACCTCCCGAACAAATTGAGACAGAGACTAGAGCTCTGCACGGGCCGAAATTTCCAGGCCCGAGCCCAGCCCGAAAGTTAAAATTTTGGCCCGTGCTCGGTCCGGCCTGAATGAAAGAAATATTGGCCCGGTCCGACCCGAACCTCGACCCGGCTCGGGTGAATTTCTACAGAACATTGATCTTTTCTCTAACGGAAGAGTTCAGACCAAAACAACTTATCTTAGTCTTTTTTAGGTAGATTTCGTATGAAATACTACCTATTGCATTCTCTCCCATGTTGGAATTTCTGAAAATTTTTTGCAGATCTACACCGATCGTGACTCCTAGACCCCAAAACTACTATCAGTAAAAAAGTTTATCAATCTATCTATCTATCTATAAGTGTATATCACTTTCTTCTGGACACGATAACTTCCATAATTATGCTCAGATATTCTTCAAACTTTTACATAAAATCAAGAGGCATAAAATCTCGGCCGAATTCGTTAATGGGCAAAATCGGACCAAGGGGGTGGAAATAGGGAGGGGTTTTGTGAAAATCGAAAAAAGTCATAACTTCTTAATTAAAATATATATCGAATCGGTTTAAAGTTTATATTACTTCTTAAAAATAGGCCAAACGTTTATTCGTGACAGATTTTTGATAAATTTAGAAATGGGCTCAAGGGGCGAAAAAAAAAACAGGGTTTTTGGGAGAAAAAAAATTATAACTTCGTCAATTCTCAAGATATTAAATTCAACTAAATTTTTTATAAATCTTCTTAAAATTGTCTAAAACTTTTGTATTGACAAGTTTTTTATAGGACCAACTTTTACCGATGAAAAAAATTAAAAACGAAAAGAAAAAGGGGGGTGAAAAAGAAAAAAATCTATAACTCCGTCAATTTTTAAGCTATCAAATCTAATTAAATTTATTTTACATATTCTTAATAATATCTACAGCTTTTATATTGACAAGTTTTTCATAGAACCAATTCGTTTAGCAAAAATAAATTAAACAAAAATAGAAGTTGGAGAAAAAAAAACCTAAAATCTAAACTGCTTATATTCTGACTCATTTTTAAATTAATTTTCGATTTTAAACGCATCCAAATGGTAGATCTTCTTATTTGGAAACTGTATAAAGTGACGCATTGGTCAATTTTTTGATAAACACAGAATATATTTTTAAAAAAGGCTACCAAAAAGGGTATTTTGAACAGAAATTCCCGATGTCACCGTGACTGAAAATTTAAGAAAGTATTCAAATAAGAAATTGCGTTTTTTTCTGACTCGTTTTTAAATCCATTTTTGCTCTCAAATACATCCAATTTACAGATCCTCTTATTTAGGAACTATATAATGTGACGCATTGGCCAGTTTTTTGATAAAGACAGAATATATTTCAAAAACTGTTGCCAAAAAGGGTATTTTAAACAGAATTTCCCGAAGTCATCGTCATTGAATATTTAAGGAAGTATTCAAATAACAAACTGCATTTTTTCGGACTCGTTTTTAAATCCATTTTCGCTCTCAAACGCATCCAATTTACAGATCCTCTTATTTAGGAACTATATAATATGACGCATTGGCCAGTTTTTTGATAAAGATAGAATATATTTTTAAAAATGCTGTCAAAGTGGGCATTTCGCACAAAATTTTCCGAAGCTATCATGATTAAAGTATTAAGGATGTATTCAAATAACAAATCGGTTACTTTATGACTCATTTTTAAATCCAATTTTGCTCTCAAACGCATTCAATTGGTAGTTTGTTTTTATTTAGGAACTATATAATGTACTGCTTTGGTCGATTTTTTAATAAATTCAGAATATATTTCAAAATATGTTGTCAAAATGGGTGTTGAGCTGAATTTCGCTTAAGATGATTCTGATAAAACCAGTTCTTGCAGAATTAGTTCCAGTTAATCCAGTGAATCCAGTTAAAAATTTTTCATAAGCGGCCAAATGAAGTTATTAAACTGGGTTTATCTCTAATCATAATTTTTTTTTTGTTGTTGTTGTTGTTGAAATGAGTACTCTTCGAAATCTACCTCCCTCCACCTATAGGCCAAAAAGGCCGACAGGGATTTTTTTTTCCTTTCATGTTTATAATATCTATTTATGCAGAAATGCCATAGCCTACGATATTTACGCTTTTAATGAACCTTTGTTTGTTGTATGTAAATGTTTCAGTTATCATTAGTATTATTGATACATAAAAAAAAAATCTAAAAAATGGTATATGGTAAAAGTAAAATCTTCTAAGACATTGGAAAGAAAAAAAATAAGCTTCCTTCTTAGCAGATGTAAATGTTTAATAATTTTTTTTTTCTCGCGTATTGTTGTATTCATTTTGCATGAATGAAGAGTTTAAAAGAAATTTGCAGCAGCTTTCAGTTTACACGAAAATTCCGTCATAATCATGTTTTTTTTTTTTTTTAATGAAGGCTCGGCCCGTGCAGATCTCTAACAGAGACTTGAATTTGGAACCTATATTATTGTAAGAATGGGAAGAAGCCTAACCACTAACCTCGGTTATCCGTTTTTTTACTTTTAAAATACATATTCTGATGAAAGGTATATCAAAATTTTTGAATATTTTTATTTTAAGGCGTAAATCTTAAAAACGATAGCACAAATTTTGCATAAAACATGAAATCGATCGGATAAATAGTTGAGATATTTGTAACCCGGTTTTCCTTATTCTTCAATTTTTCATGACCCTGTATTTCATTCAAATTTCAAATCAACGATAGATTTTAATTGGAAATAAAACGCTTAATTAAACGCAGTCAATTGTCAGTTAATATAATTATCATTTTTGGAGTTATAAGCAAGGGCAGATTCAGCCTTTCTTTTAGAAGAGGAGGGGGAGGAGGTCAAGGCTCTTTGAGGGGGAGGGGGGTGACGTCTCTTAATAGGATATTTTTATATTGATCACTATCCGCACATCCAAAATAGCTAAATTTCTGATACTTTTGGAAAGTTATTTTCCTTCGTAACAAAAAAAGTTGCACAAATATTCGTAAAAATATGAATATATATAACAGATGCCAAAAAATTGAAGATTTTTCCGTTTTTATATAAAATTAAACAATTACTCAAAAAGTTGAGTATTTTATGGAATTTTTTAGAACTTGACAGCTACGAAAAGCCGTCATGAGGGAGCAATTGGCTGTCACAATCTGAAAATCAGTTTAAAATTCTACAGTTTATAAAATTTCGTGAAAGCAGCCTTTATTGAAAAATGGAAAATGTTAATCACTTTTGCTATGAATAAATGTATCTAATATCTAAGACTAAAAATTACTTCATGGATATGTCAGATTCTGATTGTTAAGCAAGGGATAAATTTGAAAAAAAAAAATTACATATATATTTTATTTTTTTAATTTTCCTTTAAAATTTTTCTTCGTTCAGGGGGGAGGGGGTTGTGACCCCACTGGCCTCCCCCTTGAATACGAAACCGGTTATAAGGATACTTATTTTACACAATTTGGTACTATTTGATTTTATTTTCATATTTTATAGTACGCATTTGATATCCACGATGGGTAAGTATTACGGTGGCCCCAACGACTAGTTTTGGTATACATTTATTTCCCCTGGTCTACAATGCTTTTTACAGAATACAGTAAATCTTACCTTTCAATTTCAATATTTTCTTCTTCATGTGATTTTATTTCTTTCCTTCGTCGAGCCCGCTGACTAAGGGAAGCTTTAGAATACACCGGATGGCGATACCGACTACGCCGCTGCTGTTTACGTTGATTTCCCATACTTCATAATTTTAGTTTGTTCTAAAAAAGTGAAATTATTTAAGTCAAGAGCTGTACGATCAGAAATTATAGTCCAACGTTGAATCACTGGAAAATTAGTAAAATACTTAAGGGAATATACATAAATAACGGTATCACTTTAAGGGAGAAGGGGGGATTTGGCACATGATATCGTTAGATATCTCTAACAAGGAAGGTCTCCATACTGGGCATATTCAGATTTTTGTGAAAAAAGAAAATACTAATTAAACTACTCAAGTGTGTAATAAAGGATCAGTGAAAATTAGCGGCGGAATTGCAGTTAAAAACAAGTAAAAAAAATAAAATACTTTCGAATATTTGGCGTGAAAAGACGAAAGTGTCATATGATTTGGCGAGCAGCACTTTTTCCCGCCAAAAGCAAACGATTTTAATGCAACTGAAAACTTTTGGATTTTAGAATTAGTGTAAATAGTATTTAATGAATTTAGATATAAACAACGAGAGATTTTAATATATTATACACACACACACACACACATATATATATATATATATATATATATATTATTTGTTGCTGTAGTTATTTGTCTCTGGAAAAATTATTTTTATGTATAAAAAAATCTTATTCGGTAAAATCATTTTCATACTTTTAAGCGTATTCAAAAAAAAAAAAAAAAAAAAAAAAAAAAAAAAAAAAAAAGGGGGGGGGAGGTCAGGTGTTTCCATAGCAACAAAATCGAATAGACATTGCTCAAATGGACTTTGAACTTGAAACAACTTTATTTAATTTAAATTTTAATTTCGTTTTAAATCTCAGATTTTGATGGTTTTTTTTTTATATAAATACATATAAATATCAATATAACGAAATTATACTTAAAACAAACTAAAACTGATAAAACCAAAGATATTTAATTTATTTGAACGCGTTGAACATGAAACTTTTTTCCTTTAAAATGCATTTGACATAAAAACATTTTTTGAAATTGCTTTTTATTGCCAACTGATGATAAATCGTCAAATAACGAAATTTTCATCATTTTTTTACGAACAGGGTACGGAGGTTCCGCCGAAATTTTTTTTATAAACGTATATATCCTCATGAAAAGAGCATTCTGTAATTTTTTCAGATTTTTCGGAGTATGTCCGTATGGAGACCTTCCTTATAAGGCGTGTGTTGATGGAGGGTTGCTTTTTTTGATATCGTTATAATTTTTGGTCCAATCAAACTTTTTTTTTTTTTTTTTAAGTAACTTTCTCTTTCCATCTAAATAACCCGTTACCTTTTACTTCTTATTATTGCTTACTTCTATCTTTAGAAGAAGAAAGTACTGAATTCGTGCAAATTTACGAATTCTGATTTTTGACGGATTAACACGTTTTGTGGATCAGAGAACCCCCCAAAAGATGTTTTTACGAAATGTCAGTCTGTCACTCTGTATGAGACAAAATTTTGTGAGCGTTCTATCTCAAAGATTAATGCACGGAATTTCACAAAACTTTATATTCAATTAGACCTTAACATAAACTGAAGCTGATTAGTTTTTGGTGTACATCGCCCAATAGATGGCCTTGCTATGTTGCCTTTTTCAAGATCTAATAGATGGATTTTCATAAAACTTCAGATTTCCTTTGTCCTTGATATAATAAAGAGCTAATTACTTTTTGATGTAAATCGCCCAACACGTAACGCTTCTATACAGCATCATTCATGGTTTTCGCATTACGAATTTTCATCAAACTTCAGATTCAGTTGTAAATTAGTATTCTTTAGTTTTTGGAATCGCTCAACAGGTGGCGCTTTTATCTAGATTTATTTACGATTTCTGCAATGATTCTATCTCGAAAACAAAAGCAGGGATTTTCCTCAAACTTCAGATTCAGTTAGAACTTGACATAAATTGTTGCTGATTAAATTTTTATGTAATTAATCTAACCGGTGACGCTGCTATGCTTCATTTTTCTAAAAGTATTAATATATATGATAGAGAAGAAAGTTTTGGGATTGACACATCTGACTAGATTTGTATGATTTTAGAAAAATACAAAGCTATTATTAAGGTATCCGCTACGTTCGAGGACTTCTTTTCATTTTACTTTACTTTTGATACTTCCCCCCCCCCCCCACCCCCTCAGTGTAATCTAGCATAGAATAAAGAAAATTGAGATACAGCTGATTACAATTATAGAAAAATTTCAGTAATTTTAAGCCTAATTCCGCATAAAAACTAGTCGTTGGGGGCCACCGTAATACTTACCCATCATGGATATGCATATGAAAATAAAACATGTGAAACTATTTATACAATGCATTGCAATTTATAAACAAAATTTAAATATTGTTAATATACATAGTAATGCTACATTAAAGAACTGCTAATGTACCAATTTCGACAAATTTTATAAAACGCCAAACTACTCAAGTAGTACCGAACTGCATAAAAGAAACATCCTTATAATTCCAAAAATAATAATTCTATTAACTAACAATTAACTGCGTCGGATTAAGCGTCTCATTTCCAATTAAAATATACTTCTGAATTGAAATTTGAATGAGATACAGGGTGATGAAAAATCGAAGAATGTGAAAAACAAGATTACAAATATCTCGGCAACTAATAATCCGATCGACTTCGTTCTATATGCAAAATGTGTGTTATTTTATTGCCTTTTACGTCCATTCCTTAGAACAAAAAAATTCGAAAATTTTTATATACCTTTCATCAGAACGAATTTTTCGAGAGTCCGAAAAAAAAATAGTTCCGGATAATCGAGGTTGCTGATATTAAATAGGGTTCGTCCCATTCTTACATACTAACTACATACAAAATTTCAAGTCTCTATCTCAATTTGTTCGGGAGATAGAGCGTTTACAGACATACAGACAGACAGACAGACAGACAGACAGACAGACAGACAGACGGACGGCAAAATTTTTTTTCTAAAAATATGTTTTTCGGAATCTCCACTATCTAAAACGTGTAAATCCGTCAAAAATTTTTTTCGATTTTCAAAACGATTGCAAGACTTACCCTATACTAGGTATGATGGGTAAGTAATAGCTATATATCAACAAATAAGTCTCTTAGAGCGATATTTTTCAGTTATATACACACTAGACATTATCGAAAAGCTACACAAAAAAATTTCATAGCATATATTAATATAGTATATAAAAGTGTATTAATATAGTATATAGTGTTTTCATAGTATATAAAAAAAATATTGAGTTAGAACAATAGTCGTTGACCTTTTCCGACGAAAATCAAATTTTTCAGGAAACGCATTTAACACATTCCCTGCCGATCACGTACCAGCGCGTGATATGGCGCCAACGTTAAGGGGCCACTCACGCGCCAGCATGTGATATTGGTTGATGTCCAATAGCCAGTCACGCGCAGGCGCGGGAAAATCTTTCACCGATTCTTTGTTATAAAAAGTAAATCGGCTTCTGGGAAAAACCCACTTCTACAGTGCGGTAACTAACTGTCATCACATCTTCGCATCTTCACGTAAGCGGCAGCGAACGTGTTAAAGTTTTCAACTTCGATTTAAATTAAGATTGTCTTTTAAGAACTTTTTTTTTAAATTTCTAATAGGCTTACAAGAAAAAAGAAAACAGATTTAGAAACAGAAATGATCATTCTATAAGAAAATGAAATAATAACAACAATAATAATGACGCGAATTTTCATCGAAATTTACGTTTTAAACGTAGGCGGATACCTTAAAGCCATTACAGTGTGTCCCACCGAAATAAAGCCTCCATGAATTGTACTGGAAACAAACAAATGGTAACGAAACAAATATAATAAGATAATTTATATACAAATACATAGTTACAGGGAATAAATAAATCACTCTTTGCCCTATCTGGACAGGAAAAAAAATGAATGTATATAAAACTAGTCGTTGGGGGCCACCGTAATACTTACCCATCATGGATATGTATATGAAAATAAAACATATGAAACTATTTATACAATGCACTGCAACTCATAAACAAAATTTAAATGTTGTTAATATACATATTAATGCTATATTAAAGAACTGCTGATGTACCAATTTCGACAAATTATATAAAACGCCAAACTACTCAAGTAGTACCGAACTGCGTAAAAGAAACATCCTTATAACTCCAAAAATAATAATTCTATTAAATAACAATTAACAGCGTCGGATTAAGCGTCTCATTTCCAATAAAAATATACTTCTGAATGGAAATTTGAATGAAATACAGGGTCATGAAAAATCGAAGAATGTGAAAAACAAGATTACAAATATCTTGGCAACTAATAATCCGATCGACTTCGTTCTATATGCAAAATGTGTGTTATTTTATTGCATTTTATGTCCATTCCTTAGAACAAAAAAATTCGAAAATTTTTATGTACCTTTCATCAGAACGAATTTTTCGAGAGTCCGAAAAAAATAGTTCCGGATAATCGAGGTTGCTGATATTAAATAGGGTTCGTCCCATTCTTACATACTAACCACATACAAAATTTCAAGTCTCTATCTCAATTTGTTCGGGAGATAGAGCGTTTACAGACAGACAGACAAACGGACGGACGGCAATTTTTTTTTCTAAAAATATGTTTTTCGGAATCTCCACTATCTAAAACGTGTAAATCCGTCAAAACTTTTTTTTCGATTTTCAAAACGATTGCAAGACTTACCCTATACTACGTATGATGGGTAAGTAAAAAGGGGGGAGGGTAGAAATGTCCCATCGAAATAAAGCCGATGCTGTTAATAGCCAGTGTATCCGCCATGTTTATATATGACATGGAATATATGATACGGCACCCCATTTACCGATCTCTGGAAGGCAGTAGGATCAATATTATCCCAGGCTTCAATGATGGTGGCCACCATTTGTAACCATAGACTTAAACTGTCTGCCATTCGCATATACAGCTCTACTAAGTTTACCCGACACATTTTTTTAGGGATGAGGGTATAGGACAGACCATTCCATGACATGCATCCAATTATCCAAAAATCATTTCTAGGAGGATTTTGCAAAGCTTATGGCAGCTTGTTATGTTAAAAATTCAATTTAAACCTCCAATTCTCTCTGCAAATGGAAGTACATGGATTTCCAGCATTTCTTGATAATTACCAGCTTGCATGTTTTCAGAGTGAAAAGCCAGATTAAGTTTACTACCATAGTTGAAGCCTCCAAACACCATTAATAAGCCTTCGCCTACTAGCCTATGTTGAAAGCTTTCCACAAGCAAAGCCGAGTCGATAGCACCAAATATAAAGAAATCTCGAAGGACCAGCAGCATCTTGTTATGTTCTCAGATGAGAAAAAAATTAGTTTGGATAATTTAGACAGCCTAGCTTTCAACTGGCATGACATGAGGAAAGGAGAGGAATTTTTTTCCATATGTCAGCATGGTGGAGGCTTATTAATAGTGTTGGAAGACTTCGGCAATGGTGGTAAACTTAACTTGTTTTTACCCCAGACCGCATGTAGGGTAACGATTACCAAGAATTGCTAAAACCCCATTTATTGAGAGAGAAGTAGTGCCTTAAGTTGGATTTTCCAGCACAAAAACACCCCCATAACCTTTGCAAAATCCTCTTAAAAATGATTTTTGGACAACTGAGGATATGAAATGGAAGGGCATGCGCTATACCTCCATTTCAATCCCCAAGAAAATATGCGCGGTATCCTCAGAAGATCTTTAAATGCTAATGTCAGACAGTTCAAGTCAGTGAGAAAAATATAGGACTCCATCATTGAGTCTTGGAATATTATTGACTCTATATCTTCCAAGGAATGATACCGTAAAATGGGATGAATAGGAACGAAACTTCCCGGTCATACAAATAAATTCATTATAAATATATGTGATGATATTTTTATTTGTCAATTTTTTTATAAGAAGGTAATAACATTAAGAATTGGGAAATTCAGTTTTGACATGTTTGCACAACTACTGGGGTATATAAGAAAAACTTCAAGAGGATCCTAAAAAACCTCATTTTTTCAACGTCTTCTAAACTTTTGTATGTAACTGCAGTATTTTTCGTATTTTAAACCTAAGAGAGGGGATTTTCAATTAATGATAGACCTGTAAACGATATTCTGTATTAAATTCTACTTATTTCTAAACTACATAATGAAAAAAGTAAAAATGGCCTGTAACATCAGAGGTTTAAGATTTACGGGGTGAATCGGAACACGTTTTCTCTCATTGTTTATTTTTTTATATAGTAATAGTTTCCTGTAATACCTGAAAATATATGTATGAATATGTATCGTAACAATATTTTGTTTGTTCTAATTACTTGAAAAGTTTAAAGGTGCCAAGAAATCACTTGATTAAACGAAAAAGTCAACGCCTTATCCAACAGACATGGAACACACAATAAAAGAATTTAAAAATAGCAAATTAGTTAGAAAATCTGCACAGAATTATTCTCTGACATCCACAACATTACACAAACATCTCAAAAAGAAAAACCAATTAAAAAAGAGAGGGATGCAAACAGTACTAAGGGCTGGGGATGAGGGCGTATTAGTAGATCGTATTAATACATGCAGCGATTGGGGTAACTCAATAGATTCACTTACCCAAAGACTACTAGTAAAGGATAACACAGAACAGGGCTAAATTTGTATTAAATTCTACTTCTGCATTTCGAATATCTTTTCTTAAAATAAATTTAAATTTTTGTTGATTTAAAAGTTGTTTTATAATTTTTAAAAAGGCATATCTTTATTTGTATATAAAATAAAGGCTTGGTTTTACAGTAACTACGTGTTCCCATTCCTCCCTTATCATTAAACCTGTTTTTATTAACCCTATTAAAGTTTGAATCAGAATAAATAAAGATTATAGCATTTGTTCCAATTCACCCCTATGTGCGGGGTGAATGGGAACACCATTAAAAAAAATGAATAATATATATATAAACAGTAAAAATGTTTCGTTTTTACTTAAAAAGTAAAGTACAAAACAAGACCGAAGTTTCAAGTAGAAAAATAAAAAAATTAAGAAACAATTTGATGCTTTTTTTTTTAGCGTTAAAGTTGAAAAGTGTTCCGATTTACCCCATTTTACGGTACATGATATGCCACATCGTATATTCCAAGTCATATGTAAGCATCGCAGATATATTGCTGTTCACAGCAGTGATTTTATTTCGGCAGGACACTTTTAGCCCTCTCTTTCTTTATGCATACATTTTTTTTCCTGATCAAGTGGGGCAGGAAGTGAGTTACTTCTTGTAAATAAACATTTCTATATGGACTTTCTTAATATATTTATTTCGTTTCAGATTACGGTATAAAATCACGGTGGCTTTATTTCGGTGTGACACACTGTAATACGTGCACATAAAATCATTTCATTCGAAAATTAGCAATATTCCATCGTTTGACATTCTTGTTCTTCTGCCATGTGCACACATGATTCGTTATTAGCGAAACCACGGACTTAATATGTTGGAAATGATACGTGCGTTTACCAATAATGAAAGAAAACTTGTGTTATCCACTGTTTTGCTGATAAGTTCTAGCTACTATTAATTACTTTTAAATAGTAACTAACATTTTTAAGTGTTATGGTACAAATTTGTTTCATGTATTTATATTTTACTGACTTCTTGAATCCATACACTATGTACCTAATAAAAATATGATCATGTGTATATATTACTGCAAATGTATAAAAAGAGAGAAAAAAAATATAAAAATAAAAATATTTTATACATTGATAATGATATCATAGCGGGGGGAAGGGGGTCGACAAATGATAATGTAGGATATCGTAAGGGGGAAAGGGTGTCCAAAAATGACAAAATGTTGATAACGTTAATATAACTATAGCCCCTAATTACCAGAATGCAATAAAGTATAATCTCGAAAATCCAGCATCATTGGGACCGAGATTAAGCCGAATTTTTGAAAATTGTGGATTGATGAAAAAGTATCAGAAGTACTTTTAATATTCTAAATCGTGTTCTTATAATCAAAATTTAATTCATAACCAAGTGATGATTATATAATGATTAAATAAATAAATAAATAAATACTTTAACTGAAATTTTCTATGCTATAAAAAATTCTAATAAACAGTAGAAAAATTTCCCTTCATGAGTATGATCCCAGGAACTCAAAACCACCCCTATCTAAAAAGTTTATATGTGCGTACTAAATTTTGTCTGCACAATAAAAGCCGCAATTATGCACGAATCATCTTCGAACTCGTCAAATAGATTCAGATGGTTAATATCTCGGCGGAGATTGCAAAATGGCAAAATTATCCCAAGGGGGTGGTAATGGAGAGGGTTAAAAAATTTGAATACTGCCTTAATATGGCTTTCACAAAACCCACTCTTGCCAATTCTTGTCCTATCAATTTCTCGTTATAGCAATTGCCAACAATTAAAAATAAAAAGAATATTGTCCAGTTAAACTGATGGCATTGAGCTCACAGGCTACGCCTACTAATAAATTGTACATTACAGCCTTATATTTTGAAGGGTTAATTCCGTTCGAAAAAAAATATTAAGGAGGGAGGGTCAGCTCCCCCCTTTCCCCTTTTTTATACTTAATCATTGAACCCTCTAAACTGATCAGGGACATGCTTTATCATATAAAAAATCCATATACAAAACTAAGAGAAAATCGGAAAATTCTTAATAAAAACCCATTTATATAATTTAAGATTTATCCTTCTCTTTTATATACTTAACCATTAAACTTCCAAAACTATTCAGAGATTTGAACGAAATCTGACAATTCTGCGTGAAAAACCCATTTATTATAAATTAAGGGGATCGGCATTAGAACCCCTATTTCCCCTGTTTATATTTATCCAATGAACACCTAATACCAATCACGGAAGCGCTTCATCAGAATGATCTTATGTGCAAATTTTGAACAAAAACTAATATTTCTGCATGAAAAACCCATTCATATCAATTTAAGGGGAGGGGCATGAGCCCCCCGTTCCCTCTCTTATACATATCGAATGAACTCCAAAAACCAATCAGGGAAGCGCCTTATCAGGATATACCTATATATAAAATTTCAAGTGGTTGGGATATTTTTATCATGAGTTATCGTGTTACGTACGTACGAACGGCCACATAAGCTCTCAGGCTATGACAGCCTGTGAGCTAAAAGACAATAAATTTCTTACTACACCAATTACTTTAATATTTCAAGATTTAGTCATGAAAAATTAAAATAAAAATATTTTGACGAATTAATATATATATATATATATATATGTAAATATAAATATAAAAATACACAAGTTGAATGTAGATTCTGCCATTACAGAATTCAGTTTCGCCTCAGATTAGGGGAAAAAAAATAAATAAAATCGATAGGGTCTTTTAGTAGGGCGACCCCGTTTAGAATGCAATGAACTAACTTCATTTTTTGTGTGTTTATCAATATAATAGCAAACAGAACGGCGTGAAATACCCAATTGATTAGCAATTTCTCCCTGAGTCATTGGAATTGCGGAATAATAAAGACATACATTTTGACGTGCTACTTCTTCATTGACTAGATTCATCAAAAATGGATTTTTTCTTTAGTTAAAACGCTTTTTTATAGACGCAGGGAAAAAGGAAATGCATTTTAACAATAAAACGAGTGGAATCCCATCGGATTCGACGAATGAAATATTTAAAAGACCCGATCGATTTGGTTTAAGAAAAAGCAAAAGTAATTACATTATTGAATCAATATATAATAAATATATCTCCAAACTTAATGTCAAGTTTGCCAGTTACAACTTTGCATGCAAATATTCGCACATCTTTAGTTAAAATTGTAATCTGAGTGCCGGCGAAATCCAGAAATTTTATTTTATATGCACTCACAGAAAAGTAGTTATATATATATATATATATATATATATATATATATATATAAACTAATTTCATTTTTACTGTGACATTATTTTCACTAACTGAAGTCATCTGAAAGTAAAATCTCAATCTCAGTGTCCATAATGAAAAGAAATATTGAAATGTAATATCGTTATGAGTAAAAATGCGATGTTTTAAAAATTGACGTCATTTTTTCTTCAAATGTTTTTTAAAAGTTACTGTTATTAGTAATATGAAAAATGCATCCGTAATAATATTGTAATTCTCATTTATCTGGTTGCTGAATGTCATCATTTTCCTCATTTGAAATTTTTCTTTAGACATTAATTTTTATCATAAATTATTTTCTGTTATTTTATTTACCTTATTATTATTATTTCTCAATAAATAAATAAATATATATATATATATATATATATATATATATATATATATATATATATATATATTACCTCAATTAGTGCGTAATTATACGCAATCATTTAATTGTGGTTAAATTTTACGAAAACAATTAACTTTTTTTCTTTTAAATGCAAGGACATATTCACTGATGAAATAAAGCTTCTGACTCGTGGAAAGTGATAATGGAAAATAAATTTCATGTAACATGTTCATATAAGCTAGGAGTCATTGTCCAAATGAAGTACCGTATTTTCGGGTGTATAGTCCGCGGCTTATACAAGGAAAAAACCTTCGAAAAAGCCGCTGCGGCTTATACGCGGTGCGGGTTATACAAAGATTTTTTTCTAAAATGGAAATCGTGATATTTTTTCTACAATTTTTAAACTTTAAAAAATTTGAAAAAAAAAAAAAAAAAAAAACATCGAAATTTGTAATTTTTATTCGTTATGCCGTGAAATTTTTTCGCCGCACAACATCGTAAGCGCCGCACTTACGAAAATGCTTCAAAATGTTAAAAATTGCGTTCTATTTAGTTTTTTTTTTTCCACGTTTTACGGCGATTTTTTCTACATTTGTAAAATGAATTCAATTTCAAACTATTAGTACAATATAGTACATTTTGTATATTTTTTATGATAAAATTTAATTTGAATTCGTGCAGTCTTTTTTTCGCGAATTTTTTATACGAATTTTATAGTTTTTACCTCCGTTTCGCAGATATTTTTCGAAATTCGAAACAGAATTTATGTTTAAAGTAATAGTATAAAATAGTAATTATGTTCTCTACAATTTTCGATTTTTTTTATATCACGTTTTAATCTGCTCCCCCCCCCCCCCCCCAAAAAAAAAAAAAAATCTATTTAATAAATATTATTTTACATTTGCCATAAGCTTTTTTAAATATTTATAAAATGCATTAATATTAATAATAAAAATTATTATTTCTATAACTAGAATTAATATCTTATCCCGATACAGCAAATTTTATCAATTTTAAAATAAAGTTTAATCGCATTTATCATCGATTTTCAGTGCGATTTAGTACATGTTTCGGGGTAACTTTTGATATCTGTAAAATAAATCCAATTTAAATTTTTCAACCTAACATTTTGTTCTTCTGCGATTTTGGAATTTTTACATTTGTTTTCTAATTTTTCGAGAATTTTATTGCAGTTTTTAAAATGTTTGTTGCTATTCACAAATATTTAAATTCAATATGATATTTATTGAAAAAAAAAAAAACATGCTTTTAAATTCCAAATAATTTGAGTACTCGTGCGAATTGTATTCCTTTAAAAAGTAAAAAAAAATCCCGTGAATAAGTCAGATGTTGAAATAAAAAAATGTTCGAGTAGCAAAGAGAAATAATGAACTGAAAATGAAACTAAAACAAAACTCTTCTTTTCGTAGTACATAAAAAAACAAATATATATACAGTGGCGGTCAAAAGTTTCCGGCCAGCAAAAATTTTTCAGTTAATTTGTAAATATACCCATATGAAGAGGAATCTTAAAGCGATACTTATACATTTTATTGACATATTAGTTAGGAATTTACTTATAGAAGAACGTGTAAATATCAATAAATTTAATTGACTAAATTAAATATAAAAGAAAACGCTTGTTCTCAAAAGTTTCCGGCCACTTATTATTCTTTAGATTTTTTCTATCCGCAAAGTGTTTTTTGGTTGTGTTTATGAATTAATCAACGTGTATAGCATAGTTTGAATCCAAATTTGAAAAGTTCAACAATTATTGTTCATAAATGAGTGATGAGTTTGTCGGTAAAAGGCCAATCCTCTCGAGATATTGCGGCTAAGTTATCGATCGGTAAAATCGAGTGTAAACGATATTTAAAAAATATATAAATATGGCCATGGCTTTCAGGACTTTCAGAGGTTCGGCAAATCCCGGAAAATTACTTTCCTGTGGACAGAATTATTAGGAGAAAACCCATTGATAATCCGCATGAAAATTCCGTTTCAATATACTGCGATTTACGGAATGAAAATATTGCTGAAATAAGTTAGTCTACCGTGTTATGATACTGTTGTGATACAGAACTTTATGGAAGAGTCGGTGTTAAAAACTTTTCAGCGGTAAAAAAAATACCGACGTACCCTACTGGAATTTTCCAAAGGAATACAAAGCCTGGTCAAGAGAAAACTGAACAAAAGTTCTATTTTTCAATCAATCGAATTAAAATTTTTTTAGTAGTGATGGCAGACACTACATACGATGACCTAACAACAAAAAGTATGATTCGACCTATGTTATTCCTACAATGAAGCATGGAGGAGGACATGTTATGCCGTGGGGAGTATTTTCTTAAAAAAGTGTCGGTCCGTTATTTGATATCCACAGCCAGATGAATGATACAATGTATAAGGATATCTTACAAGACCATTTTTTGTCTTATTAGAGAAAAAAATTTGGTCGCAACTATTTTTCGTAACATGATAACGATATAAATAATGTATGCAAACCTCGATAAGCATTAGTTTTTGCACAAAAAATTTCGTTTTTGAAATGGTCAGCCCAAACGCCCAACATGAATCCAATAGAAAATCTTTGGAAAGAAGTTGGCAAAAGTCTGTGGAACTATAAATATTCCAACTCAGTCGAAATTTCGTCAAAATTGCAAGAAATGTGGAAAAAATGTACCATAGACGATCTTTAACCGTTGATTGTATGAATGTCACGTTGCTGCGCCACAGTACTTATTACTAAAGCTAATAAAACAGTAATACGATAAAATAGTATTTGTAAACGTTGTTGATCACTGTAATTTTCTATTACAATACCACTTTTTTACGAACTTGTGAAGGTGGCCGGCGAACTTTTGAGAACAAGCGTTTTCTTTTATACTTAATTTTGTCAATTAAATTTATTGATATTTACACGTTCTTCTATAAGTAAGTTCCTAACTAATATGTCATTAAAATGTATAAGTATCGTTTTGAGATTCCTCTTCATATGGGTATATTTACAAATTAACTGAAAAATTTTTGCTGGCCGGAAACTTTTGACCGCCACTGTATATATATATATATTGTCGTTATTAACTGATTTTGTTAAAATTTTCAGCAACTGGCAATAATAATAAGTTAGGCTGACTACCAAATTTTTATTAAAATATATTAAGTTTTAAGAATATTATAGATACCCATAAATAAGCCCACTGTTTGACTCACTGATAAAAAAGCCCCATTATTATGACATGTTTAATTTATTTAGCTGCGGCAGCTCAGTCATCGTGGAAATCCAATAGCGTTTCATTAATAATGTATTGCTATGCAAACCAGAAACAGTTTCAACCAAACATACTTTTCGTGAGCAGAACGGGAAAAAAATCAGTATTTATTTAAAACCACCTTTAAAAGAAAGAAAAAAACAACAAAAAAAAAAAAACAATAATACTTTATTTTTTATTAATATCTTATTTTAAAGAGTGAAATCCGGAGGAATTTAGATAAACACATATCGTTCTCGGAGAACTTTCAAATTGAAAATACAATCTGTATCGGTTGTTTATATGAGAACAGACGTTTGCTAAAAATAATGGAAGACATTTTTAAAAAGATCTAGTTTGAACTTCAATTATTTTGTTTTTGTTTTATTTATTTATTTTTGCATTAACTAGTAGAGATTGATTTTTACAAAAGCCGCTTTCTACTTTTTCAACGTCCTTGGCAGATTTTTTTTTTTTTTTTTTTTTTTTTTTTTTTAATAACAGGGATACGTTTATTTTCGAAACCAGTTCCGAAAATAAAGATATAAAAAAAAAAAAAAAAAATTGTAAACAAAATTGAAAAGTCCCATATAGAAATTCCCGTTTTTTTGTGATCCTTTCAAGAAATACACGTTTTTCCACGGTCCTCTGATGAAATTTGAGGGATTTTTTTTTCACAATCTTTTGATGATTTTTTTCATTGATCTTCTGACGAGGTACTTGATTTTCATACGATCCTTTGATGAATTTCATGTTTTTACCGCGATCCATAAAGAAAAGTTAAGTGTTTTAGCGATCCTTTGATGAAATACACGTTTTTTCAAACAGTCTTTTGAAAAATTTGCATTTCCCCACGGTGTTTTAGAAAATTCGAATTTCTTCTCATAACACTTTGATAAATTCGTGTCCCCCCCTTTTTCTGCGACTTTTGATGAAGCTAGTTATTTTTTCCCGTGACGCTTTGATAAAATTTGCGTTTTTTCCACATGATGCTTTGATAAAATTCTTGCTTTTGCTGCGATCTTTGATGAAGCTATTTTTCCTGTGAATAGACTTTTTTTTTTTCTGACGATTATTTGTTGGAATTCGCGATATTTTTTTACATTTCAAATTTTTGTACTAATGATTGCTTTTTCACTATTTTCGGGAAAAATCGGAACAGAATCACCTCTTTAATACATATTACTGCAAGGGGGGAAAAATCATCGTATCCCCGCCCTGGCAGTAACGCCGCACGAAGCATATTTTTAACTTTTAAACTCGTATGCGCCGCGGCGCTTATTCCCGGAAGTAAGGCAATCTTAATTTTTTAGCCGGATTACTGCAGGTATTATGCACCACGAAAAAATTTGGTAATTTTGTGTTGAAAATTATGATTAATGTCTTCTAATTTCGAACCCTGATCGAAATATATACAGTAGAACCCCGATAGTTCGGATTAATTGAGACCAGGTCTGATCCGGATTGTCGAAAATCCGGATTATCCGGAGAATGTAAACAAATGAAATAAAATAAAACATACTCAAATAAAATCACCTTTATACTGAACATATTCAATATTTACAGACAGTAAAAATGTTTACTTTGTAATTATAAAATTTGTCATATTCTGCCAGTTTTGCCGGCCACATGGTTGGTCTCGCAATCTCTTGAGCATTCCCGTTTATTCCTTCTTTTACTTCGATTGACAAAAATCGGATCGCGATCCTTATCAGTCAGTGTGTCTATAAGGACTTTGCTTTCTTGCAATGCTCTGAGTAAATCTTTATTAAGCAGTGAGCTTTCATGTCATTTCCAAATGGATTAAATAGAAAACTGGAATTCGCAAAGCTTAAATGATGTATAATTGTTCCTTTCATAGATAACATTAAAGAGTTTAAATAAAGTTTTCTTCCAAAAAGATTTCAGAAAATACTTATTTATTCAGCATATGATGCTGAAATAAATTCATGTTATGAAATTTGCCAATCACTTCTCAAACTTGAAAAAAAATCGACCAAATCGATCCGGATTATCCGGAGATCCGGATTAACGGGGTCCGAATTTGCGGGGTTCTACTGTATGTTCGTAAATGGTATATAAACCCGCGGACTATACACCGATGCATCTCCGCGGCTTATACACAAACTTTTTACTGCACTGCTCGATTTAGGAGTGCGGGCAATACACCCGAAAATACGATAGACAGTTTCATTTTGTATATTACTTATTTGGATATAATTCTTACTCATAACAACATGAAAATAATTTTTACTAAGCATAGGAAGTACAACTGAATCTATAGTATAGATTTCTTTAAATTCTATTGGCTATTTGTGAGGCTTTTCTGATTACATTAATTATTAACTGGCTATAAAAATGAACATTTAAAACATGATTTTAAATAAATTTCATAAGATTTCAGTTCCAATTTATGTAAAATAGCCATTAGTAAAGTAAATTATCAAGCAAAATTTAAAAAAATAAATTGTAAGACATGCACTTAAAAAAAAAAAAAAAAGTTTGCTTAAAAAAAAAAAAAAAAAAAAGTTTCTTTTCCCAATAAAAACCGGCCGATCAGGCCTTTCTTAGAAAAAGCCGGCTTTTTTTTTTTTTTCAGCACTGCTTAAAACCTCTAAATATCATGTCAAAATTAGGTGCCATATTGTAAATTTCAGTGTAAGTTTGTTAACCCTTTGAGCTCTGATGGTAGATTTTTCTGCCATATAATTCCGAAATGTCACAACGACACCAGAAAAATTCGACCAAATTATTTCAAAAAAGATTTAATGCATTTTTTTGTGTATATCGTTAACCAGTTTTGCAAAATGCTGGTGCCAATGTGAAACATTTGGAATTTTGAAGAAATTTATCCACCGGAGCTCAAAGGGTTAAGAAAATTACCCTCTAAAGCAGGCATGTCAAACTCGTTAACCATCGCGTGCCAAATTTAGCATTGTATACAGAGTCGCGGGCCACATTAAAAAAAATGTTATTGAATTTTATTTATTTATTTTTTCTCACCGAATGACACTAATCGCACAAATTAAAATACAATCTTATAAAATAAATAAATCAGGGTTGGTATAAAAACCGGTTTTTTTGAAAAAAACCAAAAAACCGGGTTTTTTTTTGTTTAAACCAGGTTTTTTTGGTTTAAACCGGGTTTTTTTTCAAATCATTATTTAAATAGCATTTGCAAGAAAAATAACTTGAGTTTTAGAAAGTCATGAGGATTTTTTGTAATTAATAGTTAATTAATGTTAAACATTTACATTAGTATTTTTTTTTTTTTTTTTTTTTTGATAATTAAATAACTAAAGCATAAAAATTTATAATTAAATTATCTTATAAGTTTAGGTTTCTATTGGGAAATATTCATTGTGTGAAAAAAAAATAAACTATTAATTTATTAGTATACTTATATAAACCTTTTTGATAATAATTTAAGAAATAATTATATGTAGGTTGATAATGAAGAACATAGTAAAGGGCAAACAAACATATTTTACTAAATTAACAGAAATAAGCTGAAATAGAAAACATTTTCTTGTGCATAATTTAGAAATTATTTACAGTATTAACATCAACAAATGATTATTAATCTCTTACTACATATATTTACTTAAAAAATATCAATATGCATTTTATTAATGCTAAAAAATACATGTGTGTTGACTTGATACATCAATGAATGTAATGCTTACACAAATTGACACGTAAGCTTAGAAATTTTTTTTTTTTTTTTTTTTTTTTTTTTAATACAATCTTTATTTTTTTCTGATTCTTTGTTCTTAAAAAGATGAAGATTTAGCATTAAATTTTATCTGTGCAAGCATCGAGTTAAATGGATATTTTTGTTTTGTAAAATTCAATGTATCCTTTTTTTCTTGTTCACATAGTTTACTTTGACTGTATTGTGGTTCAAGCATGCATACCTAAAAGGGCATGGGTGTTAGGGCTATTTTATACCTGGACTAAAAAACTATGAGACTTCTTTATTTACATTTTTTTTTCTCTTAATATTTTTTGAAGACCTGTCCAATTATAAACTGCATTAGTAATGGAATTTATTACTTTAGATATTATCCAGGGCAACTGCAACAGAATTTAACAGTTTAAACATATCTTCAATATTTCTTTTAAAATAAAAATTAGACAGATACGAGCTTTTAAATATTTTTATCAATAACATTCCTATTTTCTACACAAATTTTAAGTAAAGTGGGGCAATTTTTAAGGTAAACATCTAAAGCATCTGAAAATGAATCGCACCTAGTATTATAAGGAAGAGCTAATTTGACAGCATTTACATTGCATGCAATTTTTACATTTGGCTCTTAAACATGGTTTTGATGTATTTCTTATTCCCTCAAATGAAAACCAGATTATATTTTCCTTTCTTCTAGTTTTAGACATTTTTTTATTTCAATATATATAAGTAGCTTTCTTAAAATAAAATACAATACAAAGTAACTAGAAACAGAAAAAAATAATGTAAAAACCGCAAATCCAATATAAGAAAAACCAAAGCTTACTAAAACCAATAGCTATGGAACAGAGAAAATTCATAGCCAGTCATTCATTAGCATACAGAACAAGAGTAACCAATGGAAAGAATGACTTATGATTATGTCATTATTGATGCTTTGATACATGATGCAATCCTTAGTAAATCATAATCAAGCTATCTAAGCAGTAAAATTGCATTTTTGGCTGGCATATGGCATTTTTGCATTTAAAAAAAAAATAAAAGGTTTAAAAAAGAATTAAAACTGACTACCTTTTTTTATCCTCCACAGTTCACTGTAGAAAAATATTTTGCCATGTCAATTTATAGCTAGTAAGAAAAATTAGATTGATTAAAGATGTTTGTCACTTTAAAAATTTAATTTGTCTTAAGCTTTGCTTGTAGCTACTCCATAACTTTGATTTTGCACATTTTAATAATATGTAAAATAAATGAAAACATTAGGAAAAAGGGAAAAAAACCAAATTAAAAAAAACCAGCATGGTTTTTTTAAAAAAACCACTTGGTTTAAACCATGGTTTAAACCACGGTTTAAACCAGCGTGGTTTAAACCAAACAACCCTGAAATAAATATATAAATAATAAAGTGAAAAAGTGGAAAAATTTAAATATAATACTTAATAAGTAAAATCATAATAGTACAAAATACAATATTAAGTTTATTACATTGATCTTTACTTTTCTTCTTTTAATTTTGTGATTTCTTCATTTTATAAAAGCCAATCGTTGTAGGAGCACAATTATTTGCATTGTAAATGTATTTTTTAAAAGTCAAACTTTATTCGGTCAAGCTTTTCAGAATCAAGTAAACAAATATAAATCATGCTGATTGTGCTAACAATATGAAGTGTATAATATTATTCTGTGTTTATTGTAAAGATTTTGAAAAAAAAAAAAAAAAAATATGTCAAGTTGGCACAATTGCAGCCACGACTAGCGAAAGTGTGTTTATACAAAGTGTATTTTCTGCATCAATCATGAACTAGATCAAGCGTAGGGAAAATATCGAAATTCTTGACGGGCCACAAATGAATTGTCGGTGGGCCAATTGTGGCCCGCGGGCCACGTGTTTGACATCCCTGCTCTAAAGCCTTAGACATACATTGAAAGAAGGTATAATTTCCAGTCAAATGACCATTTTCTTTTTTTTCTTAATTTAGAGCATTTTTCTTCTAAATGGATTTTTTTTTCTTTTACTGATTGTATTATACATAAGATTGATTTAAATTATTCCCAAAAGATTTATTATTTGTGAATTATTTTATTATCAATGCTTTAACAAAATATTAAAAAAAAAAAAAAAATAGGTTGATATTCTGACGCACTGATGGTATACATACAAACTGCTCCTAAAAATGGAATATCTTACTAAAAGTAAAAAGTAATAACTTACCTTTCTTTCCTTCGACGTAAGCGTTGGCCTTGGGATGCTTTTCCTCGACTTCTTTTGCGATTTTTATTTGGGCCTTTGGGCATACCTAAAAATTAAAAATAAAACAAAATCACCAAAATTGCAAGAATTTTTCTATCATAATGTTCCAATTTTTGAAAACGATAATAAACCCGCTTTTAAAAACAGTTGAGATGAGTAAAATAAATCTATTGCAAGTCACTAATTCAACTTTTAAGATTATGATAAATAATAATTAAATTTAAAATAAAACCGATCAAATAACAAAATTTATGCCCATATAAAGGATTCCGCACAACAAATGAACATATCAATGGGGGTCGATACGTTTTATGTAGGCGGACAGTCGCTCCACTTATAATTAAAATCTCAGTATCCAGAAACTGATGCGAAATGTTTTTTTTTTTTTTTTCTAATTCCCCCCCCCCCCCCCTTTTTTTTTTAGAAATATGCAGACGAAAAAGCGGCAGTGAACTGCAAGTGAAATATTCTTTTCAATAAAGTGATACAAAAGAACTAGTGCTTTTATAGTAGTTGAGTAAAGTGTGAGTTTAATTTCTTCACATTCAATCGTCTATTGCTAATTGATAGTTCATTGATATTTTTAAAAATATTATTGAGACTTCCCCTGTATATCAACTATAACATTTATACATACCATATAATTTGCAGACATTTAGTAAAACTTAAAATCGCATATCATAATTGAAAATGTATTTCATCCACCATAAATCAGCTATCATCGATAATCTACAGTACTTCGGATATGAATATAAGATTTGAAATATTTTGTGTGTCCCTGTAAATGCCATGTACTTTATATTATGCGTTAAATACCGTCTTTGCGGCGTATATCAATTTTATTATACTTGAAATCATTCATATGTAACATATGTTCAGATGCATGTTCGTCGTTGTATGTAAATGAATAGTAACTATTATTTTTACTGCCTATTTTACAGAATACATATTTTAGTTCACTTTGTGAATCCATGCAAATAAGAACATGTTTGACAGGGTATAACACCTTTAAAATTCATCTGAAACGATTTTTTCCCCTAGGCCGTAACGTATAAGAAAATTTTTGATTATCCCTGTAAATAAACTAATCATAGTAGAAACTTCATTTTCAATAGGGTTCGTGCCAGGGTGAACATCAATAACATATAAAAATTAGAACACGGCCAGACGGAAGTGTTAAAATGAGTCAGAAAATGAGCAATTTGTTATTTGAATATTTCCTCAATTTTTCACTCACGATCGCTTCGAAAAATTCTGTTCAAATAGCCCTTTTGTCAGCATTTTTTGAAATATATTCTGCCTTTATCAAAAAACTGGCCAATATGTCACTTTATGTAGTTCCCAAATAAGAGAATCTGTCATTTAGATGCGATTAAAATCAAAAACGAATTTAAAAATGATTCAGAATGTAAGCAGTTTGGATTCGATATTTTTCTTCAACTCCTATTTTTGTTTAAATTTTTTTTATATAAGAATCGGTCCTATAAAAATCTTGTCAGTATAAAAGTTGTAGATATTACTGAGAAGATGTAAAATAAATTTAATCGGATTTGATAATTTAAGAATTCACGAAGTTATGATTTTTTTCCTTTTTCCAACCCCCCCCTTTTTGTTTTCGTTTTATTTTTTATTTATTTTATTATTATTATTATTATTATTATTATTATTATTTTATCGGTAAGAGTTGGTCCGATAAAAAACGTAGTACAAAAGTTTTAGAAAATTTTAAGAGCATTTATAAAAAATTTAGTTGGATTTCATGTTTTGAGAATTGACGAAGTTATGAATGTTTTCTACCCAAAACCTTAATTCTTTCACCACCTGAGCCCACTTTTAACTTTATCAAAAATGTGTCATAAACTTTTGGCCCATTTCTTAGAAGCAGTATAAACTTTAAACTGATTCGATATCTATTTTAATAAGGAAGTTATGGAGTTTTTCCCCTTTTTCTGTCCCTTTGGTTCGATTTTGCTCACGAACGAACTTGAACGAGATTTTATGCCCCTTGATTTTATGTTTCAGTTTGGAAGAAATTGAACAGAGTTATAGAAGTTATCGTGTCCATAAAAATTGATATATATATATAGATAGATACAGATGCATACCAACACTCTTTTACTGATGGACCAACACTTTTTTAATGATGGTAATTTTGGGGTCTAGCAGTGACGCAGCCAGAATTCGGTTCTATAGGGGGGGGGGGGGGGGTTCTGATAAAGGTGTTTGTCAGTTATTTAGATATTTGAATCATCGGTTAATAGAATCAGTATACTTACTGTGTCAAACTATAATGCATTTTTCCACAGTTACATTGGTCATGTTTCATTTAAACAGCTTTTACAGTGTTGGAGTCAGAAAACATAAAAGCTAGGAAAACACAATAATGAACTTAAGTGGCAACCAAACCCAACCAACTAAAATCCGTATTTCATATGTTTTCCACCACATGACATTACCCCCGTGACATCGCATTTGGCAGTAATTAACATAAACTTGTTGAAATTTTTGTTAAAATATCTTTGTTATAGTTAAAGTTCTCTAAAAATATCTGGGTATGAATTGAACTGGAAATCATCATTCTTTTAGCACAATACACCTAAAAAAAGTGCCATAGTTCACTGAAAAAAAAAAAATATACCGCCTTCATCTAGAATGAATAAGTAGTCGTTTTCTAAATCCCTAAACTAGAAATATAGATGTCAGAGCTATGCGAATGTCTAATAAATAAACCGTATCGATGAAATGATCGAGAATTTCTAATCTGTTGTTTTATAAATGACAAAACTATACTTTACGAATTATAACTAATATGAATCGTTAGAACTACGATAAATTATCGCTTAATTTCCGGAACAGATTCATAAACTAGAATTCTTGTAATTGGAACAATTTTCTTGTGTTCGCATTTATTTGCAGAAATTTTTGAATAAGTTTGACAGCTATAATATAAGGAAATGCTCGAAAATAAGTATAGGTATTTCAGCGAGAATTTACGAGAATTTTAAAGCTGTTGGGTTGCTTTCTATTTTAAAATGGCGTTTTAAAAAAATTAACGACTCTAAAAATTTAAACCTTTCTTAGTTTGTTTACTATCTGTATTAGTATAATTATTGTTATATTTGACAAAAAAAGAAGACTGGAGCTTTTTATAAAACTTGAACTATGTCGAAAAAAGACATAATTTATTTTATTTTATTTTATTTTATTTATTTATTTTTTATTTATTTATTTACTTTTTTGAAATAGGATATTTTAATTAGAGAACTTTTGCAATAATATTAGAGCATACAAACATTTAAGAATAGATGAGGTAAAAATATCACCTGTTCTTACAAACCGGAAACGGCAGACGATATATGAAAAGCAACAACTTTCGAATAGGCACAGTGAGTTTGCAGAATAAAATGGCTGTTTCGTGAGCATAACATATAGTTAGTCTTGGTTTAAAAATGTAACTAAATAATTTTGCAAGAGTCCTTAAGAGTTTGATTTAGATGAAGTATGCGTCCGAGAAAACTAAAACAGCTGTGGTATGTTAAAAAGAATTCATGTCATTGTTATTTTAGTTATTATCGGAACGCATACAATTATTCTTCAAACTTTCATTCATGGATTACATAAAAAAAGGGATATGAAAAAAGTTATTTTCTCTCTTGTTTTTCTTTAAATTTTATGATTTTATTCAAATAAAAAACTGTCTCTCAATAGCTGCAATCCAAAGATAGAAAGCAGTTACATAAATTTCATTTTGATAACATTTGTATACTTGTAAAATACCATTCGTTAAAATCACATGTTTTCTCAAATTTTAAAATGATGTGGAAAATTTTAATAGTTAAAGTTTAATATTATTAGCTAATATTTAAAGTTATTTAAATTATTAATTAAAAAAGCTATCTTTAAAATTATTTGCAAGCTTAATTTTTAAATTTTATATTTTCAAAGGAAAGTTTTCAAAGTAATATCCAAGTCTGAATTCGTTAACAAATGAAAATACAGAAGTTTGCAACCAGTGATAATTTAAATATTATTTTGCTGAAAGATCTTATTTATTAAAAAAATAATGTATATATTTGAAAGAATGGAACTGAAAAGAATTAATGCTTGAATCAAGCAATATAAATGTATTATATTTTTTTTATTCTGGATTCTAATACTATTTGGTATTCCGTCTGGTAGGCGTAGGGTTAAAATGAGGCTTGATATTTGTAATTATCATCTAATCCTGTTAATAAAATAATAATAATATATCAATGTGTGTTTCAATTTTGTGTTTAAGTTCTGAATTTTTATATGATAAACATGCTAAAAGAAACAGTGTTTAAATCAAATAATTATTTTAATTTAAATGCTATTTAACGTTGAAAATTCGTTAAATAAAATAACGTTAAATTCGACTTTATTTACATTAAAAAATGATTAACGTGATTATTTAATACTTAAAAATTGACAATATTGATGTGAAGTATGTATTTTTCTACTTATTGCAAATTTGAAAAAAAAAAAAATCATTTGTTAGTTTTATGTTTGAAATCATTTTTTACATGTTTAAAACTATTTATTCTAACATTGGAGTAAATGTTTGCATTTTCAACGTTAAATAGCATTTAAAATAATTATTTGATTTAAACACTGTTTCTTTTAGCATGTTTATCATATTTTGCTATAAAACTGTGCGGTTTCATATATTTACATGAGATATAGTTTTTTAAATAGGCAGTGAAAATCGAAAATTTACAATAAATTCAATTACAGAAGCAGCAGTGTTTTTTTACTTTATTTTTAGAATAGAGCGATAGATAACAAATCAGTGCATATTTTAGAATCGAAATATTTTAACCTTTTTTAGGTGCGTTCGTAATTATGTAAATACGTAGCACCTATTGTTGTCGCTCAGTCCGTCCGTCTGTCTGTCCGTCCGGCATATAACAACGCAAAAACTATCCAACCGAATCGTTTGAAATTTAAAATATATAATTATTACATAATTTTGTCGAGTCATTTCAAATTTTATGAAAATCGGATGGATAGATCAATTACAGGGACGATCAAAAGGATTCCGTTACATTACGTCAATGGGGAAAAAAGTTTCAAATGCATTTTAATCGTTTGAAATTTAAAACGTATATTTATTACATAATTTTGTCGAGTCATTTCAAATGTTATGAAAATCGGATGCATAGATCAGTTATAGGGACAATCAAAAGTATTTCGTTACATTACAATCAATGGGAAAAAAGTTTCAAATGCATTTTAATCGTTTGAAATTTAAAATGTTTAATTGTTACATAATTTTGTCGAGTCATTTCAAATGTTATGAAAATCGGATGCATAGATCAATTACAGGGACAATCAAAAGTATTCCGTTACATTACGATCAATGGGAAAAAATGTTTCAAATGCATTTTAATGGCGTTACACTCATTTGAACATAATATAATTGACATGAATCTATGATGTATGTACTAAAATCTACATTCTGTACAATCTGGGATGCAGAGAATATTTATTATTAAATTACAGGGCCACACAAATGTATTTCACTAAATAATGTTATACGGGGAAACATTGTTTGGGGCGTGTTTTAATTATATTAACCTACTTCACATTTTATGAATAAGATATACGTTAATGAAGTATAATAAAAATTACTCCCTGCATATTTACAGGAACACAAAGATTTCGACCACTATACTGTATCCAAAGTACGCTCTACTATATCAGCAAGATCTGAATATTTTAAAACTTATAGTACGAACGCACCTCATTTGCTACGCTTCACGTGCAATTTCCAACTTATTTAGGTAGTTGTGTGTTATAGCAGAGCCCGAGGATGAATTGTCAAATTATAAAACATGTATCATATATTCGATGCAAATAATATTTCGTGAGATATGGTCCAGTTGCAATCATACAATACGTATATAATATGTATAGAATATATACTTATATATATAGTATACGGATGTATATATAAATGAGGTATTCAGAAGTGAATCCGACCAACTCCATTTTTTCATAGAAATTCATGTAAAGACATGTTTAAACTTTTCTATGTATCTATAATGTACTTATGAATTACCCTTGATTATAAGACAATTAATCAAAGTATAATCAAAATATGGTGAAAAAAATAGTAATTTTTTAATAGATAAATAACTTTAAATGTTTAAAATAAGCGTTTTTAGTTGACGGAGTTAATCGGATTGACTTCTGAACACTTCATGTGTGTGTGTGCATATGTATATATAGGACATATATGAATGTATATAACATATATGGGACAAAAGAAATAAATGATACATATATAATGACGTGGCACATAACAGAATTTGGAGTGTATTAATATCATATATATATATATATATATATATATATATATATATATAGGGGTGCACAACCTTTTCAAGAGAAGGGCCACTTACAAAAAAGTCTGGGCAGTCGAGGGCCACATCAATAACATGGAGATAATTCGAATTCAAAGATGATCTGTGGCCTATTATCGGATAAAAAATATGTTTTCAGAGGGAAGTGGGAAAATCCCCTTTAAGTTTCGCTTAACCAGTCAAAATATCCACTTCAATTGGTAAGGATATAGCAGCAGTTTTTGCATTTGTGTATGTAACAGATATAGCAAGGATTATTCTCAAGATGTAATATTATTCCTTGACTTTATTCCAGAGAGTAAATTTTGTTTTATTAAAAGTGCTAAGTAAAAAACAAAGATAAGTGGCTGGTGCCGAAAAAAAATTTAATCTTTATGAACGAAGGAGAGGGAAGGAGCCGATCAATAGGATTTTTCCGTGTCTCATCACTACTGAACTTTCTGATTTTTCAATGCCCGATCAACAAAATTTGCAGCTTTCCATGCATGTCGACCAAATTAGGGATTTTTATGAAAGTGATCAACAAAATTCCCAATTTTTACGAAACTGATTGAGAAAATTCAATCTTTCTGTGCCTGTCAACAAAATTTGTGATTCTTACGAAACCGATCAAGAAAAATCAAAATTTTTAATGAAACCGATTGACAAAATTTGCAAATTTTACAAGATCGACAAAAACATGATTTTTTACAAAGCCCATCGTCGAAATTTGCGATTTTTACGAAGCCGATCGGCGAAATTCGCGATTTTTACAAAGCCGATCGGCGAAATTCGCGATTTTTACAAAGCCGATCGGCGAAATTCGCGATTATTACAATGCCGATCGGCGAAATTCGCGATTAATACAAAGCCGATCGGCGAAATTCGCGATTATTACAAAGCCGATCGGCGAAATTCGTGATTATTACAAAGCCGATCGGCGAAATTCGCGATTTTTCTGCGGCTGATCGACAAAATTATCAATTTTCACGAAGCCGAACGGCGAAATTCGCGATTTTTTCGAAGCCAGTCGACGAAATTTCCAATTTTTACAAAGTTGATTGGCGAAATTTGCGATTTTTACAAAGCCGATCGACGAAATTCGCGACTTTACTGATGTTGATCGGCGAAATTATCGTTTTTTAAGAAGCCGATTGTGGAAATTCGCGATTTTTACGAAGCTGATCGACGAAATTTGCAATTTTTCATCGCATGATTGATAAAATTCGCGATTCTTCCATAGCAGATCGACAAATTTCGCGATTTTTACAAACCTTATCGACAAAATTCGCAATTTTTATAAAGCCGATAGACAAAATTCGAAATTTTTACGAACCTAATCGATGAAATTTGCGAATTTCGCAACGCCGATCGACGAAATTCGCGATTTTATATGAGCCTGATCGACGAAATTTGCAATTTTTCCGCTTGAGATCGACAAAATTCGCAAAATTCCTGTTTCCGACTGACAAAATTTGCCATTTTCGGAACCCGATCAATAAAACTCGCGATTTTTCCGTGTCTAATCGACGAAATTCGCATTTTTCCGCCTCTAACTGACGAAAACTGCATTTTTTTACGCGGCAAGATGAAATTCGCAATTTTTTTTTTTCTAGGGAAACTTACAAAACACACCATTGTTTCGCAGCCGATCAACGAAATTTTCAATTTTTCCGCGCATCATCGCAAAGTTTGTGATTTACCCGTGCCTTATCAACGAACTTTGCAGTTTTTTCACCCTTGATCGACAAAATTCGCGATTTCTTCGTGTCCGATCAACGAAATTCGCATTTTCTACACGCGGCAAACCGAGAAAATATGCGAACTTTCCCGCAGCCGATGAGTTTAATTTGTAATTTTTTCGTGCATCATCAACAATTTTGACGATTTTTTTCTTGGGTAATCATTGAAATGTGCGATTTTCCGCGTCTAATCGACAAAATTCGCCATTTTTCCGTGCCTGATCGACAAAAATCGCGTATTTTCCGTGTCTGATCGGTTAAATTTACTATTTTTCTTCCGAGCCTCATGGGCAAAATTCGCGATTTTTTCATACCTAATGAATGAAAACTGCGATTTTTCCGCACTTGATCAGTGAATTTCGCGATCTTTCCGTGCCCGATCTACGAAATTTGCGATTCTTAAATGACTGAAGAAATTTTATATTTTCTTGCTGTAAATTGACGAAATTTACGATTTTTATCTGCGACTTTTCCACAAAAATTGCTATTTTTTCTAGCTGTAATTTGACGAAGTTCGCGGGCCACACGTTAACCCATCGCGGGCCACTTTTGGCCCGCGGGCCACAGGTTGTGCATCCCTATATATATATATATATATATATATACAGTCGAACCTCTATATAACGAAACTCCATACATCGAATTTCTCCATATAACGAATTTTTAGTAAGAACGGTCCCCTTTTCGCATGATTACATTAAAAACAGACTCTATATATAGCGAAATATCTATCTCCATATAACGATTTTTTTCATAAATTGATCTTAATTTATTCAGTTTTAAAAAAGCTTCGAAATCATATGGAATCAATTTTCCATCACTTATTTTTGATTTATCGTTCAGTGGAGAGGTTTTTTTTTTTTTTATAAATATTACTTCTCTCCTTATTCTTTAAATCTAACAAGTTCATACCACCTCCCACACACCTTTCAACATCCTTATCAAAACACAGTCAATTGAATTGTTACACATATAAGAGAGGAATCAATGAGAGCACATAAGAGCAGACTTCGAGTCGATTACAGAGGACTGTAATCGATTAAGATTACGATTATTTCCAATTTCAAAAAACAGATTACGATTATGTCTCTATTTATGCAAGTTTGATTACGATTACATAATCGATTATCCATTTTTTTATTTCTAGATTACGATTACGTTTGGATTATGATTAATATTTTTTGTTGGATTACGATTAACGAGTTAGTCGATTACGATTACACTTCGATTACACTAATTCCGTAGTCTACATGTTACAAACTAGAGTTACAAATTTACAAAATATGCGTTTCCTTTTATTTATTTATTTTTAAAGGAAAAATAAATCATTTATATTAAAAGAGCTATTCTTTTCTATGTAAATAATATATGTTTTCCTTTTTGGATATTTTAGAACTGATTTCATTATTATAAATTTATTTTGAAATTAAGAGCATTTGTAAGGATGTTTGATTGATAGAATAGGTATGTGTAATATGCGAAATTCTGATTTGAAATTCACGAATACCGGTGTACGTAGAATGAGCCCCCCCCCCCTCCCCTTACACACACACTAAAATTTGGGGGTGGGGTGGGAAAACCTGTGTTTCACAACCTTTTTTTTATGCAAAATTTAAACATGAAATGAGTTTAACTAAGGTTATTTTCCTCAGAATATTAGTTGCAAGACATTTAGGGATAAAAACAAAACAAAATTTTTGTTGTTTCTCTTAGCCATCTCTTTCTCTAGAACAACTACTTAGATATAAATAACTACTAAGAAATCCAAAATGCGAATAAGCTGTTAGATAAATTGTCACATGCAATTTAAGCATCTTTATTTTTTTTCATTTTCATTATTCCCCGATTCCCAGATTTGAAAGAGGGTGATGTCTGTCCACTTGCTAAGAGCCCATAATAAAACAATAAATATAGTATTTTTCTTTCTTTTTTCTTTTCTTTCCTTTATCACTCCCACTCAATAACCCGCGAAACAAGATCCCTCGAATGACCAGAGTTTTTCCCCAATTCCCATACCTTTTAACGAAGTCAGACTATTTCTATGTTTTTATACTATATATCAGGAGCAGCCCTCTATAGCATTGACTACATACAGTGTAAATATGCAACCGAACTGCTCCCTGACCTATGACCTCTTCTCACTTTTAACTTTAGGGGCGAGTTAACGAGCTCCAAACGTCGACTACTCTTTCCTTGGCGCAATGTTTAAGAGCCTGCATCAGTCAAACCGAAACTCAAAATCCTATCACAAACCTACGCGTGTTGCCACCAGGAAGGCGTATCCCGAATCCAAAGATTGACACTTTAAAAGACCAATGATATTTTCCAAGCTTGTAATTAATAAGAAAATGGTCATCTCACGCCACTCTTTACCTCCAGGCGATAAAAAGGGGATAAGATACCCCAGGAAGAAAAAAGTCATTAGCAAATGCTAAAAACTCTCGCACCTTTTCAATACTGATAGCCCGAGGGATATGTGCATTAGGGTGGATCGATTGTCTATGGCGAAAAAGAAATTACCATGAATCAAAATCTACCTATGCGGAAAAGATGTTCTATTGTATGAAAATTAAGGGAAAAATAATAAAAAAAATTAATTTTAAAATTTAATACTGCCACAAAAAAGTTGAAATTTCGAAAAAATTTGAAAAAAGACCGAATTTTGGTTAGGTTCTTTTTGTCAAAAACTAATTACTTTATAATATTTTTTTTAATCCAACAGTTCGGAAAAGATGCTATATCGTATGGAGGTTAAGTAAAAAACAATAATAAATAATAAATTCAAAATTTAATACTGTACAAAAAAGTTGAAAATTCGATAAAATATTGAAAAAACGGAAAAAGATCTAAATTTGGTAAGATTTAATTTTGACGCAAAATAAACATTTTAATATCAATCAAAACCTACCTTTGCGTAAGAAACATTATATTGCATGGATATTATGTAAAAATAAATAAATAAATAAATAAATAAAACTAATTTCGAAATTATTTAATACTCCTGCAAGTTTCGAAAAAGTGGCAATTCCAGTTTTTTCAGTTAGAATTTGTCTGCTTGTGTATTGTGTAGCTTAATGTACCTTGAATATTACTGTACCATGGCGTTGTTAAAATAAAATAAAAAAAGAGAGAGATATGAATTACACCCTATTTGGGTCTAGCTTTGATATGCCAGTAAATATGCTCCCTAATACAAAAAGTTATAAAATTTACATATTGGTATTTAAAGAATAACCGAAGAAAGAAATCGGTCAACATCTATTTATTTCCTGCCAGTGAGAAGGAGTTGCTAATAAGTTACTAGTGACCTGTAAATGAGATTCAATCTCAATAACTTACCATAGCAGCCTTTAAAAAAAAAATTAAACTGTTTAACGACAAATATTGAGCTCTTCTTAATTCCTGTAAAATAAAATAAGATACTGAAAGCTACTACAGTCTTTTGGACCTTTCCGAAAATACTGCCTATTTTTTTCAGTTCAATAGATTTGAATATGAATATGAATGTTGAGTGTAAACTAAACCGACGTATTGAGAGCAAACTCACTTTTCTACATCATCAGCTATCATTGAAAAGCCAAAATGCTGCCAAGCTAGGTGTCACATCATCAGAATATTGGAGAGTTTGGGCACTTCCGACCAAGCAGGTGCTGCCATCGTGTCTGGTGCACTTCAAGACGTGGGCATTATCTCACAAAACTATGAATCGAATGCTACTGACAGAAAAAAATCGGCATGACAAAACAAACCAAAGACCACTCCATCGTTTTAGTCATTCTCTTTAGTCATTTGTAAATGATTATGACCATGGCCATTTTCTTTAAACTTTTATGGGTGTAAAGACTGACTGCATCACTAGAAAACAACAGAAGAAAAATGATAATAGAAGCAGACTTGAGCTTGAAAAAAGAACTGGGTTCCGAATACATCGGCCACATATATATAAATTCCGGGAGAGTACCAAACAATTTGAAAACACGACGTACATTTTTTGTCATGTGTTAACAATAATATACATGTAACAAAGTTGGTTGCTATCGGTTGTGACGTAATATCTGTTAATATAGATGTTAAAGGATGTGTTATTCGAAATATGGGACTGATCTTCAAGCGTCCACTACAGTGTTTTTTGTGCTAGTTACACACCAATGAAGTTTCACTATGTCATCTTTTTGCAGCGTGGATGGAACCGCGGCTGGGCATAAATGTTTCACTGGTGAAATAGAAAGATTATTCGCAGCATGTTAGAAGCTTTTTGTATTTTCATTTATGTCAGTATATGAATTCTAAAAATGCGCGAGTGAAATCAAACGGTCTGCTGTAATCCTAATCATTACATAAAAACTATCTATATTTTCCATTTACCAGCTTTTTGACCTTTTGCGACGGATTTCATAGATTTAATTAAATGGGAAAATGTGTCGAACCTCCACTAACTGACGGATTTAGTAACGACTGATTTCAGAAGCAATATGTAAATCCAGCAATCATTTCAGTGGCAATAACATCTACTATCAATAATATCTATTCGCGCAACTCTCATTCTACAAAACTAATAATCAAAAGAGTCACGGAAGTATTTCTGCTGTGTATGGACCATAAATAAGTAACAGTTTTATAAAAATTGAATTGAATTACAAAATCTCATGTCGATTTTCAACACCGAACGTCATTATCGCCAATTGCAATGTTGACGATTTTTTTTGATTTAATACTAATGAAGCTGTTAAATAAGAAACTAAAGTTTTTATCTTGTAATCAATTAAATATCCTCCCATTGTAATAAATGTTAAAAATGTCTAAAATTCATATTTTATTTTACAAAACAAAAGTTGATTTTTTACCGTAAAACGTTCAAATACATAAATTTGAGCCACATTGCGGTAGATTTAAATTTTGAAATTAATTTTTTTAATTATTTTTCTCATACTAAGCATATAATATAACATCTTTTACGCATAGGTAGGTTTTGGATAACTTTTTAAACTATTATTTTGAATAAAAAATATTCTAGCCAAAATTAGGTCTTTTTTCACTTTTTTTCGAAATTCAACCTCATTGTGGCAGTATTAAAATTTAAAATTAATTTTTTAAATTATTTTTCCTTTAATCTCCATCCAAGAGAACATCTTTTCTGCATAGGTAGGTTTTGACACAGTGAAAAAAAAATTTTCGATCCACCCTAATGTGCATTTGGATAGTTTCTTCGAGATAATTTCTGACCAAAACACTCGGATCCGTTTTAAAACAAGTCGACATTGACCTTTTTTGTTAGAGAGTTTCAAGTGAAATTGAATCATTTATATGTAATTTTAAAAGACAACATACAGATGGTAATTATTATGTCAGAGATTGCACATTAAACATTTTCCAAAGAATCTCCTCTACATTTTAATATTTTTAAATGATTTTTTTAGCATTGAATAGCTGAGATCATTGAACTGTACAAAGACCGTTTTATATTTTTTCGATTTTGTTACGAGTATTTTATAGTGGTTTACATCAATAGAGCGAAATTCCAAGATAGAAATTTTTAAGATATCTCGTTTGTATTTTAATATTTTTAAATGATTTTTTTAGCATTGAACAGCTGAGATTTTTCGGTTTTCGTTTTGTACTTCTTTTGATTTTGTTTACAGGTGTTTTAAAGAGGCTACTTCAGTCAAGTGAAATCCAATGGAAGAAATTTATAAAAATAGCTCTTCTACATTTTTATATTTTTAAATTATTTTTTGGTATTCGATATCTCAGATATTTCGGTACAAAGACCGTTTTGTACTTTTTCGACCTTCTTTAGGGGAATTTTAAAAAAGCTACTTCAGTCAAATGAAATCCAATGGAAGAAATTTATAAAAATATCTCTTCTGCATTTTAATATTTTTAAATTATTTTTTTGCATTCGATATCTCAGATCTTTTGGGACAAAGACCGTTTTGTACTTTTTTGATTTTGTTTACAGTTGTTTTAAAGAGGCTACTTCAGTCAAGTGAAATCCTATAGTACAATTTTATAAATATGTCTTTTCGACATTAAAAGATTTTTAAATGATTTTTTTTGTCATGGGATAGCTGAGATCTTTAGGTACAAAAACCGTTTTGTATTTTTTTTTATTTTGTTTACAGGTATCTTAAATAAATATCTCCTCTACATTTTAATATTTTTAAATGATTTTTTTGTAATTCGATAGCTGAGATCTTTCGGTACATAGACCGTTTTCTTCTTTTTATACTTTGTTTAGGGAAATTTTGAAAAAGCTACTTCAGTCAAGTGAAATCCATTGGTAGAAATTTATAAAGCTATCTCTCCTACATTTTAATATTTTTAAAGGTTTTTTTTTATCATTGGAAAGCTGATATCTTTCGGTACAAAGATCGTTTTGTACTTTTTCGACTTCGTTTAGGGAAATTTTAAAAAAGCTACTTCAGTCAAGTGAAATCCAATGGTAGATATTTATAAAAAAAAAATCTCTCCTACATTTTAATATTTTTAAATGATTTTTTAGTCATGGAATATCTGATATATTTCGGTACAAAGATTGTTTTGTACTTTTTCGACTTTGTTCAGGGGAATTTTAAAAAAGCTACTTCAGTCAAGTGAAATCCAATAGTAGAAATTTATAAAAATATCTCCTCTACATTTTAATATTTTTAAATGATTTTTTTTTTATCATTGGATAGTTGATATCTTTCGGTACAAAGATCGTTTTGTACTTTTTCGACTTTCTTTAGGGAAATTTTAAAAAAGCTACTTCAGTCAAGTGAAATTAAATGGTAGAATTTTATAAAAATATCTCTCCTACATTTTAATATTTTTAAATGATTTTTTTGTCATGGAATAGCTAAGATCTTTCGATACAAAGATCGTTTTGTACTTTTTCAACTTTGTTTAGGGAAATTTTAAAAAAGCTACTTCAGTCAAGTGAAATCCAATGGTAGAAATTTATAAAAATATCTCCTCTACATTTTAATATTTTTAAATGATTTTTTTGTAATTCGATAGCTGAGATCTTTCGGTACAAAGACCGTTTTGTTCTTTTCCGACTTTGTTTAGGGAAATTTTAAAAAAGCTACTTCAGTCAAGTGAAATCCATTGGTAGAAATTTATAAAAATATCTCTCCTACATTTTAATATTTTTAAATGATTTTTCGGCATTGGATAGCTGAGATCTATCGGTGAAAAGATCGTTTTATACTTTATTTATTTATTTATTTATTTATTTTTTTTTTTTACAGGTGTTTTGATGAGGCTACTTCAGTCAATTGAAATCCATTGCTAGAAATTTATAAAAATATATCTTCTACATTTTAATATTTTTAAATGACTTTTTTTTTGTCATTGGATAGCTTAGATCTTTCGGTACAAATGCCATTTTGTACTTTTTTAATTTTGTTTACAGATGTTTTAAAAAAGATACTTCAGTCAAGTGAAATCGAATGGTAGGAATTTATAAAAATATCTCTTCTACATTTTAATATTTTTAAATGATTTTTTGGCATTCGATGTCTCAGATCTTTCGGTACAAAGACCGTTTTGTACTTTTTCGTCTTTGTTTAGGGGAATTTTAAAAAAGCTATTTCAGTCAAGTGAAATACAATTGTAGAAATTTATAAAAATATCTCTTCTACATTTTAATATTTTTAAATGATTTTTTTGTCATGGAATAGCTGATATTTTTCAGTACAAAGATCGTTTTGTACTTTTTCGACTTTGTTCAGGGGAATTTTAAAAAAGCTACTTCAGTCAAGTGAAATCCAATGGTAGAAATTTATAAAAATATCTCTCCTACATTTTAATGTTTTTAAATGATTTTTTTATCATTGGATAGCTGATATCTTTCGGTACAAAGATCGTTTTGTACTTTTGTCGACTTTGTTCAGGGGAATTTTAAAAAAGCTACTTCAGTCAAGTGAAATCCAATGGCAGAAATTTATAAAAAAAGCTCTCCTACATTTTAATATTTTTTAAATGATTTTTTTATCATTGGAAAGCTGATATCTTTCGGTACAAAGATCGTTTTGTACTTTTTCGACTTCGTTTAGGGAAATTTTAAAAAAGCTACTTCAGTCAAGTGAAATCCAATGGTAGAAATTTATAAAAAAAATCTCTCCTACATTTTAATATTTTTAAATGATTTTTTTGTCATGGAATAGCTGAGATCTTTCGATACAAAGATCGTTTTGTACTTTTTCAACTTTGTTTAGGGAAATTTTAAAAAAGCTACTTCAGTCAAGTGAAATCCAATGGTAGAAATTTATAAAAATATCTCCTCTACATTTTAATATTTTTAAATGATTTTTTTGTAATTCGATAGCTGAGATCTTTCGGTACAAAGACCGTTTTGTTCTTTTTCGACTTTGTTTAGGGAAATTTTAAAAAAGCTACTTCAGTCAAGTGAAATCCATTGGTAGAAATTTATAAAAATATCTCTCCTACATTTTAATATTTTTAAATGATTTTTTGGCATTGGATAGCTGAGATATCTATCGGTGAAAAGACCGTTTTATACTTTTTTTATTTTTATTTTATTTTATTTTATTTTTTTTTGTACAGGTGTTTTGATGAGGCTACTTCAGTCAAGTGAAATCCAATGCTAGAAATTTATAAAAATATATCTTCTACATTTTAATATTTTTAAATGACTTTTTTTTTTTTTTTTTTTTTTTTTTTTTTTTTTTTTTTGTCATTGGATAGCTTAGATCTTTCGGTACAAATACCGTTTTGTACTTTTTTAATTTTGTTTACAGATGTTTTAAAAAAGATACTTCAGGCAAGTGAAATCGAATGGTAGGAATTTATAAAAACATCTCTTCTTATTTTAATATTTTTAAATTATTTTTTGGCATTCGATATCTCAGATTTTTCGGTACAAAGACCGTTTTGTTCTTTTTCGACTTTGTTTAAGGGAATTTTAAAAAAGCTACTTCACTCAAGTGAAATCCAATGGTAGGAATTTATAAAAATATCTCTTCTACATTTTAATATTTTTAAATGATTTTTTTGGCATTGGATAGATGTGATCTTTCGGAACAAAGACTGTTTTGTACTTTTTTGATTTTGTTTACAGGTGTTTTAAAGAAGCTACTTCATTCAAGCAAAATCCTATAGTAGAATTTTATAAATATGTCTTTTTACTTTTAAAGATTTTTAAATTATTTTTTGGCATTCGATGTCTCAGATCTTTCGGTACAAAGACCGTTTTGTACTTTTTCGTCTCTGTTTAGGGGAATTTTAAAAAAGCTATTTCAGTCAAGTGAAATACAATTGTAGAAATTTATAAAAATATCTCTTCTATATTTTAATATTTTTAAATGATCTTTTGTCATGGAATAGCTGATATTTTTCAGTACAAAGATCGTTTTGCACTTTTTCGACTTTGTTCAGGGGAATTTTAAAAAAGCTACTTCAGTAGAGTGAAATCCAATGGTAAAAATTTATAAAAATATCTCTCCTACATTTTAATATTTTTAAATGATTTTTTTTATCATTGGAAAGCTGATATCTTTCGGTACAAAGACTGTTTTGTACTTTTTCGACTTTGTTCAGGGGAATTTTAAAAAAGCTACTTCAGTCAAGTGAAATCTAATGGTAGAAATTTATAAAAAAAAAAAGCTCTCCTACATTTTAATATTTTTAAATGATTTTTTTTTTGTCATGGAATAGCTGATATCTTTCGGCACAAAGATCATTTTGTACTTTTTCGACTTAGTTTAGGGAAATTTAAAAAAAGCTACTTCAGTCAAGTGAAATCCAATGGTAGAAATTTATAAAAAATGCTCTCCTACATTTTAATATTTTTAAATGATTTTTTTGTCATGGAATAGCTGATATCTTTCGGTACAAAGATCGTTTTGTACTTTTTCGACTTTGTTCATGGGAATTTTAAAAAAGCTACTTCAGTCAAGTGAAATCCAATGTTAGAAATTTATAAAAAAATCTCTCCTACATTTTAATATTTTTAAATGATTTTTTTTGTCATGGAATAGCTGAGATCTTTCGATACAAAGATCGTTTTGTACTTTTTCAACTTTGTTTAGGGAAATTTTAAAAAAGCTACTTCAGTCAAGTGAAATCCAATGGTAGAAATTTATAAAAACATCTCCTCTATATTTTAATATTTTTAAATGATTTTTTCGTCATGGAATAGCTGATATCTTTCGGTACAAAGATCGTTTCGTACTTTTTCGACTTTGTTTAGGGAAATTTTAAAAAAGCTACTTCAGTCAAGTGAAATCCAATGGTAGAAATTTATAAAAAATATCTCTCCTACATTTTAATATTTTTAAATGATTTTTTTATCATTGGATAACTGATATCTTTCGGTACAAAGATCGTTTTGTACTTTTTCGACTTTCTTTAGGGAAATTTTAAAAAAGCTACTTCAGTCAAGTGAAATTAAATGGTAGAAATTTATAAAAATATCTCTCCTACATTTTAATATTTTTAAATGATTTTTTTGTCATGGAATAGCTGAGATCTTTCGATACAAAGATCGTTTTTTTTTTGTTTTTTTTTTTCAACTTTGTTTAGGGAAATTTTAAAAAAGCTACTTCAGTCAAGTGAAATCCAATGGTAGAATTTATAAAAAAAATTTCTCCTACATTTTAATATTTTTAAATGATTTTTTGTCATGGAATATCTGATATATTTCGGTACAAAGATCGTTTTGTACTTTTTCAACTTTGTTCAGGGGAATTTTAAAAAAGCTACTTCAGTCAAGTGAAATCCAATGGTAGATATTTATAAAAATATCTTCTCTACATTTTAATATTTTTAAATGATTTTTTTATCATTGGATAGTTGATAACTTTCGGTACAAAGATCGTTTTGTACTTTTTCGACTTTGTTTAGGGAAATTTTAAAAAAGCTACTTCAGTCAAGTGAAATCCAATGGTAGAAATTTATAAAAAATATCTCTCCTACATTTTATTATTTTTAAATGATTTTTTTATCATTGGATAACTGATATCTTTCGGTACAAAGATCGTTTTGTACTTTTTCGACTTCATTTAGGGAAATTTTAAAAAAGCTACTTCAGTCAAGTGAAATCCAATGGTAGAAATTTATAAAAAAAATCTCTCCTACATTTTAATATTTTAAAATGATTTTTTTGTCATGGAATAGCTGAGATCTTTCGATACAAAGATCGTTTTGTACTTTTTCAACTTTGTTTAGGGAAATTTTAAAAAAGCTACTTCAGTCAAGTGAAATCCATTGGTAGAATTTTATAAAAATATCTCTCTTACATTTTAATATTTTTAAATGATTTTTTGGCATTGGATAGCTGAGATATCTATCGGTGAAAAGACCGTTTTATACTTTATATATTTATTTATTTATTTATTTATTTATTTATTTATTTTTTGTACAGGTGTTTTGATGAGGCTACTTCAGTCAAGTGAAATCCAATGCTAGAAATTTATAAAAATATATCTTCTACATTTTAATATTTTTAAATGACTTTTTTTTTTTTTTTTTTGTCATGGAATAGCTTATATTTTTCGGTACAAAGATCGTTTTGTACTTTTTCGACTTTGTTCAGGGGAATTTTAAAAAAGCTACTTCAGTCAAGTGAAATCCAATAGTAGAAATTTATAAAAATATCTCCTCTACATTTTAATATTTTTAAATGATTTTTTTATCATTGGATAGTTCATATCTTTCGGTACAAAGATCGTTTTTTACTTTTTCGACTTTCTTTAGGGAAATTTTAAAAAAGCTACTTCAGTCAAGTGAAATTAAATGGTAGAAATTTATAAAAATATCTCTTCTACATTTTAATATTTTTAAATGATTTTTTCGTCATGGAATAGCTGATATCTTTCGGTACAAAGATCGTTTCGTACTTTTTCGACTTTGTTTAGGGAAATTTTAAAAAAGCTACTTCAGTCAAGTGAAATCCAATGGTAGAAATTTATAAAAAATATCTCTCCTACATTTTAATATTTTTAAATGATTTTTTTATCATTGGATAACTGATATCTTTCGGTACAAAGATCGTTTTGTACTTTTTCGACTTTCTTTAGGGAAATTTTAAAAAAGCTACTTCAGTCAAGTGAAATTAAATGGTAGAAATTTATAAAAATATCTCTCCTACATTTTAATATTTTTAAATGATTTTTTTGTCATGGAATAACTCAGATCTTTCGATACAAAGATCGTTTTTTTTTTTTTTTTCAACTTTGTTTAGGGAAATTTTAAAAAAGCTACTTCAGTCAAGTGAAATCCAATGGTAGAATTTATAAAAAAAATTTCTCCTACATTTTAATATTTTTAAATGATTTTTTGTCATGGAATATCTGATATATTTCGGTACAAAGATCGTTTTGTACTTTTTCAACTTTGTTCAGGGGAATTTTAAAAAAGCTACTTCAGTCAAGTGAAATCCAATGGTAGAAATTTATAAAAATATCTCCTCTACATTTTAATATTTTTAAATGATTTTTTTATCATTGGATAGTTGATAACTTTCGGTACAAAGATCGTTTTGTACTTTTTCGACTTTCTTTAGGGAAATTTTAAAAAAGCTACTTCAGTTAAGTGAAATTAAATGGTAGGAATTTATAAAAATATCTCTCCTACATTTTAATATTTTTAAATGATTTTTTTGTCATGGAATAGCTGAGATCTTTCGATACAAAGATCGTTTTTTTTTTTTCAACTTTGTTTAGGGAAATTTTAAAAAAGCTACTTCAGTCAAGTGAAATCCAATGGTAGAAATTTATAAAAATATCTCCTCTACATTTTAATATTTTTAAATGATTTTTTTTAATTCGATAGCTGAGAGCTTTCGGTACAAAGACCGTTTTGTTCTTTTTCGACTTTGTTTAGGGAAATTTTTAAAAAGCTACTACAGTCAAGTGAAATCCATTGGTAGAAATTTATAAAAATATCTCTCCTACATTTTAATATTTTTAACTGATTTTTTGGCATTGGATAGCTGAGATCTATCGGTGAAAAGACCGTTTTATACTTTTTTTATTTTACAGGTGTTTTGATGAGGCTACTTCAGTCAAGTGAAATCCATTGCTAGAAATTTAGAAAAATATATCCTCTACCTTTTAATATTTTTCAATGACTTTTTTTTTTTTTTTTTTTTTGTGATTGGATAGCTTAGATCTTTCGGTACAAATACCGTTTTGTACTTTTTTAATTTTGTTTACAGATGTTTTAAAAAAGATACTTCAGTCAAATGAAATCGAATGGTAAGAATTTATAAAAATATCTCTTCTACATTTTAATATTTTTAAATTATTTTTTGGCATTCGATATCTCAGATCTTTCGGTACAAAGACCGTTTTGTTCTTTTTCGACTTTGTTTAAGGGAATTTTGAAAAAGCTACTTCAGTCAAGTGAAATCCAATGGTAGGAATTTATAAAAATATATCTTCAACATTTTTATATTTTTAAATGATTTTTTTGGCATTGGATAGCTGTGATCTTTTGGAACAAAGACTGTTTTGTACTTTTTTGATTTTGTTTACAGGTGTTTTAAAGAAGCTACTTCATTCAAGCAAAATCCAATAGTAGAATTTTATAAATATGTCTTTTTACTTTTAAAGATTTTTAAATGATTTTTTGGCATTCGATGTCTCAGATCTTTCGGTACAAAGACCGTTTTGTACTTTTTCGCCTTTGTTTAGGGGAATTTTAAAAAAAGCTATTTCAGTCAAGTGAAATACAATTGTAGAAATTTATAAAAATATCTCTTCTACATTTTAATATTTGTAAATGATTTTTTGTCATGGAATAGCTGATATTTTTCGGTACAAAGATCGTTTTGTACTTTTTCGACTTTGTTCAGGGGAATTTTAAAAAAGCTACTTCAGTAGGGTGAAATCCAATGGTAGAAATTTATAAAAATATCTCTCCTACATTTTAATATTTTTAAATGATTTTTTTATCATTGGAAAGCTGATATCTTTCGGTACAAAGATTGTTTTGTACTTTTTCGACTTTGTTCAGGGGAATTTTAAAAAAGCTACTTTAGTCAAGTGAAATCCAATGGTAGAAATTTATATAAAAAAAAAAGTTCTCCTGCATTTTAATATTTTTAAATGATTTTTTTTTTGTCATGGAATAGCTGATATCTTTCGGTACAAAGATCGTTTTGTACTTTTTTGACTTAGTTTAGGGAAATTTTAAAAAAGCTACTTCAGTCAAGTGAAATCCAATGGTAGAAATTTATAAAAAAGCTCTTCTACATTTTAATATTTTTAAATGATTTTTTTTATAATTGGATAACTGATATCTTTCGGTACAAAGATCGTTTTGTACTTTTTCGACTTCGTTTAGGGAAATTTTAAAAAAGCTACTTCAGTCAAGTGAAATCCAATGGTAGATATTTATAAAAAAAATCTCTCCTACATTTTAATATTTTTAATGATTTTTTTGTCATGGAATATCTGATATATTTCGGTACAAAGATCGTTTTGTACTTTTTCGACTTTGTTCAGGGGAATTTTAAAAAAGCTATTTCAGTCAAGTGAAATACAATTGTAGAAATTTATAAAAATATCTCCTCTACATTTTAATATTTTTAAATGATTTTTTTATCATTGGATAGTTCATATCTTTCGGTACAAATATCGTTTTTTACTTTTTCGACTTTCTTTAGGGAAATTTTAAAAAAGCTACTTCAGTCAAGTGAAATTAAATGGTAGAAATTTATAAAAATATCTCTCCTACATTTTAATATTTTTAAATGATTTTTTTTGTCATGGAATAGCTGAGATCTTTCGATACAAAGATTGTTTTGTACTTTTTCGACTTTGTTTAGGGAAATTTTTAAAAAGCTACTTCAGTCAAGTGAAATCCTTTGGTAGAAATTTATAAAAATATCTCTCCTACATTTTATTATTTTTAAATGATTTTTTTGTCATGGAATAGCTGAGATCTTTCGATACAAAGATTGTTTTGTACTTTTTCGACTTTTTTTAGGGGAATTTTAAAAAAGCTACTTCAGTCAAGTGAAATCCACTGGTAGAAATTTATAAAAATATCTCTTCTACATTTTTTTTTTTTTTTTGTCATAGGATAGCTGAGATCTTTTGGTACAAAGACCGTTTTGTACTTTTTCGACTTTATTTAGGGGAATTTTAAAAAAGCTACTTCAGTCAAGTGAAGTACATTGCTAGAAATTTATAAAAATATCTCTCCTGCATTTTAATATTTTTAAATGATTTTTTGGCTTTGGATAACTGAGATCTTTCGGTGCAAAGACCGTTTTGTACTTTTTTGATTTTGTTTAAATGTGTTTTGATGAGGCTACTTCAGTCTAGTGAAATCCATTGGTAGAAATTTATAAAAATATCTCTTCTACATTTTAATATTTTTAAATGTTTTTTTTTTCTTTCTTTTTGTCATGGGATAGCTGAGATCTTTTGGTACAAAGACCGTTTTGTACTTTTTCGACTTTGTTTTGGGGAATTTTAAAAAAGCTACTTCAGTCAAGTGAAATCCAAAAGTAGAAATTTATAAAAATATCTCTTCTACATTTTAATATTTTTAAATGATTTTTTTGTCATGGGATAGCTGAGATCTTTCGGTGCAATTAAAGAATCTTTTTAGAAATTAAACTTCAAATATATGAAAGAAAAATAATAAAAATTGTAAATGTGTTTTTATTCGAAATGAATAATGCTTTTAAAGTACATTTTAGTTTGCATGGCTAGTTAAACAAACTTTTTGAAATCAACATCTATTTACATCATTTCTGATCCAATTTCTTGCGTGAAATATTATGAAGGATTTTTTTTATTTTGCTTCTTAGCCTACAAGTAACAAACAGCGTTTTACTAATAGCCAGAGGCAAGAAATTTCACTCACTTCCCTGCAAGACCCCCCCGTAGAGTAAACTCTTATCACCTTACACGCTAATAGGTTTTAGGGTGTTTCCCTTTTGGAGGTGGAGTTTTACGGTCTTTTCAACTTTTTAAATCAAAATGTTTCAACTTTTTATACAAATAGCATAGATTAAATTTTCTTAAAAATCAAAATAAAAAACATTTTCTGAAAACTAAATAATTAAACTCTGCATGCTGTTTTACCAAATTTTAAAATGTCAAACAGATTTTTCGTAATAAGACATTAAAGGTGAAATTTAAAGATTATAAAATAACGTACTTGTATCGCCTTAAAATTGAAAAAAGAAATAAAATTTAAAAATGACGTGCATAGTTTAAACCTACAGGTTTTCAAAACAACAAAAATTATTAAATTTGAGTAAAATGCAAAGGAAGGAAAGTGATAAATTTCTTCCATTGAAATAACATTAGCCGTTCTACCTCGGAGCGTTACTGATGTAGGGCCTTAACTCACCGAACATGTATTTTATGGATATGGCGAAATGAAGAAGGGGGAAAAAGATGTAATCGTAGAGCGTAATTGTATTTTTGTATTCGATTACGATTGCATAGCTTTTTGATACAGATTACATTGCGATTATCTGCGTTGCGATTACGATTAGATTATGATTGTAATCAAAGTGAAATCTTTTGATTATGATTATATCGCGATTATTTCGAAATTAAAAATTTACGATTACGATTACAATGCGATTACGCAGTTTTTGTAGTCGATTATAATCGATTACACGATTACGATTACTCGAAGTCTGCATAAGAGAGACCTTCAAATGGAGGAAAATATCAACTACAATTTTTCATTCCTTGATAAAATTTGAGAATTTGTTTTGAGAGCGTAACAATTGTAATTTTAAAAGCAAAACAAGAAAAAATTACAGATTTCTTCCTCTGAAATTTATGTAAGTCTTCCTCATTTGATTTTCATTAAGCTTTCAAATAAATGTCTTTTCTCTTTTTTGAAACTGCTTAAATAAGTAAGAAATAAAATGTTAGATTAATATATACTTTTAAACATTTCAAATTCTTAATTAAAAAGATCAAAAATAATATTTGTTCAAAATTTACACATTAAATACTATTTTTAACATCATACTCTATACATCGAATTTCTCTATATAACGAATTTTTTACTGGAACGATGGATTTCGTTATATAGAGGCTCGACTGTATATATATATACGCATACAAATTTCGGGATGATCTTGGCGAGATCACAACTTTAATTTTGTCATAATGAAATTTATAGAGACTGTTATAACAAAAAAGTACCATATTGTCTGTGTTCCAAATTGTTTGAATTAACGTGCGTTTATTGTATTACAAAGAAATTTAAAAATATTTTATAGTAAACTTTATCGTGCTATTAAAAAACATAAAATATAATTAGTTAATATCGAATTCTCTATTTATCTATCACTGTTTTTCTAATTGTTATGTAGCTGAAAAAATCACCAGTAACATATAACTCGTAATAAGTATATTAAATGAGATAAATTAATTTCATTCAGTCTCTCTATAGTTTAAAGAATACAAAAAATACTGTATAGAACAGGATATTATTTGTATGTAAATATATTTCGATAATGCTTCAAGAATTTAAAAAAAAAAATGTTTCTTTAGTAACAATAACTTGTAAAGTATGCGATTTTTTAAAGGCAATAAATAACAAATAGATAATTTTCGAAAAATTGTGTCAAATCGAATTTTTAACAGTTTTAATTTTTAACATTTCCAGTTATGACCATGCTTTCTGCTTCAGGATATTATATTTTGTAGTTAATGTGTCTTTTAAATTCTAGTTCTAATACCTATCTTAGAAAGTCAGGGAACTAGAAATTCTGATTTATGAAACCAGAAGTTATGGTTAAGAAATGTAGCCATTTTGAAAATCTAGCTCGAAGCCCGCTTTTTTCTACCTCTGGGAACAAGAAAATTCTGGTCTACTCAATCAGAATATTGACTAGAACACGCTAACAAAGGGAACTAGAATTTATAAGGATGACATGGAACTATTTTTTCTAGAGTCACAATTTATTTTCTAGATGCCAGAGGCATTTTTTTTTTTTTTTTTTTTTTTTCAGTGTTCAAATAATCAATTTTTACTTAACTAATGCATTTAATATGCAATTTCCGGTTTTGAAAATATAATTTTAAATAGAATATTTGCCATTTAATTGAATCACTTTGTTAAATGGAATCTGATTCAACAAAGCAGCAGATTCAGAAATACGCAAAAAGTTTAGATATTAAATTTGGTTTTGATTCATGTAAGCGACAATTATAGCAAACTTTCTTAACTATGGAAGGGGTTTTAACCCAAAAACCTCCCCCTTGGCTGCGCCACTGGGGGGTCTAGGGGTCATAATCGATGTAGATCTTCAAAACGTTTTCAGAAATTCCAAAATAGGAGCGACCGCAATAGGTAGTATTTCATACGAAATCTACCTAAAATATCTCATGCCAACATTATGCTTAAATTAATTTGATTTTCTGAAAAAATGCTAAATTTTCCCTGAATACATTCTAACTACTTTAAAATGTGTTTGCTGAACCAAAAGACAAACTTTATTTCTTAAGCAATGAAATATGTATTTCTTTTGCTTTTTGCTATTATTATTATTTTAAAGTTTTTATTATTATTACTACTAGGACTATCCTCTGAGGGACTAGTCTAAGCGATATTACTAAAAAATATATTTAATAGCAGCCCGTGAATTTAAAAAATTAGATGCTACCTTTAATTGATCATATACTGTAGGGGTGCACAACCTTTTGACGAGAAGGGCCACTACAAATATGTCTGGGTGATCGAGGGCCACATCAATAACAAGGAGAGAAATTTATTTAGAGAGAGTGGTCTGTTACCTATAATCGGATTAAAAAAATATATGGTTTCAGAGGGGAGGAGAGCGGGGGTTACGCCTTTAAGTTCGCTTATTTAGTATCAATATCCAATTCAGTTGATAAGGATATATCAGCAATTTTTACGTTTTTATCTATAACAGATATAGCAAGGATTATTTTCAAGATGTAAAAATATTCCTTAACTTTATTAGGGAGAGAAAGTTTTGTTTTATTGGAAATGCTAAAAAACAAGCATAAATGACTGGTGATGAAAAAAAAAATGAATTTTAAGAACGAAGGAGAGAGGGAAAGAGCCGCTCAACAAGATTTTTCTGCACCTGATCAACAAAATTCCCGATTTTCTGATCCTGATTAATCAAACTTGTAATTCTTCCAAGCCTGATTGACCAAATTTGTGCTTTTTACTAAACGAATCGACAAAATTCGCACTTTTTAGAATCTGATAGAGAGAATTTGATTTTTCTGCACCTGATCAACAAAATTCGTATTTTTACAAAGCCGATCGACGAAATTTCTGATTTTTCTTCTCATGATCGACAAATTCTCTTTTTTTTTCCGCGCACTTGATCTACGAAATTCTCGATTTTCCGGCACCTAATCGAGACATTTTCAATTTTTTGGCGTCTGATCGACGAAATACGCGCTTTTTACGTAGCCGATCGACGAAAGTCGCGATTTTTACGTAGCCGATCGACGAAAATTGAGATTTTTCCTTGCCTGATCAACGAAATTCAAGACTTTTGTGAAACTGGTCGATAAAATTCACCATTTTTTTAAAACCGATCAATGATTTTCGCGATGTTTAAGAAGCCAATCCATGAAAATTTGCGATTTTTCTTCGCATGATCGACGAAATTTGGGATTTTTCTTCTCAGGATCGACAAAACTCGCGATTTTTCTTCACAGATTCGACAAAACTCGTGATTTTTCTTCACAGAATCGACGAAACTCGCGATATTTCCGCGCATGACGGACGAAATTCGCGATTTTTCTGCACATAATCGACGAAATTCGCGATTTTCCGTGCATGATCGACAAAATACGCAATTTTTATGCAACCAATCGAGAAAAATTACGATCTTTCTGCGACTGATCAAGAAAATTCGCGATTTTTACGAAGCCAATTGACAAAATTTACAATTTTGAAGAAGCTGGTCGATAAATTTCGCAATTTTTACGAAGCCGATCGAAAAAATTCGTGATTTTTACAAAGCCGATCGAAAAAATTCGTGATTTTTACAAAGCCGATCGACGAAATTCGTGTTTCTTCCACGCCTGATTGACGAAATTCGTGATTTTTACATTTTTAAGAAGCCGTTCACGATATTCATGATTTTGACAAAGCTGACGAAATTTGCGATTTTTCCTCGCGTGATAAAAAAAATTCGCGATTTTTACAAAGCCGATCGACGAAATTTGCAATTTTCACAAAGCTGATCGACGAAATTCGTGATTTTGACAAAGGTAATCGACGAATTTGCGGTTTATTTTCGCATGATAGATAAATTTCGCGATTTTTCTGACGCCGATCGACAAAATTCGCGATTTTATTTGATTCTGATCAACGTAATTAGCGACTTTTCTGCGTGTCATCGACAAAATTCGCAATATTCCAATATCCGATCAATGAAATTTACAATTTTTCAAAATCCGATCAATACAACTTGCGATTTTTCGATGTCCGATCGACGAAATGTTCGTTTTTTCCATCTGTGATTGACGGAATACGCATTTTCCGCTCCCGACCAACGAAATTCTCGATTTTTGTACAAACTTTTACGAAATCTGATTTTTTTTTTTTTACGCGGCAAGATGGAACATAAATTTATTTCTCTTGATGTTTATCAAGAACGACGAAATTCAGGATTGTTTCGCAGACGATCAACGAAATTTTTAATTTTTCCGCGTGCCATCGCTAAATTCGCGATTTTCCGTGCCTTATCAACGAAATTTGTGATTTTTTTCGTCCACGATCAACGAAATTCGCGTTTTTTCACGCGATAAATCAAGAGAACATGCCATTTTTTTGGTAACCGATCAATTTAATTTGCAATTTTTTCGAGCATCAACAAAACTGACAACAAAACTTTTTTTTCTCGCCAAATGAACGAAATCTACAATTTTTCGCGTCCGACCGACAAAATTCGCGATTTTTCCCTGCCTAATTGAGAAAATTCGCGATTTTTTCGTGCCTAATCGAGGAAATTTGCTATGTTTTTCGAGACATGTACAAAACTCGCGATTTTTCCAAATCTAATGAGCAAAACTTCCGATTTTTCCGTGCCTCATCGACAAAATTTCGCTTTTTCCCCCCACTTGATCAATGAAATTGGCGAATTTTCCCACACCGATCAACGAAATTTGCGAGTCTTATAAGTGATGAAATTTTATATTTTCCCGCAGTAAATTGACGATATTTTCTTACGACAAATACACAAAAATTGCAATTTTTTCCGGTTGTAGATTGTCGAAACTCGCGGGCCACAGGTTGTGCATCCCTAATACTGATATAAATTCAAATGCTGCAAATGAGCAAAGTCAACGCAGAGTTGTAAATTATGATATATAAACTCGTATAAGCTGTTTAAAAAATTGGAAAACAAACAATGCAAAACAGCCATGCATGCGTATAAAATTGGAAGTACGCAATATATTAAAAGTAATATAGATAATAAAGCGCGGATTTTAATTGTTTGAAATGACGTCAAGAACATAAATATACGCTCCACACCAATTTTAGTACATATAAACGGCAAAAAGTATGATGGTTGAAGAAAATAAAGGATTTTTTTTATATGACATGTGGCCCTCTCGATTAGTTAATACAGAATAATTATTACGATTAATTAATATCATATAACAATATAATATCAACATATGTTTTCTATGAATGCAATGAAGTTCTCGATCGCGTTAAGAGTTTAAGGAATTATCTCTAGAAAAAGTGATTCATCAAACTCCCGAAAACGTCAAGAAAGGAATGCAATGAAGCGTTTGGAGTTTGTTTCAGATATGCTCAATCGTATTTAAATATATAGTCATAATGGCCCCTACCAATGCTGTTTTGTTTGTTTTCGAATCTATTCTCACAAAGTTGAGCACTTTCGCTTTAGCATGCATTGAATAAGAGGAACAGGCAATGGCTATAGTGTCAAGTTTGACACGAGATCTGAATATCTCATCTGCATAAACTTTGAGCTGTCAAAGTGTCATCTTAAGTTATTTATAAATCTGAAAATATTTTTCAGCAGGGTTGGAAAAAAACCAGGTTTTTTCGAAAAAACCCAAAAAAAACCGGTTTTTTTGGTTTAAACCAGGTTTTTTTGGTTTAAACCGGGTTTTTTTAAAACATCCTTTCTTATTACATATACATGCATATTTACTGATAAAAACAGACATTATTGGTTTATAAGCAGTGTAACTTTATTTAAAATAATTTTAATTTAATAATTATAGTGAATTTATGCTGAAAATTGAAAAAAAATCATTTTTCAATTTAAACAGTTTTAGCAAACAGTCTTATGTTGAAAGTTTTAACTGTTCTACACAGTGAACCATTGAAGCCCTGTAAATTTTTATAAACAATCTTTTGATTACCAATAATAAACATTTGGATGTAGTTTGATAAATATTCTTTTCCAAAATTATTCAAATAATAAATTACAAATACTTCTTAGGATTTTTTCTTTCTGAGTGATAATTTGAAGTTAACATTTTTAGTCGTTAAATTCAGCAGATAGCAAAGGAAAAAAAATTATTAATAAAAATGCTATAACTAGCAACCAGTCTTTCTTTTAATTCATCAAGATAATCTCCCAAAAGAAAAATTTCCTTTACAGCTTGTGCAAAATCTTAAAAGATCATTGTGTTACATTATTAATTGCATTAAATAATCTGCATTATTAAAAAAATTAAAATATTTTATACTAAATATTGAATCTTATTTTATCTTTGATCAATTCACATGTTTGAAGTTTTTCTTTAAAGCAATAGATATGTTCACCAATGTGTACTGATTTTAATCTTATGCATAAAAAATGACATAAACCCAATATATATAATGCTTATTGCTGAAATAAAGCGTTAAAAGTAGAAATTATTTATATCCAATAATCTGAAACCCGTAAATTATAAAGAAAGAAACAAAATGTCATTAGATTTCTCCTAAAAAACAATTGAAATTATTTATATCTAATAATCTGAAACTTGTAAATTATACAGAAATAAGAAAATGTCATTAGATTTCTTCTAAAAAAGAATTGCTTTTTTTTATAGAAAAAACCAACTGGTTTAATCCTATGCATAAAAAGAGATCTAAACCCACTATATATAATACTTATTACTGAAATAAAGTGTTAAAAGTAGAAATTATTTATGTCCAATAATTTGAAACACGTAAATTATAAAGAAAAAAAAGAAAATGTCATTAGATTTCTTCTAAAAAAACCAATTGGTTTTTTTGAGAAAAAAACCATTTGGTTTAAACCGTGCCAACCCTGTTTTTCAGCAAAACTTACAAGCTAACATCAATGTGAACTCAATTGTGTAGCTTTACCCAAATAAGTTAATGGGTAAAGATCCTACTAATGACAATTGAGAAAATGACTCTATGATTAGTAAAGTTAAAAAAAAAAAATGCGTATAAAATTTAACCTTGCACATCCTTCAGTTATTGGGCTTAGCGAGAGAGAAAAAATCCCAGAGAAGTAACGCATCGACAAGTAGGTACAGTGTCTCACATAAGTGATGGGACACTTGTGCTTTACAAAAGGAAACTAATCAAATAAATTAAAAAAAAACATGTACACATTTTTTTGTGGGTGTGTTTCATACTTAAATTTAGTAAAGATTATTACATAACATACATTTTGTCAAAATATTAAAATATTAATTTAATAAAAATACAAATGTTTAGAACGGAGCAAAAAATAGCTCACATAAGTGATGGGACACCATTATATATGCAGCAAAAATCGTCTGAAATAAACAATAAAAATATTTTTTGGGGTTTTATTTTTACTTAAAAGCAATTGGCAATAATTTATAAAATCGTCTGCAGTATTTCTCTCCAGTTTGTTTTGGAATTTTTGTGCTTTTTAGCTCTGTGCAGCCATGAATGCTAAACGAAAAGAAACTTTGCCTGAAATTCGAAAATTAGTTATTAATTTGCATATTGAACGTGGAAAATCTATTAGAAAAACTGCTGAAACAGTTAACCTGAGTCGTTCAACAGTTTTCAATATCATTAAACGATATAAAAAGAATCATATGATTCAGGATAAAAGAAGAACTGGCCGACCATCAAAGCTATCCAATGGAATAAAGCGAATTATCGTTCGAAATATTAAAAAAAAATCCAAGAAATAGTGCTTCAAAAGATGCTGCTGATTTACAAGCATTATATGGAATAATTGTTAATCCTGAGACTATTAGAAGGGTAATTCGATCTGCTGGATATCACGGTAGAGTAGCCAGGAAAAAATTCTTCGTAAGTGAAAATAATAGAAAACTCAGACTAGCTTTCGCAAAATCCAACATAAATAAGAATTCTGATTACTGGAATAAAGTTATATTTGCTGATGAGAGTAAATTTAATATATTTGGTTCTGACGGTAGAATCTTGGTGTGGAGAAAACCCAGGGAAGAATTTCGCAAACAGAACTTGGTACCAACAATAAAACATGGTGGAGGAGGAGTTATGGTATGGGGGTGTATGTCGTCCGCTGGAGTTGGTAATGTCGTTTTTATTGACAGTATAATGGATCAGTACAAGTATATTGATATTTTAAAGCAAAATTTGAAATCTTCAGCACGAAAATTGAACCTTCATAACGATTTTAAATTCTACCAGGACAATGACCCCAAGCACACTGCTCTGAACGTTAGACTCTGGCTGCTATATAACTGTCCTGAAATAATAAAAACACCACCACAATCTACAGACTTAAATCCCATAGAGAATATTTGGCAAGAATTGGAATCAAGAATTCGCAAACACACCATTTCTTCAAAACAACAACTAAAATCGGTGCTTCAAGAAGAATGGGGTAAAATCTCTCCAGAAATCAAAAAAATTAGTCGAATCCATCCCAAAAAGATTAAATCATGTTTTAAAAGTAAAAGGGAATCCAACAAAATATTAAAACCTTTTAAAAAGTAAAATTTTTGGATAAATATTTGATGGAAAAGTAAGTGTCCCATCACTTATGTGAGCCATTGCTCCGTTCTGAACAATTGTATTTTTACTAAATTAATATTTTAATATTTTGACAAAATGTATGTTATGTAATAATTGTTACTAACTTTAAATATGAAACACACCCAAAAAATTTTTGCACATGTTTGTTTATTTATTTTATTGCAGTTTCTTTTTATAAAGCACAAGTGTCCCATCCCTTTTGTGAGACACTGTACTTTTAGGCAACCTACAGTTTAAAAAATATTCGTTAATGTACACAAATTTTTTCGTAAAATTCTACGGAATACTTTCATTTTTCCGAAAAAACAGCAGAAATTCCATTATTGACATTTTGAGATTATAAATACACAAGTTTTCCGTAAACTTTCTGGAAACAGAGAAGTTCCGCATTAAAACAGCATAAATTCCATAAATAACTCTAATGGCGCCATCTATATCTGGGACAGAAAAACATTATAGAGTTGTTTTATGAACAATTTTCTATAATATTTTTTATTTTATTTCTTTCTGTTTTAATAATATAAAACTAACATATTTTTACAATATTAAAAAAATAATAAAAAATATAAAATTTTATTAATCCTTTTTAAGTTTGAGATTAGTTAGTTTATTTTCAGTTAGTTTATTTCCATTGTGATTTTTAAATAATGTTTAACTCATTTATAGCATATTTTTTAAAAAGTGCGTAGGATATTTTAAGATGGAAAAAATTTCTACTTTTAATTTTAATATATATTTTTAATCTATTTACTTTAAGAAATTCGCACATAAAATTTAAAACATCTGAATAATATTAAAAAAATTATTATAATGTTGACAATTATCGAAATTATAAAAAACAATAAAGGAAATTTATTTTAATAACCCGTAATAACTACCTTTATTGAGATTAAAATCGATCGTCATACAAATACTTTGTTAAAATAGATTTTTTTTTTTTTTTAAGTATGTTAGTATCCTTTCAAAAATAAATAAATAAATATGAATAATATTACAATAAACGTTTAAAAATCTCCTTAAAATGAAGGAAACAAAACTTTTTAATGCATTCAACTCTTAATACATGTGATATTTTAAAGTCTAAAATTTATTTTTTATAGAATTGAAATTAAAAACTAAATATTCGAAATTATGGAAATAAAATCTGCTAAACATTTAGAACTGTACACTCAATAGAAAATAATTCTATACAAAAATTAATGCCGCGTTCAACATACGGTCTTTGCTTTATAAAATCATTTTAAATAAATAAAGATATTTGCCATGGCGTAATGGTATTATACAACTGCAAGCTGCCATAGGACAGGTCCATGGTTCGATCCCATCGAGGGTAAGTGACATTTCTTCACCGTTGTTTAAATTAAATGTATGTGTTCTAACCTGATGTGTCTTTGTCTAAAGAATAAAAATCAAAGATGTCAGTTTGTCTTTAAAAATTCTTTTTTTGGCTTTCAAGCGAAAATTTTTATATAAAAAAATATGAAAACCGGAAATACTTTGAGGAAAAAACGGAAAATTTTCCCGTTAAAATATGGAAATAGTACTGGCCAGGGCCGTAACTACCGCCGGGGCAAACGAGGCACTGGCCCGGGGCCCCCAAACTGATGGTTAAAAAACTATTGATTTCAGTTTCTAGTCTAAGTTCCTATAAAATGCCCAGCACATACCTAAAAGTTAGTAATTAAAAAAAAAATCAAAGTGCTAAAATAGATGTTTCTGCTTGTTTGTCAATACACTCCTTACGCTTTGCATGCAAAAGGAGTTCTACAGCAGACAGCAAAATGTCGAGTCGAATGTGTCATGTCGCGCCAGCATGTTTGCTGATCCCACCGAAGCTGTATAAGGAAGAAAATATGGACTTCTAATCGACTGAATAATATAAAAAGCATCTAAAAAATTCTAGAAAATCTTTCTTCTTATCTATACTAATAAGTTAACAAAACGCTTCGTTTGTGTATGTCTGCGTATGTGTGTGTGAGTGTGTGACTGCGATGGCTAGCAAAATCTACCGCACACAGAAGTCTGAAATTTTAGGTGAAGATAGTCCAAGACAGGTCCTGATGTATCTGAGGCTCAGACTTTTAATATTTTAAGCGCCAGGGCCCTGGGCCCCTTACAATTTTTATGCGTCAAATTGTAAATAACTCCTTTTTATCTAAACTTTTCCGTTTTGAGGTACCTTTCTCCTTTTAGATATTTTCGCCTTTTTACTCTTCAGTTAGGAACTTGGACTCTTGGTGCCCCTTTAGTCTTTGTGATAGTAAATTGTTAATAAATTGCTTCCATTAATTTCGATCTTCTTTTTTGGGATACCTGTTCCATTTAGATATTTTCAAATTTTTACATTCCATATAAGACACTGGGACCCCTAGATAATCATAGGGCCGACCCAGGGCCCCTTGATCTTTTGGTGCGCTAAACATTTTTCACTCCCTAAATTTCTCACCTTCTTAGTGCAAATTTTTAAAGCTGAATCTTGGACTCTTATGTCAGGATCAACACCCTGATATTTTTATTCAGGCCCTGGAGCCCTTTTTTAACGCTTACCCAAACAATTGGTGTATTTTTAAAAAATATTATTCTTGCAAATAATTCATACTCGATGCTTAATTTTGACTAATTAAAGGTCTAAAGCGTTATGTACTAAAACATTTTAACATGTTTTCATGTTAGGGCCTGATTGTACTTGTCAGTTGGCCCCTATGGGGCCCTCTATCATAGCTCCCTTAAAAATGGTCGGATTCACTAGCTTTTTTTTTAACAACTTTTTAGGTCCTCGAACTACGACATGAACAACAAAAAAAAAAAAACTTTTAGACTTCAGATACAACTATTTATGAATATTAATCGCTTTCTCGGAGCCCTTGGTGCAGCTTCTTTAAAAATGATCCAAATTGCTTTCAATTTTATTGAACATAGTTTTAGCGTCTTCCCATTATTTTAATAACTACACAAATATTTTGATACCCAACTACATGCGAAATAATTTCCTGGCCCTTTTGGGCCCGGTACAGACCCCCTTGAAGTTTTTGTAATAATAAATTGTCAATAAATTGCTTCCTTTTAATCTGACCTTCATTTTTAGGATTCTTTATTCATTTAGATATTTTAATGTTGTGACATTCTATACAAGACACTGTGCTCCCCTGTGGAATCATAGGGTCCAGCCCAGGGCCCCTCAACATTTTGTGAAATAAACATATTTCACTTCCTATATTTCTGATCTTCTTAGTGCAAAATTTTAAAGTTGCTTGGGACTTTTCTTTCAGGACCAATCCAGAAAACCTGATGTTTTTATTCGGACCCTAGGGCCCCTTTTTAAACATTTGCCCAATCAATTGGTGCATTTAAAACATTATATCATTCCAAAGAATAGTTCCTACTATATGCTTAATTTTGACTAATTACAGATCTGAAGCGCTATGTACTAAAATATTTTAACATAGTTTCATATTAGGGCCCTGGTTTTAACTGTCAGTTGGTCCCTACAGGGCCCCATATTATAGCTCCCTTAAAAATGGTCCAATTCACTAGCTTTTTTTTTTCTATCAATTTTTTATGTCCTCTCCCTACCTATTACATGAACGACAAAAGAATTTCTCAGACTTCAGCTACCATTAATTTTGTTTGTCAATTGCTTTCTTGAGGCCCTTGATGCAGCTTCTTTAAACATGAACCAAATTGCTTTCAATTTTATTTAACATAGTTATAGCGTCTTTCCATCATTTTAATAACTACAAAAAATATCTTTATACCCATCTACATGCAAAATAAATTCCTGCCCCTTGGGGCCCATTGAAGTTTTTGTAATAATAAATTGTTTCCTTTTAATCCGATCTTCATTTTTAAGATTCTTTATTCATTTAGATATTTCAATGTTTTGACATTCCATATAAGACACTTTGGCCTCCTGTGGAATCATAGGGCTCAGTCTAGGACCCCTGAACATTTTGTGAGACAAACATAGTTCACTCTTTAAATTTATCCCCTTCTCAGTGTAAAATTTTTAAATTTGAGTCTTGAACTCTTCTTTCAGGGACAAGATTCTCATATTTTCATCCGCGGCTAGGACCCTTTTTTAAAAAATTTCCGAATCAATTTGTGCATTTCGATAAAATATTATTAAAATGAATAATTCATATCCTATGATTAATTTTGACTAATTGTAGATCCAAAAAGCTAAGTACTAAGATATTTTAACATGTTTTCCTGTTAGAGCCCTCTTTTTAACTGTCAGTTGTCCTTTTTGAGCCCTTATTATAAATTCCTTTAAAATGGTTCAATTAACTCCTTTTTTTAAACAACTTCTTAAATCCATCAGCTACTAAGAAACCGCCATATCAATACTGGCTACCACCAATTGGCTACCACCAATTTTGAATATTAATCGCGTTCTTGGGGTTGTTGGTGCAATTTCTTTAAAAATGATCCGGATTGCTTGCAATTTTCTTTCACACTGCTTTAGCGTCGTCCCATTACTTTAATAACTACAAAAAACATTTTATACTCAACTACATGCGAAATAAGTTCCTGGCCCCTTGAAGATTTTGTACCATAAATTGCTATTAAACTGCCCTCTCTTAATCCAATCTTCATTTTTGGAACGATTTTTTTACTTAGTTATTCCCATATTCTTACATTCCCATTTAAAAGCCTGAGACTCTTTATGGTCTCGGCTCAGGCACCTTGAAATTTTTGTTCTCCATGCATATTTCACCCACTTATTATCAAACCTTCTCAATGCATAAATTTAAAGTTGAATTTTGGACTCTTATTTCAGGACCTACACCCTGATGTTTTTATTGAGGTCCAAAGGCCTTTTTTAAAGCAGTTACTCATTTTTTATGCATTTCTTTAAAATATTATTTAACGAATAATTCATATCCTATGCTTAATTTTGACTAATTGTAGATCTAAAGTGTTAATTGTTTGCTTAAGGTTATCATAACGTGTCCCGGGCAATGCCGGATGGGTCAACTAGTCTATTAATAAATACATAAAATTGAAAAAAAAAATATCACAATCCATCTTTCAAAAGGTTTTTAAACAGAAACGCATGATTAAGTTACATATACTCAAAAATGATCCTAAATAAAATGCTCTTTAAAGTATTCAACCAATCAGAAGTCCGCATTTTCTTCCCTATGCTAACTTCAGTGGGATCGGCAAAAATGGCGTCGCCGCCAAGTGCCTGCCGAGTAGAGTTGTCCAATTCTACATTTTTTAGTCATTTTTGGGCTTATCATGCTATGTACATTTAAACAACGGTGTGCGAGAAAAGAAACTATGCCCGGGGCAAAGTTTCAATTTGCCCTCCCTGCCCCCCCCCCCCCCCACGGAGGTTTTGCCCCGGGGCCCCCAAGTTTATAGTTACGGCCCTGGTACTGGCGTCTAGATTACCAGTACTATTTCCGTTATTTAAGGGACATTTTTTTACAGTGTATTCGCTGTTTCATACCGACATTTACTCAATTTTTACAAAATTTATTTAATTCTAGATGTATAGCTATCTAATTTGTGGCATTTAATTTGCATGTTAGCAATTCTAAATTAATGGTATTCTAGAACGTTTTCCATTAGTTTCATGTTTTATTATTATTATTATTATTATTATTATTATTTATTTTTTAGAAACTATTCATTGAGATTATTTACATTTTTAAAGTAACTTAAAAGTAACCTGAAGCAAAATTACAAATTTTTAGGAACAGCAATAACACAGAAATAATTTTTTTTTTTTTTTTTTCTAAATAGCGACATGTTTAACAAAAATTTTTATTGCGAGCATTAGCATAGCGATGATCGACTTTTACTCAAAAGAAACTCGACTTTTACTCTGAAATCCAATTTTCTATCATTAATATACCTCTTTTACAGTTTTAACAATGTATTACACTTGTTAAACTTCCTCTTTGCCTGCGTGATTGCGAATTAATAGCCATTTTTCCTGTAAGAAAAGTGTTATAACTGTTTTATAATTGTTTCATTTCGCATACCATGTACCAATTGCAATATTGGTAATTTTATGTAAGCCGAGGGTAGGTGATAAATATTCAATAATTGTTTTCATATTATTCTCCGTTTTACATTCATTCCATTTAACCCTTTCAAGGGCAATGGTCTATTTGTGGATCACTAAATTTTATCCTTTAATTGCTAAATTGACACTAAAGCATTGGAATAAAAAAGTTTCCTTTTATTAAGTACGTAAACAAAAGATTTAACTTATTTTAAAATATAATTTATTTATTAAGCAGGACGGTTCGTCCTGCCAAGCCAAGCTAGAAAAAAATATATATATATGCCCGCCAAACGAACAAACGCCAAGAACATAATGACCGCTTAACTGCTTATTATACTCCAGACAACTTCTACATGTTAAATCGACCAAACATGGCATTTTAAAGTTCAAGATTTTTAAAATATCCATTATCACAGAGAAATAAAACGAAAACTAGAAGAATCTAATGAAGAAAAGCTTTAATTTGAGATCAAACTTATCTTTATAAAATAATTATAAAGAAAGATACAAAATTTTTTTAAAAACGTCGAGATACTGAAAATGATCACTTTTTTCTTCGTCAAACATTTTTTTTTCAATCAAGGTACAGACTTAAATAAGGGACAGAAAAAGCTATAGAGTGCATTTTCGGACAGGTAATTATTCAAGCTACGTGCTTTTGTAAAATTCAGTTTAAAAAAAGTAAAATTGCTATTCTTAATAAGCAAAAAACTGCTAATTAATTAACAAATTATGCCAAATGGAATAAACCTGCCAATCGTGTGCTAGCTACATTATAGTAGACCAAATCATTTTAGGTGCTGCCACTTCAAGTTTTAATTATTTTTTCGAATAATACATTGTAAAAGTTCATTTTTAGGTTCAAACTGCTTATTTTCCGATTTATTTTTGAATTCAGTTTTGCTCTCAAATACACCAAACTTTCAAAATCTCTTATTTGGAAAGTACACAAGGTGCCGTAATTGACGATTCTTTGATAAATGCAGAAAATATTGCAAAAAAAGCAATCAAAAACAGCATTTCGAACCGATTTTTCTCAAGCGGGAGTTCTGAGAACGAAAAAAAGGGTCATATTGATAAGATAATTGTTTATAACTCAAATTCTAATGAATTGAACGTAAAAAGGCATCACACGGCACCTTTTACGTCCCTTCAAGAATACCCTCAGCCAGTTTCATGTTTCTACTTTTAAAAATGTGTCTGAAATTGTATCAGAAATTTTCGAGCTGTTAAAGGTGGAAAAGCGTTTTTTCGAATACACCCTTAAAATAAAATTAATTTTTGAAGAAAGAAATATCTTCTACAGTGTAGTCATTTAAAATTATTAGCATTTAAAGTTCCATTCCGAATGTAAACAAAACTTTAGAAAAAAAAAAATAATTGTATTGAGTGTTTTTTTTGTTTTTTTTGTTTTTTTTTTTAAACAGAACCATGGTAAATGATATTTGCTTTGTGTTTGAGCAGAGAATCAATATAGATAACAACTTTGACGTCAATGTATGATAAAAACGATTTTACCATAAAATGTTTATTTAACAAAGGTAATTCTCTGGAACTACTGAACCAATTTGTACAGTTATATTAACCAATAATATTTTATATCATATGGATTTACGGCCATCTTTCCATATTTTACGCAAATTTCTAAGCAATAACTAACCCGTTACCATCCAACGATCTATTTATAGATTACCTACAACTGGACAAAACTTTTAAATTTCAACATCAGTATTTAAGTATGTAAGTGTCTTCTATCTAAATGTCTGAATAAGTAACAACGAATTTGAATACGTAGAAATTAGTGCCAAATACGAAAAGTTGGTCTCCAGACAAATTATAGTTATAAACGACAGGCATTTCGTTCGCGGAAAGACAAACAAATCAGAAAAAATCTTTGGCTTCATTTTCTTAGGAATAAATGAATTCGTGTTTTCAAATTAATTATGTATCTTTTATACTGAATTATATTTCGCATGCTAAAAGATGGTTTCTGAATCAGATAAAACGATTTTACGGGACCACGCAAAAAAATAGATATATGGCTGACAACGAATGACAATTTCTAGAAGTGTGATTTCACTAGTTTTAAGAGTATTTTAGTCTGAGTTAAATTTTAGCTGAACATTAAAAGTCAGGCATTGCGTTCGCGGACAGACAAACAAATCAAAAAGTATCTTTATTTTCCTAGGAAAAAATGAATTTGTGTTTTTAAATTAGTTATGCAACTTTATGCTGACTTACATTTAGCATGTTAAAAGATGTTTACTGAATACAGATAAAACGATTTACAGGACCACGCAAAAAAATTAGACATTTGGCCATCAATGGATGATAATTTTCGGAAGTGTAATTTTACTCGTTCTAAGAATATTTTAGTCTGATTAAATTTAAGCTAAATAGTAGTGTGAAGGTAGCATATAAAATACAGGGCTGTACAAATGTATTCAAGCAAGTGTCCGTCTATTAGTACAAATAGCTGAAAGAAAAATTTCATATTATTCGTTTCCTTGCTAAATTAGGTTTTCGTATTATATCTAACATCTAACTAAAATACAAAATATAGATTTATATTTTATTTTGATTCTATCAGTTTTTTACAAAATTTTCTTTCTTCATCAAAATTAAATATCATATAAATTGAAGAAGAATGATACTTTAAGAAAAGAAGTTGATTCTCGTTGCTTTTAAATGATTATTCATAGATGCACATATATTTTTTACTTACTACTTACAGAGGTTCTACGAGAACTTATTTTAGTTTGAGTAAGCATATTATTTAAATTTTATATAATCTCTTAAAAAAAAGAAATGATATCTGCTAAAAAACACTTTTCAAAAATAAAAAATGCCAAGCAAAAAAAAAAAAAAAAAAGAAAAAAGAAAAAAAAAAAAAAGAAAAGAAAAAGAAAAAGGGATGAAAGTTGTGTTTAAAAAATGGTCTGATATCAAATTTCAAATGATGTATTATGGTATTTATTTAACATTTTCCATTAAAAAAAATTACTATTTTGTAAGTCAATGCCTTTGCATATTTTGATAGAAATCCTTTTCTCTTGTACTAAATACATCGTAACGTGTTTTGAAAATTCAAATGTTTTAAAATTATGCATGATGGGCTTGGCGGCCATCTTTCCATATTTTACACAAATTTCTAAGCATCCAAGTTTGTAAAGAAAAGCATAATATGTTTGCATTAAGAACAATTTAGAACTTCTGATTTTAAGTACAGACAGATATATTTAACTCGTTACCACCTAGCGATCTATTTATAGATTACCTGCAACTAAACAAAACTTTTAAATTTCAGTACTAATAATATTTAAGTGCGGAAATGTCTGCTTAAGGGTGTTCTTAAATCAAAAAGGACAACTTTGTGACACATGCTTTAATTTATTTTTGCTCGCAAATGCATGAAAATAGCAGGTGTTATTATTCAGAAACTGCCGAATTGCACTCAATGTTCAGTTTTTTTTTTTTTAAACACAATAGATTTTTCATAACAAGCCTTCAAAGTTGACACTTTTGAGCACATTTCCCGACGAAAGCAGAAAAACCAGTGAAAAGCAGGAGAAAAACGAGTGATCTCGTGATCGAAATGGCTTAGAACTGGATAGGTAATTTATTTATCATAAAATGGAAAAATAAGTTCGATTCGAAATCATTTCCATAGTCAGGCATTCCAATTTTATAAATTTTCTGTTAAAAAATGAATTTGTAAATGCGTCAAAACGTTTTTCGCTTGTTGAGCGGAGCAGTTAAGAACACCCTTAAGTAACAATTTTGAGTTTTAAATTTTAACTACGGATTTGGGTCCATAGAAATTAGTGTACAATATGGAAAGATGGCCGCCAAGCCCATCATGCATAATTTAAAAAAAATTGAATTTTTAAAACACGTTATACGGTGTATTTAGTACAAGAGAAAAGGATTTCTATCAACATATGCAAAGGCATTGAGTTACAAATATTAATTTTTTTAATGGAAAATGTTAAATAAATACGATAATACAAGCTTGAAAATTTGATATCAGACCATTTTTTAAACACAACTTTCATCCTTTTTTTTTTTTTTCTTTTGCTTGGCTTTTTTTACTTTTGAAAAGTGTTTTTTAGTAGATAAATTCTACTGTCATTCACTTATTTCAGCGTTCTGCGAATAAAAGTACTTTGCCCTTGAAAGAAGGTATGTATACTTTAAAATATAAACTTTCATTTATTTGATTTAAAATGCGTTATTTTAATTAATTTCGTCACAGATGTCATATACGCGCCGAGATACCTAATTGGAGTCAAAATATTGTTACTTTGTATGATGTGGAAACACGGCTATTATTTGTTTATCTATTGATAAATTGTTTATTTATTTATTTTTTCAAATTACATAAGTTTTTATTTATTTATTTATTAATTAATTGTGTTTTTATTTGTTGTTATTTATTTTTTAAAATAATAGAAAATAATTTTAAATATACACTAATTTTTAAAGATGGTTCTTGAAGAGCCCCTAGCGTATAGGACATCTGCGCCCTAATTTTATAATAATTTTACAATATTCTTCTACATTGGTGTTTTGGTAAATCTTGGTTCAGTTTGAGCTTCAGAAAGTGAGATTTGTTGCAAATAATCATAAACAGCTGCATAAAAAAAAACCTGATGCACGTCTATATTTATTTTTCCTTATAAACATTTTAGGTACTTTTTGGTTAATCTGGCGCTAGTGTTAATTATATAAATATGCATGTATGTATATAATAATAATAATAATAATACAAAACATCATTATGATGATTAAAACGTGGTTTACGTAATAAAAGCCGTATATTACGTACGCCATGAATAAAACATTATTATTTCTGGACCAATCTTAAACACATTTTAAATGAGATTTCAGGTTTACAGTTTTCGGTACTGCAAATTTTTAAACTTCTAAACATCTCACATCTTCAAATATTACACCGTTGAATAGAGAGAAAAAATGTACTTTTAAATGCAATTTGTTTGAAAGCTGTATCTTATTTTGTTTTTGAGTTATTAATTTGTTTTGTAGTTTTTAATACTTTTTTTTGTCATTGTGGCAACAGTAGTATACTCCAAAAAAGCGGACATTGCAAGGATTCAAATATGTTTCACAAGGAAGGTCTCCATACGGGCATACTCCGAAAAATCTGAAAAAATTACAGAATGTTCTTCTCGTGAGGATATATACGTTTATAAAAAATATTTCGGCGGAACCTCCTTATCCTGTCCGTAAAAAAATAATGAAAATTTCGTTATTTGGCGATTTATCATCGGTTGGCGATGAAAAGCAAATTCAAAAAATGTTTTTTTTAATGTCAAATGCATTTTAAAGGAAAAAGTTTCATGTTCAACGTGTTTTAATAAATTAAATTTCTTTTGTTTTGTCAGCTTTAGCTTGTTACTTTCTTCTATCTTCAATAGAAGAAAGTATTGTAATCGAAATTTTTTTCGACTTCCGGTTTTCGACGGATTTACACGTTTTAGGGGTCAGAGATTCCAAAAAACATGTTTTTACAAAATGTCTGTCTGTCCGTGTGTCTGTGTGTGTGTCTGTGTGTGTGTCTGTGTGTGTGTCTGTATGTCGCCATTCTACCATCAAAAAGTGCATGAAGTTATGCATAGAATTGAACCAAATTTTTTGTGAATGTTTTTGGCTGTGGCAAGCAGGTCCTCCTTCAGTTTTGAAATATTCCGCCGGAAGGGAGCGCTGCAATCGCGATTTTTGTTCCATTTTCAATATTGTACCAACAAAAAGTATATGAAGTTATGCATCGAATTGAACCAAATATTTTGTGTATATGTATGACTATGGCTAGTTGGTCCTCACTGAATTTGAAAAAAATCCGCCGGAAGGGGGCGCTGCAATCGCCATTTTTGTGCCATTTTCAATATTGTACCGACCAAAAGTATATGAAGTTATGCATCGAATTGAACCAAATTTTTTGTGTATGTGTATGTCTATGGCTAGTTGGTCCTCCCTGAATTTGAAAAAAATCCGCCGGAAGGGGGCGCCGCAATCGCGATTTTTGTGCCATTTTCAATATTGTACCGACCAAAAGTATATGAAGTTATGCATTGAATTGAACCAAATTTTTTGTGTATGTGTATGACTATGGCTAGTTAGTCCTCCCTGAATTTGAAAAAAATCCGCCGGAAGGGGGCGCTGCAATCGCGATTTATGTGCCATTTTTTGTACCGACCAAAAGTATATGAAGTTATCTGTCGAATTGAACCAATTTTTTTTTTTGTATCTGTATGACTATGGCTAGTTGGTCCTCCCTGAATTTGAAAAAAAAAAACGAAGGAAAGGGGGCGCCGCAATCGCGATTTTTGTGCCATTTTCAATATTGTACCGACCAAAAGTACTTGAAGTTATGCATCGAATCGAACGAAGTTTTCTGTGTAAGTGTATGGCTATGGCTAGTTGGATCGCCCTGAATCTGAAAAAAATCCGCCGGAAGAGGGCGCTGCAATACCGAATTTTATGCCATTTTCAATATTGCACCACATAAAGGTGTATGAAGTTAGTTCTAGAACTGAACTAAACATTTTGTATATGATTATTTTTTGGAAAGGCAAGTAGGTCCTCCCTGAATTTGAAAAAAAAAATCTGCTTATCATTCTATTGTCCATCAGCTCGTGCAGAGACAGAAATTCGTTTTTACTCCGATTAACTGATTGAAGCAGAAATTTAAGATGAAAATCAAAGTTGGTAAGGTATTGAATTAAAATTATTAAAGCATTAAAATGAGTAACTATTTTTTTAAGTGTATGTATGGGATAGAAGAAAGTTTTGGGATTGGTACGTCCAACTAGTTTTAAGTATAATTTCGTTATATTGATATTTATATGTATTTATATTCAAATTTAACCATCAAAATTTGAGATTTAAAATGAAATTCAAATTTAAATTCATTAAAATTGTTTCTAGTTCAAAGTCTAGTTAAGCATTGTCAACTCGTTTTGTTGCTATGGAAACTCCTGGCTTTTATTTTTGAATGCGCTTTTAAATGTATGAAATTAATTTTACTGAATAAGAATTCTTTTTATATGAAAATATTTTTTCCAAAGGTAAATTAAATAACTACAGCAACAAATAATATATAATATATATACCGGGTGTCCTGAAAAGGACTGAACGATTTTAAAAATCAATAACTTGCAAACTTTTACAGATATTTAAAAAATTCTTGCACGAGAGTCATCTGAAAGGTCAAAAGTTTTTTTCCTGCGATTCTGGATTTTAGTTCGAATTACAAACAATAGATGGCGCCGAGAGCGCTAGGTTCTGTATTGAGACGGATATTGACGTCACTTGGCACTGAAGCAAAATAAGGAGGTTAAAGCTATGGAGTGGATCTTATTCAAAAATGAACTTTTGCTTTTACCGTCCGATTTTGAATGCAATCCATATAATTTTGATTTTGCTGGCTCCAGCGCAATAATAGAGAAAAATATTATTTTCATGGGTAAGACTCCTTTGAAATCGTAATGCGTGAAAACAACAACGTTCGAAAAACCGACTTTTATTTATTTATTTATTTATTTATTTTTACATTCCAAGAATGTAAGTACTTTTGAGAACAGGATATCTTATTTATCTATTTATTTATCTGGGTATCTTTTAAACCTTTTTTATGTCACCTAGTCATGTCCTGTATTGTATTTTAAGTATGTGGGATTAACAGTTAATTTACAGGTACACCCAAAAGATTGCATCACATCATAGTCTATGGGGGAAAATCACCTGCAGTGTATATTAATGAAATACACTATTTCAAATGTATTGAAACTGATATAAATCACTGAATTTCAGTATAAGATGATTATGATAGAATAGAGTATTTGGTATTTATAGCATTTAACGTTCATTTACAGGGGCACACAAAAAGAAACCGGCTACTGTACTGTCTTTAAGTAATAACTGCTGGAAATGCGTTTTCAATTTCGGTATGCGCTTTTAAATTTAGCTGTTTTTTAGATAGATTAGTAATTATATAAATGTATATCACCTATACTCGTCTCTGGTGCGTCCGTCCGTCTGTCTGTCCGCATATAACAGTGCAAAAATTACTCTGTCGAATTGTTTGAAATTTTAAATACATATTTATTGAAGAATTTTATCCAGTTATTTCAAATTTTATGAATATCGGATGTGTATTTCCAATACAGGGACAGTCAAAAGTATTCCGTTACATTATGGCCGAAGGGGAAAAAGTTTCAAGTGCTTTTTGATGATATTACACTCGTCCAAACATAATGAAATTAACATGCATTTATGAATTAAATTGAAATACAAATGATGTAGAATATGCTGCACAAAGAATAGTTATTATTCATTTACAGGGCCACACAAAATAATTATGTAACATAACGGTATAGAAGGGAACATACTTTGCGGTATATTTTAATTTTGTTACACATATAATAAAATTGTTATAAGTTACCTAGGTTTACTACGAATTTCTTACTGTGTAATAGAAAATATGAAATATTTACAGGGACACACAAAAGATTTCTGAAACCATGCTGCATCAAAAATGCTGTACGCTAACGATAATTGCTTGAAGTTTTAAGTTTTGATATGATTTTTTTAAAGTTTCACTACATTTTTGCATGTTACGCTGTGTATATAATTGGTGCAAATCATACACAGGGCTACACAAAAGAATTCGCACTCTTTACTAAGTGTGTAAGTAAATATATTAAAGGTGGTTTGTAAATGAGTTATGCATTTTTTACGTTGAACAGCTTTAAGTATATTACGATATATTTAAAGAATAGAAATGAAATGATATACAGAGGCACTCAAAAATTTGATTAATAGCCGGCTCTGGATGGTAATCTCTGGAAGTGTGATTTCATTAGTTTAAAGCATGTTTCGGTTTTAAATATATTTTAGCTAGATAAATGGCGTGTATTTAAAGATAGTAGGAAAAGTACAGGGCTATCCAAAAGAGTTCAAATATGCTTCCGTCTATTTAAATAAATTGCTGAATGTCAAATTTCAACTTAAGGGTGTATTCGTAAAAAACGCTTCTCCATCTTCAACAGCTCGAAATTTTCCGATACAATTTCAGACACATTTTTAAACGTAGAAACATGAAATTTGTTGAGAGGATTCTTGAAGGGACGTATGAGGTGCCGAGTGATGTTTTTTTTACGCTCAATTCATTAGAATTTGAGTTATAAACAATTATCTTCTCAGTATGACTCCTTTTTTCGTTCTCAAATCTCCCGCTTGGAAAAAATCGGTACGAAATGCCGTTTTTGATTGCTTTTTTTGCAATATTTTCTGCATTTATCAAAGAATCGACAATTACGGCACCTTGTGTACTTTCTAAATAAGAGATTTTGAAAGTTTGGTGTATTTGAGAGCAATAATGAGTTCAAAAATAAATCGGAAAATAGGCAGTTTGAATCGAAATACACCCTTAACATGTGTTTTTAACGCTTTCCAACATAGTTGAAAATGTTTATGATTTCTTTTTAGTTAGCCGTCTGCCTGTCTGTCTTTCCAAACTCTAACTTGCGTTGAAATAATTGAATTGGTCTGTAAGTGATACATGTTAATAAGATTTATTATGCCGTGTTGAGTATTGTAAACAAACTATACATAATTCGTGATTCATTTACACAGACACTCAGAACTATGCCATTACATTATGTTCTGTGAGGATAATTATATATGTAGCTCCTATATTCGTCATCTGGAATGTTCTTTTATCTGTCCGCACATAATAGCGCAAAAACTACCCAACAGAATGCTTTGAATTATAATATATATACTCCTTGCAGAATTTTCGTTACTCATTTAAAGTTTTATGAAAAGTGAATCAAAGCTTAAAAGGATATTAATAAATGTTTTCTTCATTCTATTAAAACCTATTCTGCGTGACTAATTTAATGATATCCAATGATAGGTGATGATTCTAGGTTGTAATATGATTATGGCTCATTTAAGGTGGAGGTAAAATTATTTCCCTATTACCATGAATTTAATATACATAATCGTAATAAATTTTGTATTTGGGTATTTTTACAAAAGAGTGCAACAGCTATTGCACCAAATTTTCAATGTTTATACTATGAATATTCTTTGTTCTAAAGAATAAAACATTTCCGCAATTTTTTTTACAACATACGTAAAACTCTACTAAAGAACTTTTTTAAAACAAACTAGCACTTCTTAGAATATAACAAATTTTTTAAAATAGCAAAATTTATTAATTTTTAACAACAACAAAAAAAAAAACTACTAAATCGTTTCACTTTATTTTAAAATATGAAGCACAAAGTATTCTTTAAATTAGATGATAAAAAGTAATTTAATCCGAGAAAATACGGCTTTCTTAAATGTAAAATCGTCTGCAAAACTCGTATGCTGCTCGTTAAATTCATTTCCAGTTTCCAATCGCTGCTATTATATAAAAGGATTTATTATTTCCATGACAACAACACATTTCATTGAAATTATACCGACTGAGTCCAAAATCGGGCTTCATGTCGAGTGCACAGGTCAAATGTATGTTGTTCAATAAAAACAAATAAACAAAAGTTCAAAATCGGGCCCTAAGAGCAAGATTGTATTGTCAAACGAGACCCACTCCACAGCCTTAAACTCCTTATTTTGCTTCAGTACCAAGTGACGTCAATATCCATCTCAACACCGCACCTAGCGCTCTCAGCACCATCTATTGTTTGCAATTCGAACTAAAATCCAGAATCGCAGGAAAAAAACTTTGGACCTTTGAGATGACTCTCGTGCAAGAATTTTTTAAATATCTGTAAAAGTTTGCAAGTTATTGATTTTTAAAATCGTTCAGTCCTTTTCAGGACACCCGGTATATATGTAATTTAATGCATATATATATATATATATATACAGAGTTTCCCCCAGGTTTAAAAAAGGGCAGGGCGCTATTGTTCTGAAAAGGGCACTTTTTACATTTTTCAGGGCACTTTTTCATTTTTAAGGGCACTTATCTAGCGGTTCAAAAAGTCGTGAAAAAACAGAAAATTCATCAGTAAAATTGAAAAAAGGTAAATTTTGTTAAAAGATCGCGAAAAAAACGGCAAATATTGTTAAAAGATCACAAAAAACGGCCAATTTTGTTAAAAGATCGCAAAAAACAGATTTTGTTAAAAGATCGCAAATAACGGCATATTTTGCGAAAAAACGTCAATTTTCGTGAAAAAATCGCGAAAAACGGCATATTTTGCTAAAAAAATCGCGAAAAAAACGACAAATCTCGTGAAAATATCGCAAAAAAACAGAACTTTTCACAAATTTTTACGTTTTATTGCGATTTTTGGACGAAATTTGCCGTTTGTTTTCGCAAATCTTTTGAAGAAATCTGCCGTTTTATCGCTATTTTTTGACGAAAGTTACCGTTTTTTGCGACTCATTTGACAAAATTTCCCGTTTTATCGCGATTTTTGGGAGAAATTTGTCGTTTTTTCCACGATCTTTTCAGGAAATCTGCCGTTTTGTGACGGAATTAGCCATTTTTTGCGAATCTTGTCGGAAATTAGTCGTTATTTCGAGATTTTTAAACGAAACTTGCCATTTTTTAGCGACTTTTTGACGAAATTACCCCTTACGACACACGTATGAGGCTATTTTTTACGTTCCGTCGCCGATTTTTTGGGTAATTTACGGGCTATAGCGCGTTCGGATCATTTCTGGAGGGCTGCGTTTTTTCAAATGAGGGGCAAGAAGGGCGCTATTTTTTTTGAATGAATGACAAGAGGGGCGCTAGTTTTTGGTTGAGGGGCAAGAGGGCGGAGCGCCCCCCTGAAACCCTCTGGGGGAAACTCTGTGTATATAATGTATTAAACACGCTCATTGTTTATTTTTAAATTCATTTATGTTTCAATTCATGTACACGGATTCTAAAAATCCAAAAGTTTTCAGTTGCATTAAAATCGTTTGCTTTTGGCGGAGAAAAGTTCTGCTCGCCAAATTGTGCGACACTTTTGTCTTTTCACGCCAAATATTCGAAAGTATTTTATTTTTTTACATGTTTTCTAATGTAATTCCGCAACTAATTTTCACTGATCCTTTATTACATACATGAGTAGTTTAATTAGTATTTAAAAAAAAAAAAAAAAAAAAAAAAAAAATCTGAGTATGCCCAGTATGGAGACTTTCCTCGTCAGATATATCAATTATCTATTTTTATCAGTTTTTTTTTTTTTTTCCGACATATTTTTAAAACTACTTGGAACTTATTTTTCAGAGTAGGTTACCCTCATAAGTACCTTTTGGCAACGGAATCCGACAAATGTTTTTTGAGATTTGCTTGACGAAAGAATTGTGCTTGATTTTTAATATCATTTCGTAGCTGTATACGTCCAAAAAGTAATATTGCGCTCAGGCCCCGATTATGACTACTTGGGGTCCTGGGCCAAGATAAACTAGGGGGCCCTTTTCGAATCATTGCAATGCTATTCAAATAGAGCTGATGGTCACTCATATGTGTGTGTGTAATACATAAGCATTCTTTCGCACCTTGAATATAAATAGAAGAAAACTCTTACCTCCGTCAATTCTAAATTAAATGCTTTAATTAACAAAAATACATTTTTTTTCCCTTAATACAGAACAAAACTCTTTTATATAACTTTAGCAATTTGTTATGTTACTTTAAGATGAATTTAATGACTTCATATGGAAGAGATGGAATTGGAAAAAAAAATAAATACAGTCGAATCTCTCTATAACGAAACGCCATACATCGAATTTCTCTATATAACGAACTTTTAATAGGAACGGTCCCCTTTTCGCATGATTACATTAAAAACAGTCTCTATATAGCGAAATATCTATCTCCATATAGCGAATTTTTTCATAAATTGGTCTTAATTTATTCAGTTTTAAAAAGCTTCGAAATCATATGGAATCAATTTTCCATCACTTATTTTTTATTTATCAGTGCTGAGTGTTTTTTTTACTTACTTCTCTCCTTGTTCTTTAAATCCAATGAATTCATCCCACCTCTCACACACCTTTCCACATCCTTCTCAAAACAGTGGCAATTGGATTGATACACATGTAAGAGATGAATCAATGAGAGGCACATAAGAGAGACCTTCAAATGGAGGGAAATGTTAACTACAATTTTTCATTCCTTGCTAAAATTTGAGCTTTTTTTTTTTTGAGAGCGTAACAAATTTAAAATCAAAACAACAAAAAAATTACAGATTTCTTCGTCTGAAATTAATGTAAGTCTTCCTTATTTGATTTTCATTAAGCTTTCAAATAAATGTCTGTTCTCTTTTTTAAAACAGCTTAAATAATTAAGAAATAAAATGTTAGGTTAATATTTACTTTTAAACATTTCAAATTCTTAATTCAAAAGATCAAAAATAATATTTGCTCAAATTTCACGCATTAAATACGATTTTTAAAATCATTCTCTATACATTAAATTTCTCTATATAACGAATTTTTTACTGGAACGGTGGATTTCGTTATATAGTGACTCAACTGTATCTTATAATTTAATGCAGGCCTGTCCAACCTTTTAGTAAGCGGGGGCGCATCTCAGCTTTTGTCAAACAATGAAGGGCGCCATTATCAACATGGCTCAAAACACGCAACAAAATTATCTAAGGGTACTTAGCACCGATACATACATGCAATTTTATTTCGCTATAGAAGACATAAGCCCCCTATGGATCTGAAAGACTGCCATATAGAAAATCTCTTCAAAATAACAATAAATCGTTGTAAATTTCGAGCTATACGTTTTTCTATATATAAAAAATTATTGGAAGAAAACTAAATCTTGCATATTCGTTAAGATAAAAATTTTACTTTAAAATAAAATGGTAACCAACGATATTGTTAGATTTTTTGGGGAAGCAAAAACGTAGATTTATTTTAAATTTGTAAATTAGCCGGCATAAAAAGTACAGAAACAAAGACAGGCATGATATAGTGATCAATCTACGGGAGGTTCTAAAGAGAGCCTGGAAGAGAATGGAAATAATATCGCATGATTTTACAGAAAAAAAGAAAATAACCTAAAATTTTAAAGTTCTGAGAGAAGAAATGATAAGCCCTTTTCCGTCTTTAAAACAGATAATGAGCCAGCGAAAAAACATTAATTTTTGATGCGTGAAATACATTTGAAAATGTATTAAAAATAATCTCAAGCAAATATGAAGGATTTTTAAAAAACCTTGCTTTAAAAAGGAATTTTATTCTTAAAAAAATTCTAGTAATGTGTAATCTTCAAAAGGGCACCAATAAAGCCTGTAAAGGGCGCCATGGCGCCCGCGGGTGCCGCGTTGGACAGCCCTGATTTAATGTATGGATCTGGAGGCTAGGGCTGGACGATGTACCGTAATATCGTTATATATCGATATTTCTTTAAGACCGCGGTAACGAAATTGAGATTTCAATCCTTCCGATATATCGTTTCAAACGGTATTTCATCCTACTTTCGGAATTACGGAGTTACGGAATTTCGAATCTACCTCTGTCGGCGCAAAAGTTGTTTATTTTTGCAAATGTTCGCGCTGTGATCGGCACTTGCGTGATACTTCCGGTTTTGAGCCGGTATCGCGCACACTCCGGAATATGGGCGAAGAGTCTACTTTTTGCGCTGGTGTCGCGCACATTCCGGAATATGGACGAACAGTAGTGATGGGCGATTCTGGAAATTTTGAGAATCGATTAAAATCGATATCGTATAAAACAACATCGATCATAATAAGAATCGATTTCTCAGTTCTAGAATCGATACTAGAATCGATATTTCGATATTTAGGTTCACACAGAGAAGATCCAAATTACTAATTCCAAAACTTAGACAATCAGCAGGACCGTAATTACCGCCTCCCGCCCCCCATCCCCATTTAGGGAGGCATAGAATTAAGCTATTGCAGATTTCAGAGTCGGGTATTAAGAATTTTAAATTTTAAAATGATTGTCACTTATGGTTTTCACTTACACAAAAACTTTGACAAATTTGAGAGACATAACTCAACTAATAACAACACTGAGTAACTTGGCATTAAACCGAGTATAAAGAGTGCCAAGAGCGTGTAACTAGGAAGGGGAACAAGGAATATAGACAAAAAAAAAAAAAAAAAAAAAAAAAAAAACTTTTTTTTTCTAATGCCAACCAAATGTTACACGAGATAGTTTGGAAGAACATAAAATATGCCCGATTCTCAAGGGGGCAGGTAACCCCCACTCTTGAGGGAAAGGCGACCATAGCCCAAATGTATCTTTTGTCGAAGTTTCAAAATGAGGATTTATAATAAAATAGAACGAGAATTGGACATTTTAAAAATTGCATGCATACTTTGAACGGCCCATTTAGTAAAGATTGGCGAGGAAAGGGGGGGGGGGCGAGGGATTAGAACGGACGAACTTGAAAAAAAAAAACATAATTAACTAATAACCCAAATAACTGAGCTTCTAAACAAAAATATAGTGTTTAACTTAGTGTTACAGGGCCGTTCAAAAAGTAATTCGCCGTTCAAAAGTAATAAAGGACCCCGCGGGGTGGCCCGCGGGGAACATGCACTCTTTGAAACTATAAAGAGTGCCAAGAGCATGTAACGTGGAGAGAGAGGTAGTAACAGAAAAAAACGAGGAGATAAAAGCTTTATAACGATATGTTACATGAGATGGTGTGGAAGAAACAAAAAAAAATGCCCCCCACCCAGGGGGGCAAGGTGAATCCCAAACGGACAAAAGGGCGACCCCGGCCCAAATGTATCTTTTGTTGAGGTTTCAAAATATGGATTTATAACAAAATAGAACGAGGATTAGACTTTTTAAAAATCGCAGCCATAATTTGAACGAACCTGTAAGTTAAGATTGGTGAGGAAGAAGGGGGGGGGGGGTAGGACGAATAACATGAAAAAAAATAGTGGCACTCTGAGAGTGCCGATAGAAGTGAAACCTTGAACAATTACGTGTGTATTTTTGAATCGTTAAGATATATAATTTTGAATCGCCAGGAAATACTTTTAAATGAATAAAAAAAGGTTCTATAATATTAAAGAACATATTAATGTCTATATAAAAAAAAACCGCGCGATACCATATGTCCAGCTATTGTAGTTAACTCACTATAACTACTTTCTTACATTTTAAAACGCGATAAATACATCAACCAAAATTAGACCATACTATCGATACCTTAATCTTTATCCAAATAAATCATTTTGTATTAATGCCTGTTACAATATCTGTAGATTACTTTTTGAATTATTCATATCGGACATTCCATTCAAAAGATATGAATTTAACCCATTAACGCCCAGCGTCCTCTTTTGAGGACGGTTACAAAAACAGCAAGAAAGCGGTTTTCCCACCAGTAAAGAGGAAGATAAATATATACCTTATTTCATGAGACAGAATCCTCGATAAATTTAGATAAAAGTTAATTTGCTTTTAAAAGTGGTGGAAAATACAAAATTTAAATTTTAGCGAAGAAAATAATTCGGGCGTTAATGGGTTAAAGATGACAATCTAAAGAAATAATAGCGCTGCTGAGTACTCGGTGACCAATAAGCTTAGGGATTACGTGAGCAATCAAACGATTGCGGGTTCGAACTCCAATTTCGCTAATATGTATCAATGCTTTTTTTTTTTTTTTTTTTTTTTTTTTGAAGAAGAAGAAGAAGTTTGAAAAATTAAAATTTTAACACATTAGGATCCGTAACGTGACCTGAAATGATGGGAGAAAATTTCTTTTGCTAGATTTGTAATGCATGAAGCATAAGCTTTCAATAGACATATTGTATGAAGGAAAACCCCCTCTGCCCACCTATCCCAAAAAAGGTCCTATAGGGAAAACCGGAAAACTGGAAAAGAAAGAAAAAAAAAAAACGGCGAGAAATGTTTAGCTATACTAGAATTTTTCTCATCACTGTAACTCCTATGGAAGCAAAGTTATAGCCTTTTAAAGATTGAAATGAAGGGAAGAAATAAGCAAAATTAGGTGAGTGATCGACAGGGGGGGGGGGGAGAATCCACAGCTCTGGGGGTGCCATGTAGCTTAAACTTTTAAGTTAAAAATGGTAGAAAAATAAATGAGCGAAATTTTAAGGTGTATATTGGAAGAGGGTGCAAGCCCCCCCCCCCCCCCTCAAAAAATTTTTTTGTTTCTTTTGAAGAAACAAAAAAATATGCCCCCCGGCGGGGCGCAGATAAACCCCAAACGTTCGGAAGGGCGACCCTTTATTTATCTTTTGTCAAGGATTTAAAATGTGGATCTAAAATAAAATAGACCGAGAATTGGACATTTTTAAAACTGTATGCATATTTCGAACGGCCCTGTAAGTTAAAACTGACGTGGAAGGGGGGATTAGAAGAGACGAGCGTGAAAAATAAAACATAATAAACTAATACTTCAAATAACTGGACTTCTAAACAAAAATATAACGATTTAACCTAGTGTCGAATTGATGGAGTGGCCCGCAGGGGATTACCCCCTCCCCCCCAGAAGTTATGAGATTTATGCTTTTTAATGCACAAATTGCGATTCCCCCTCTCTTACAGAGCTGTAAAACATGATGCTTTCCTCTGGAGTCGCAGAAAAATACCTGCATTCAACACTAATTTAGCCTAGAAAAAAAGAAAAAAAATCGAAATCGAATCTAAAGATCGAAATCGAATCTAAAGATCGACATCGAATCTAAAGATCGACATCGAATCTAAGATCGAAATCGAATCTAAAGATCGAAATCGAATCTAAAGATCGAAATCGAATCTAAAGATCGAAATCGAATCTAAAGATCGACATCGAATCTAAAGATCGATCTTACGGGCAGAATCGATTTTACATTTTTACTTTCTTTTGTAACTTTACAAGAAGAGAGTATTAGATTCGTGAAAAATTTTGACTTCCCGTTTTTGATGGATTTATATATTTTAGAAGGTCTTTAACACGATTTCATGGTTTTTAAGAAATATCTGTCTGTGGGTGTGTCTGTCACTCTGTGAGTCTGTATACGACAAAAATTTCTGACCGTTCTATCTCAAGAACAAATGCACGGAATTCCACAAAACTTTAGATTTAGTTTGACCTTGATATAAACTGAATCTAATTAATTTTTGGTGCATATAGCCTAACAGGTGGCGCTGCTATGCTGCATTTTTTTGCGATTTGCGTAACAGCTATATCTGAATAACGAATGAACGGATTTTCATCACATTTTAGATCCAGTTAGTCCTTGACATGAATTGATGTTTTTTGCATTTTGGTGTATATAGCTTCTCAGATGGCGCTGCTATACTGAATTTTTCACAATTTCCACTCAGCGCCATGTGAAAGGGGGGGGGGGGGCGAAAGGAAGCGGTCGTTCCGAGCACGGAAATTTAGGGGGCGCTTTATTTTTACTACTAACATCACTTCTAGCCTATCACAAGAAAAATTTAATGGGGGGGGGGCTAAATTGGAACTTTGAACCGGGCGCAGTTCTCTTTTCGCACGCCCCTGTTTCCATTTTAGCTTTATCTCAAGAACTATTGCACGGACTTTCATAAAAATTTAGATTCAATTAGTCCTTGATATTATTTTATGCTAATTACATTTTGGTGGAAATCGCTTAAGAGATGGCGCTGCTATACTGCATTATTCATGATTAACGCAATAACGCTATCTCAAGAACGAATTTTCATCAAAATTCGGATTCAGTAAATCTCGGACATAGATTAGTGTTATTTAGTTCTTGGTGTAAATTGCCCAACAGGTGGCGCTGATATGATGCATTTTTTATGATTTCGCAATAGCTGTATCTCGCGCTTTCATGGATTTTCATCAAAATTCAGATTCAGCTGGTACTTAATAAAAATTGATCCTGATAAATTTTTGGTGTACATCACTCAACAAAAAACGCTATTTTGCAGGGGGGGGGGGGTTCTGAGGTTTCTTTAATTCTTCTATCTTAGAAACTAATACACTGAAATTTTGGAATTGGCACATCCGTCTATTTTATCTTCGACTTTTGAAGGGAAATGAAAATTATATTACCTTCAGAGAAATCGATTAAAAATTTTAAAGTATCGATTAAATCGAGTTGGCCGTAGTATCGATTAAATCGATTTAAAAAATCGAAATCGCCCATCACTAACGAACAGTCTACTTTTGCGCTGGTGTCGCGCACATTCCGGAATATGGGCGAACCGTCTACTTTTTGCGCTGGTGTCGCACACATACCGGAGTATGGCCGAACAGTCTACTATTCTGATGTACCGCTTTATTTATCGGAGTTCGTTCGAGAATCGAAGTTGAAACACTCGTTCGAGGATAGGGCATTTCCGATACAATCACTTGTTGACTCCATATCGGTGGCTGACTGTTGTTTTCCTGTGAGCTTGTGTACAGTTATTGCTGCCGGAATGCAGAATTGATCGACATATTTTCAAGAATGTGAGCACAATTAATCGATATTTCTTGTAAGTTTGTTTTTCATTTATTAATAGCATTAATAAATAATTATATTAAATCACATATTATTTTACATTTTTTATTAATAACATTAATAATTTAGATGTATGGTAATTCTATTACGTTATTTATTTTAAGCAGAAATTTTACTTAAAGCGGAAGTTTTTTCTTTTTTCATTGTGATTCACCTTAGTTTTAGAGTTTATTGGATACTAATATTTTTACCCGTTTTGCGTACAGGTTTTTAAAAAAATCCCCCCCCCCCAAAAAAAAAAAAAAAAAAAAATTAAAATCTTTCTCAAAATTAGGAAGGAAAATAATTTTCATTTTGAAAGATCGCTAAAACTCTATGGATGGTGTCTTTCTGCTTGGCAAAACATATTACCCATCCACAGCAGATGACAGTATGATTATTGTATAAACATTCAAGTTTCGATTTCGCTGAGTTCGATAAACAAAAACAAACGATGGATAGTTTCCTACGTTTTCTTTGAGGTTCTTTTGTACTGGGCACTTGTAAAAGATGCTTAAATTTTGTAATAACTTATTATATTTTAATAAAAATTTGTCACACAGCCTAATTTACTATTATTGCAAATTGCTGAAAATTTGAAAAAAATCGGTAAATTAACTTAGGAGTTATGAATTTTTTTCCCTTTTAATGGTAAAGAATAAAAGGTTTTGTTTTTCTTCCTCCCCCCCCCCCCTTTTCGTTTGTATGTGCCGTTGAATGTGTTTTTCGCGCACTTAACTGAAACTAGTTGATACTTTCACAAAACCCTTTTTATAAAATTTAAAAAAAAAAAAAAAAAAAAAAAAAAAAAAAAAAACGCACAGTTTATCTTTTATAAAAGAATGAGGATAGTTTTGATTTTGAATATCATGGCTCCTTTTTATTTCAAGAGTTCACTAATGCAAAAACATCCGCTCAATGTCAATCTTATTTTTTTTATACCTCGTTTGCATTTCCATATTTTTGTTTATTTATTTATTTTTTGTTTTTGCATTGCACATCTGAGGTTGATCTCTTTCAATAAAAGCCGTTTTTTAATATTTGTTTTCAAGTTTTTTTTTTTTTTTTTCTTTACTGGAATACTTTCATTTTTGAAACTGGTTTCGAAAGTAAAAGCATCCTAGAAAAATATCTGTAAACAAAATCGAAAAAGTAAAAGATCATTATAGAGATTAATTTAGCATTATTATTAAAAAAAGAAAAAAAAACGGTAGTTAGCAAAACGTCCTGATTTGGGACTTTGTACTCTATTAAAGAAATTTCGTGTTTTCTTAAAATTATTTGATTATTCTAATGCTTTCATTTGTATTCTGACTAATAATAGAATTATTTATTATAACAACGAAAAGAAGGTGTTCCTTACTGTCCAAAATTGCAGAAATGCAAATTTTTTTTTGTATTGTAATAAAAAAATTCTAAGTTTATAGGTAATTAAAGTATTTTCTTTCAATATATCTAATGTCTATTTGTTGCCTTATATACATTTTCTTGTTTCATTTTAATGATTTATAATGTTTAACTTTCTAAGAGTTTTCAATAACACATATTTTAGATTAGATTTGCAGGTAAAGGGTTTGCATATTTTGAATCAATACATAAAAATAAAAATTTATGTTCCTTGGAACATGTTAAAATATTGGTATTTTTGTTTTTTCTTGATAATTAACATACACACACACATATATATATATGTACAATTATGTGTTTGTAGTATTTTATACAGAGGACAGTTACATTTATGATGGAGTGACATATTAATTGAAATATATCGATATATCGAAAATTATCGATATTTGGTCAGCGATATATCACGATATTAAAATTCTGATATCGCCCAGCCCTACTGGAGGCTCTTAAAGGTCAGGGGCCCATGGGCAAAGTCCCGATTTGCCCATACGGCGATAAGGGCCTGACTGCGCTGTGTATTAGATTTCGCTTGACTCAGACAATTATTTCACTTTTATATTTTAATTTATGTATTTACTTTTAACACAAATTTTACATTTATCTTGCTTATGTGTTGTTAAGAACTTCTTTTCAATATGTAAAGAATGTTTTATGGTTTTTTCCCCCTAAAGTGCTGTTAAATACTCGGAATCAGTTTTTACGTAACTCTTCATAAAAAAATTTCCATTTTATTATTTAAAAATTATTCAACTCTCTCTCACTTTTTCAATGGTAACACTTTATTTTTCTTAATTCAGTGGCATTATGAAATATTTTGTTAAAAATATAATCCTTTTTAATTCCTTTTTTTTTTTCTAATTGTCGCCATTTTTGACAGAAAAATTCTTAATAACGAAACAAATATCCATGATTAAAATTTAACAAAAAATACCCCCTTTATTTTTATTTGAAATATGACATTATATTCATTTTCTTTATTTTTATTTTATTTTTATTATTGTTATTTTTTCTTTTTTTGCATAGAAATTGTTCAATTGAAAGTTTATTGCCGCAGGAAAATTATTATTCCAGATTTTGATTTTCTTGGCAATGGGAAAGGAAATTGGTTAAATTTTTTCTAAAAAATGCCTATTGTGTATGAAAAAGAATTAAATTTTCAATTATTAAAGAAAATATTTAAATAAAATAAATAAGACATAGCCTAAGCTATTCTCTGAGCTATAATCTATCTATATGCAAAGATACAAAAACATTAATTCATCAGTTTTGAAGTTGACTTTATTCAAACTTTCAAATATACTTTCATATTTTTAATATTATAAGGAATAGGATGAATGGTCGCTAAGCATTAAGCAACTGCACTATATTGCCATTGATTATTGGACACTTGCGATTTTAGACATTTTACTAAATATCTAGAAAAATACATGAGGAATTATCTCGAAACTCTTAGTGTATAAATAGAATAATATACGTCATACATCTCCGTGAAGATTTTTTACCGAAACTCCATAGGGGGCCGTCAACAAATTAAACTAGTTGGATGTGTCAATCCCAAAACTTTCTTCTATCTCATAAGTACATTTTAATATTTTTTAAAAAAAACGTGTTGACCCCAAAGTTACCCACTATCGAATTTCTTCGAACATTTGACCTAGCCTAATGAGATTCTGGTATCCGAAAAGCCTAAAACGCAAACTTTAATTAATATTCTGAGAAAAAGAGCATAATAGTGCCTCATGTCGGGTAATTTATACTAAAACCTAATAATCATCTATTTATGTCAAGACCTAACAGAATCTGAAATTTGATGGAATTTCGTCCATTAGTTCTTGAGATATAATTATAACAAAAAATTCGCAAAACGTTGCACAGCAACACCATATCTTGAACAATTTATGCCAAAACGTAAAAAAGCGTCTAATTATGTTATGGTGTAAAAGAATCTCAAGATGAAATTCTGTGCATTAGTTCTTGACATACAGCTAGTTAAAAAAAACCGTGTAAAATATAGCACAGCAGCACCATCAGTTGAAGGAATTATAACAAAACGTAATCATCATGTAATTATGTTATATGTCATTTTGTAACAAAATCTGAAGTTTGATGAAATTCTGTGCGTTGGTTGTTGAGATATAGCTATCGGAAAAATCGTGCAAAATGCAGCATAGCTGCACTACCTGTTGCAAGGTTAATACTAAAATGTAATCAGCGTCTAATTATATTATATATTATAGTGTAACAGAATCTAAAATTTGATGAAGTTCTCTGCATTAGTTCTTGAGATATAGCTATCGCAAAAATCGTGCAAAATAGAGCATAGCAGCGCCACCTATAGGGCAATTCACACCCAAACCTTATCCGCGGCTATGTATCTGAAGGTATCGCGGAATCTGAAGTTTGGTGACATTCTGTGCATTAGTTCTTGAGATATAGCTATCATGAAAATCATGAAAAACGTGGCATAGCAGCGCCACCTGCTGGCCAATTTACACCAAAACACAATCAGCGTCTATGTATATCAAAGGGTCACAGAATCTGAAGTTTCGTGAAATTCTGTGCATTAGTTCTTGAGATATAGCAATCTTGAAAATCATGAAAAACGTAGTATAGCAGCGCCACCTGCAGGCCAATTTTCACCAAAAACCAATAGGCACTAATTCATATCAAGGTCTAACTGAATATAAAATTTTATTAAATTTCGAGCATTAGTTCTTGAGATAGAGCGCCCACAATTTTTTTGTCACATACAGACAGACAGACACACAGACAGACAGACAGACAGACGGACGGACAGACTCACAGACAGACATTTTCTAAAAATAGTCAAAGCGTGTTCAGGACCTTCTAAAACGTATAAATCCGTCGAAAACCGGAAGTCAAAAATTTTCACGAATCCAATACTTTCTTCTTGTAAAGATAGAAGAAAGTAAAAAGAATGAATATCTTTTGAAAAACCCTGTCAAAACTAATGTAGCAAAAGCGCTCAAACTCTAGATTATGATTGAATGCCTTATTGTAATACACTGTGTTCATTTTTATGTAAATAGCATGCATACTCGCAGAGTAATTAAGGTTTTTATAAAAATGGCCCCAAATTTTTCTAAGTTTTTCCCTTATAATTTTCAGAGTTCTTAATATAAAATAATATTCTTTTTCAGAAAATATGACAAACAACATTGCACACAGTACCCTGTAATCAGAATTAAAAAATAATAAAAATTGTATGAAAAATGAGTAGGTTTACTAAATAATTTTTTACTGCGCATGCGTCAAAGATATCAAAATTTCATTTGCATATTATGTTAGCTAAATGTATAGAGCAACTTTTGTAAAAGTCTCAAAATTATAGCTTGAAAATTCTGAAAGTAATTGTCTATAGAAAAAGGACAAAATCCGTTGTTTCCAAAATGAAGCAAAAAAATGAGGGATTTTATACAAAAGTAGTCGTAACATCCCGTATTGTGTATTCTATATTGACACTAATCAATGATTATATGGATACAACCCCTCTTGTTTTTGCTTCATTTTGAGAATAACGAATTTTCAACTTATTCAATTGACAATTATTTTAAGAATTTTCAAGTTATGATTTTGTGACTTTCACAAAAGTTGCTCTATACATTTAGCTAACATAATATGCAAATGAAATTTTGATATCGTTGACGCATGCGCAGTAAAAAATTATTTAGTAAAACAACTCATTTTGTATACAATTTTCATTATTTTTTAATTCTGATTACAGGGTACTGTGTGCAATGTTGTTTGTCATATTTTCTGAAAACAATATTATTAGCTCACAGGCTATCATAGCCTGAGAGCTTATGTGCCCGTCCGTTCTGTATGTATGTGCGTAACGCGATAACTCATGATAAAAATATCCGATCCACTTGAAATTTTGTATATAGGTATATCCTGACAAGGCGCTTCCCTGATTGGTTTTTGGAGTTCATTCGATATGTATAAGAGGGGGAACGGGGGGCTCATGCCCCCCGTTAGTTGATATAAATGGGATTTTCATGCAGAATTAAGTTTTTGTTCAAAATTTAGATTAGGATCATTCTGATGAGGCAATTCCGTGACTGTTATTAGGTGTTCATTGAATAAGTATAAATAGGGGGAACAGAGGTTCTAATGCCTCCCCCCCCGTTAGTTGATATAAATGGGATTTTCATGCAGAATTAAGTTTTCGTTCAAAATTTAGATTAGGATCATTCTGATGAGGCGATTCCGTGACTGTTATTAGGTGTTCATTGGATAAGTATAAATAGGGGGAACAGGGGTTCTAATGCCCCTCCCCCGTTAGTTGATATAAATGGGATTTTCATGCAGAATTAATTTTTCGTTCAAAATTTAGATTAGGATCATGATGAGGCGATTCCGTGACTGTTATTAGGTGTTCATTGAATAAGTATAAATCGGGGGAACAAGGGTTCTAATCCCCCCCCCCCTTAATTTATATAAATGGGCTTTTCAAGCAGAATTTTCAGATTTCGTTCAAATCTCTGAATAGTTTTGGAAGTTTAATGGTTAAGTATAAAAGAGGGGAATAACTCCTTTTAAATTATATAAATGCTAAATGGGTTTTTATTAAGAATTATCTAACTTGCTCTGAATTTTGGATATAGATTTTTTATATGATAAAGCATGTCTTTGATAGTATAGGAGGTTCAATGATTAAGTATAAAAAAAGAGGAAAGGGGAGAGCTGTTTCCCCTTCTTAATTTTTTTTTTCGAACGGAATTAACCCTTGAAAATATAAGGCTTTAATGTACAATTAGTATTTGTAGCCTGTGAGCTCAATGCCATCAGTTTAGCTGGGCAGTATTCTTTATTTTATATTAAGAACTCTGAAAATTATAAGGAAAAAACTTGGAAAAATTTGGGACCAAAAAATCTTAATAAATATAAAAAATCAATTTTATAAAAATCTTAATTACTCTGCGAGTATGCATGCTATTTGCATAAAAATGAACACAGTGTATTACAATAAGGCATTCAATCATAATCTAGAGTTTGAGCGCTTTTGCTACATTAGTTTTGACAGGGTTATTCAAAAGATATTCATTCTTTTTTAATTTGTTGACGGTCCCCTATGGAGTTTCGGTAAAAAATTTTCACGGAGATGTATGACGTATACTATTATATTTATACACTAAGAGTTTCGAGATGAATCCTCATGTATTTTTCTAGATATTTAGTAAAATGTCTAAAATCGCAAGTGTCCAATAATCAATGGCAATATAGTGTATTAACCGAAAAAAGAAGAAAATGAAATAAATACATTTGAAATAAGTAAATTTCTACAACAAATTGTTTTATATTATTGGAACCTATTTAAAAAAAAAAAGTCTCCAAAATTTACAGTAATAATTTAAAAAATCTGACAAATGCATTGACAAAATTTTAAAATAATATGAACAATTTAAGCCCCATATTGGTAAATTTCAGTATTCATTTATCATTTAATTATAATAATCAAATGAGTCATTTTCTTTCAACAAATAAAAAAATTGGAAAATCGTTTGATTTGCACAGAAAAGCATTATTGCGAAAAATAAAATATTCTGTATTTTCCGAACGAATGAATCAAATATAATAAAAACTAGTTGGATGTGCCAATCCCAAAACTTTCTTCTATCTCATACATACATTTTAATATTTAAAAAAAATAGTTACTCATTTTAGTGCTTTAATAATTTTAATTCAATACCTTACTAACTTTGATTTTCATCTTAAATTTCTGCTTCAATCAATTGATCGGAGTAAAAACAAATTTCCGTCACTGCACGAGCCGATGGCCAATAGAATGATAAGCAGATTTTTTTTTTTCAAATTCAGGGAAGACCTACTTGCCTTACCAAAAAGTAATTATGTACAAAATGTTTAGTTCAGTTCTAGAACTAACTTCATACACTCTTATGTGGTGCAATATTGAAAATGGCATAAAATTTGGTATTCCAGCGCCCCCTTCCGGCGGATTTTTTTAGATTCAGAGCGATCCAACTAGCCATAGCCATACACTTACACAAAAAATTTCGTTTAATTCGATGCATAATTTCATGTACTTTTGGTCGGTACAATATTGAAAATGGCACAAAAATCGCGATTGCAGCGCCCACTTCCGACGGATTTTCTTCAAATTCAGGGCGATCCAACTAGCCATAGCCATACACTTACACAAAATATTTCGTTTAATTCGATGCATAATTTCATGTACTTTTGGTCGGTACAATATTGAAAATGGCACAAAAATCGCGATTGCAGCGCCCCCTTCCGACGGATTTTCTTCAAATTCAGGGAGGACTAACTAGCCATAGTCATACACATACACAAAAAATTTGGTTCAATTCGATGCATAACTTCATATACTTCAGGTCGGTACAATATTGAAAATGGCACAAAAAACGCGATTGCAGCGCCCCCTTCCGGCGGAATATTTCAAAACTGAAGGAGGACCTGCTTGCCACAGCCAAAAACATTCACAAAAAATTTGATTCAATTCTATGCATAACTTCATACACTTTTTGATGGTAGAATGGCGACAAAATCCGTCAAAAACCGGAAGTCGAAAAAAATTTCGATTACAATACTTTCTTCTATTGAAGATAGAAGAAAGTAATAAAAACTATACGGTAGGGGTGCACAACCTTTTGAAGAGAAGGGCCACTTACAAATATATCTGGGTGGTCGAGGGCCACATCAATAACACAGAGAGTATTTGATTTCGAGGAGGCGATCTGTGGCCTATAATCCGATAAAAAGTATGGTTTCAGAGGGAAGTGGGAGGGGGGAGGTTACCCTTTTAAGTTCTCTTACCCAGTAAAAATATTAAATTCAGTTGGTAAGGATATATCAGCAGTTTTTATGTTTGTATATATAACAATTATAGCAAGGATTATTTCCATTATGTAATAATATTCCTGGACGTTATTCAGGAGAGTAAAATTTGTTTTATTAAAAGTGCTAGAAAGCAAACATAAGTGGCTGGTTGCTGAAAAAAAATGTGAACTTTATGAACGAAGGAGCCGATCAACAGAATTTTTAAGTGCCTGATCAATGAAATACTGATTTTTCTGCTCCCAATCAACAAATTTTGTGCTTTTTACGAAACCTATCGAAAAAATTCACGATCTTTCTAAGCCTGATCAATAAAATTTGGGCTTTTTACGAAACTTATCGACAAAATTCACGATCGTTCTTAGCCTGATCAACAAAATTCGCAATTCAGACGAAACCGATCGATGAAATTCGCGATTTTTAAAAATCCAATCGACGAAATTGGTGATTGTTAGAAAACCGATTGACAAAAGTCGTGATTTTTACAAAGCCGATTTACGAAATTTGTGATTTTTCCTCACATGATCGATAAAGATTTTGATTTTTCCATGGCTGATCAATGAAAGCATCGATTTTTTCGTGCCTTATCAACACAATTTGCTATTTACACGAAGCCGATCGACGAAATTCGCAATTTTTACTAAGCAGATCGACGAATTTCGTGATTTTTACTAAGACAATCGATGAAATTCGTGATTTTTACTAAGCCGATCGATAAAATTCGTGATCTATACGAAGGGGTCGACAAAATGCTCAATTTTTATGGAGATTATCGACGAAAAGAGCGATTTTTCTTCGCATGATTGAAAAAATTCATGATTTTTGCGAAGCCAATAGGGAAAATTCACAATTTTACCGCACCTTATCAATAATATTATCGATTTTTACGAAGCCAGCCAACGAATTACGCGACTTTTACACAGATGATCGATGATATTCGCGATTTTTCTTTGCATAATCAGCAAATTTTGTAATTTTTGTGAAGCTGATCGGCAAATTTCGTGATTTTTACGAAGCCGATCGACAAAATTCACAATTTTTCCGCGCTTGACCAATAAAACTGGCGTTTTTTACAAAGCCGATCAGCAAAATTCGCGATTTTTACGAAGCCGATCGACGAAATTCCTGATTTTTCTTCGGATGATCAACAAAATTCGCGGTTTTTACAATGCCGATCTGCAAAATTCGCGATTTGTACGAGGCCGATCAACGACATTCGCGATTTTGACGAGGCCGATTGACGACATTCGCAAATTTTACGAAGCCAATCGAAGAAATGCGCGAGTTTTTCGATACCAATCGAGGAAATGCGCGATTTTTGAGAGACCGATCGACTAAATGCGCGATTTTCAGAAGCCGATCGACGAAATTTGCGATTTTTCATCACATGATGGACGAAATTTGCGATTTTTGAGAAGCCGATCGACGGAATTCGCGACTTTTCTTTGATCTACAAAATTCGTAATTTTTACGCAGCCGATCAACAAAATTCGCATTTTTTCCGCACATGATCAATAAAATTAATGATTTTTACAAATCGATCGGCAAAATTCGCGATTTTTACGAGGCCAATCGACGACATTCACGATTTTTACGAAACCGATCGAGAAAATTCACAATTTTTTCGCACCTTATCAAATAAAAATAGCGGTTTTTACAATGCCGATCGGAAAAATTCGCGACTTTTACGAAGCTGATCGACGACATTCGCGATTTTTGAGTCTGATCGACGACGTTCGTGAATTTTACGAAGCCAATCGCCAAAATGCGCGACTTTTACAAAGATGATCGCGATTTTTGAGAACCCGATCAACGAAATTCGCAATTTTTCTTCGCATGATCTACAAAATTCGCGATTATCACGAGGCCGATCGACGACATTCACGATTTTTACGAAGCCGATCATCGAAATGCACAACCTTAACGAAGTCACTCGATGAAAAGCGCAACTTTTACGAACCTGAACGATGAAATTCGCGATTTTTTCTTAGCATGATCGATGAAATTCGCAATTTTTATGCGCCTGATCAATACAATTCACGATTTTTTGAAGCCGATCGAGAAAATTCACGATCTTTCCTCATCTGATCAGGAAAATTTGCGAATTTTTCGAAACCGACCGAAAAATTTTGCAATTTTTACAAAGCAGATTGACGAAGTTCACGATTTTTCCTCGCATGATTGATAAAATTCACGATTCTTTCGTGCCAGATCGACTAAATTCGCGATTTTTCCATCTTTAATTGACGAAATACGCATTTTTCACGCCCAATGAACGAAATTCGCGACTTTTAAGTAACTTTGACGAAATATCGTCACTTTTTTACGCGGCAAGTGAAACTCGCGATTTTTTCTGCGCATCATCGCAAAATTCACGGTTTTTCTGAGCCTTATAAACAAAATTTGTGATTTTTCCGAGCCACATCGACAAAATTCGCTATTTTTCCGTTCCTAATCAATGAAATTCGCGATTTTTTCGTGTCGATCTACGAAATTTGCAATTCTTGAGTGACTGGTGAAATTTTATTTTTTCCCGAGGTAAATTGACGAAATCTGCGATTTTTTTTGCGACTTAAGCTCAAAAATTGCAATTTTTCAGTTGCAAATTATTAAAGTTCGCGGGCCACAGGTTGTGCATCCCTACTATACGGCTTAATCCGAATACCTCACCAACATATCCACGTAATTTCAAATCAATCGGATGCTTTTTGCGGCAGTTATTGCGGAACAGACAGACTGACAAACAGAAACCAAAAATTTTCGTGTCTCCACAGTAAGTCTTCACTGAAGTTTCGGCAATAAAAAAATAAAATTATTCACAAAAAAATCTTAATTAATCAGGGCTTGAAATTCAATTTTTCAGAGGAGAGGAGTCTCCCTCCCAACATTTATAAATGGAAGGGAGTTGAGCTGTTTGGGATGGAGGAAAAAAATCTTCGAAACCTACAGTTATTTTATGTACTATTTAAAGAATTACACGAATACAGACATGACAGAATACCACTGAATCAATTTTTATCAAAAACTCAGAAAAATTATGCAAAATGTGATTTTTATTTAAAGAAAATATGTCAAGCTTTTATATAGTCTATTTAATCTTTATAGGGGTAGATTCCCTCCCTGTGCTAATTACGTTTGTTAGAGATGTAGTAAAAAGTTTTTTTTTTTTTTCCCCAGGGTTGATTATAGGTTGAGTGTAAATTCCTGCAAGTTGGGTTTGAGTTAACCTAATTTTTCAAAAGTTATATTATTTCCGATTAAAAATTATAACTATAACAATAAACAGATGTGTGCGTGTTGTTTTCCAAGGAGACGGCTGCCCTTTTCTCTCGACCCTATGACGAAATTGGCATATTTTTGTGATTCTGTAATGAAATTTGCATTTTTTTAGCAGCCCTTTGACTAAATATTTGCTTTTTCGGTAATCCTCTAACAAAATTCACACTTTTGCGGTTCTTCAACGAAATTTCATTTTTTAGCAGCTCTTTGACAAAATTAGCATTTATTAACGACCCTTTGACAAAATTCATATTTTTTTTCGCGATGCATTGTCGAAATTTATATATTCTGTGACACAATTCACGTTTATTAAGCGATCCTTTGACGAATTTTGCATTCATTAAGCGATCCAAGGGCGATTCTGTTCGGTATTTTCCGAAAAATTAAGGTATTCAGTCTCGAAAATTTAAAGAAAAAAATCGTCATCAACCCGAAAATTCAGACAAAAAAAAAATAAAAAAAAAAATAAAAAAAATATTGCGAATTACAAATGGTCGCCCAACAAAATAATTTCGTAAATCGTTCACAGAAAAATTCGCCCGAGGTTCGCAAGAAAAACACGAATTTCGTTATGGAATAGTGAAAGAAAAACGCAAATTTCATCAAAGATTCGTGAAAAAAATGCAAACTTCGGCCAGGGCGTGCACAGAAAAATATAAATATCATCAAGTCACAGGAAAATGCAAATCGCGAAAAATTCGTCAAAGGATCGCGAAAAACTTGCAAATTTCGATAAGGGTTCGCAAAAAACTTGCGAATGTCTTCAAGGGATCGCGAAAAACTTGCGAAATTCGTCAAAGAATTGCGGAAAGCTTGCGAATTTGATCAAGGGATTGCTAAAAACTTGCGAATTTCGTCAAGGGATCGCGAAAAACCCGCGAATTTTGTCAAGGAATTCCGAAAAATCCCTCGAGTTTTGTCAAGGGAAGTAGTATAGTAGTGGGGGTTCCACAACACCCCGGCGTTCGGCGTTGACCTCTAAGAGGGGTTGAAGGTCATCCGGCGTTCGAGCTGTAAGAGGGGGGTGGGGTGAAGGTCATCGGGCGTCACGCAAGGTTAAGATGACGTCATCTTAGAGGATGATTGTGTTTTAGATAAGAATTTTTTTTTTTTTTAATTTTAAGCGGGAATTTTAGGGAGTTAGAATTTTTTTTCGGCGTACTATAGTACGAGGATGTTTTTAAATTGAATGCGGGGACTTTAAAATTTTCGGCCTGTTACAGTACGTGGGGTATGTTTTTCGATTAAATTTTGCTGTTGTTCATTTAAGGCGAAGGTGGACCTTCAAATCGGCCAAAATTTCGAAAAATACTTTTTGTCCCCAAATCATGAAGAACTTCGTAAGCTTCCGTATGCAGGTCGAATTTTTGCAATCGCATCATTTTTATGGATTTTATTGAAGTTTTTATAAAATTTAAAGGGCCGCTCTGATCAGCTGATCTTTGTTTACAATGTGTTTGTACTTTGTTTACAAATGTTTTCAGCCGATTATTTTCGTCTTAATTAATTCTTAGTTTTAATTTATGAATCGTAATTGGCAACAGTTTGACTTATCGCTATCCGTAGTTGTGTTTACAAATTGATTTCTAATATAAAGTTAATTTTATCGTTATTATAAGCTGCTTTTTTTTATCTTTGAAGCAAGTCTGAAGTTTGTTTTCAGGTTATATATTGTTGCTTGTAATTTATACTAAACATTGCATATAATAGTAAATAATTATTTACATTTGAAAAATGCATTCAATCAGCTCACGTTGGCGTAAGCCTAAGGGACGCCCGAGCAAGAGAAAAAAGGCTGCCATGGCAAATTGTTTGCAGCGGAAATCCTCTAAAATGGAAGATACTGTATCTGAAAATATTGACAAAGAACCTGTCAATTACACATTTATAGATGAAAGTGCATGGAATTCGTTGCTTAGCAATGTTTCGTGCGATTCATGCACATCAGTGAACTGCTTACGAATAGTTGTGGGGCAATCTTACGGATTTAGCCAAAATCTAGAACTAATTTGTTCAGAATGTGGTCATTCTTTTGGAAAAACATTTTCGAGTGCACGAGAAGAATGCACAAGAAAATTTAAAATCAATCAAAAGATAGTACATGCTTTTTTAAGCATGGGCAAAGGCCATTCGGCTGTTGAAACTTTTTCCATGATTTTAAACATGCCATGCATGGATAAAAAGACTTTTTCTAAATGTTTAGATGATTTGGCTGTAAAAAATGTGCCCATCAAAAAACAAATTCTGAAATTGTCACGAAACATGGTGCGACAGGCGTACATTGAGCAAAATTTATTAGACGCCAATGATGATACATCTATATTAGATGTAACAGTCTCGTATGATGGAACTTGGCAGAAAAGAGGCCACACATCTTTATACGGCATTGGTACAGTCATCGATGTAATCACGGGACTGGTTCTCGACTTTGAGATTTTATCAAAATATTGTCCAGAATGTGCTTCGGTGGCAAAAGATCTCGGAGAAAATTCTGTAGAATTCAGCATTTGGAAAAAAGGACACATGTCCTTCTGCCAAAAAAATTTTGAAGGGTCATCGGGCAGTATGGAAATGAGCGCTGCTTTGAAGATTTGGAAACGATCTGTACAAAACAATCAAATGAGGTATACCACAATGCTATCAGATGGTGATGCTAAAACGCATCAGCATCTAAACGAAAATTGTGTTTATGGCTCGAGTATCTTGATCAAAAAAGAAGAATGTGTGAATCACGTTGCAAAAAGGCTTGGAACAGCCTTACGAAATAAAGTGAAAGAGTTACGAATAAAGGGGACAACGATTGGTGGACGAAAACGCGGTAATTTAAAAGAAGAGACTATCGTAAAATTGCAAAACTATTATCGTAAAGCTATAAAGGACAATGCTCCAAACATTGAAAAAATGAAAACAGCTATTTTTGCTACATTGTACCATTGTATGTCTACAGACAAAAAGCCAGTGCACAGTAAATGTCCCGTTGGGGCAGACTCATGGTGTTTTTATCAGCGTGCGATGGCTTGCAATGAAAAACCTAAAAGTCATGATGCGATGAAAACGCATTTATCGGAAAATGTGGTTGCAAGTATTCTACCTGTATATCAAAGATTAGCATCTGATGAAATACTTCAACGTTGTGCTTCTGCAAAAACACAAAATTCTAATGAAACATTGCACAGCTGCATTTGGCAGAAGTGCCCAAAAGAAGTATTCGTATAAAAAAAACGGCTGGAAATCGCAGTAACATCAGCTGTTAGCGAGTTTAATTTTGGGTGCATGGAATCCTTCAAAGTTATGTGCAAAGATACAGCAATGTGTACTGAATCAATGAACATAGCCAAAAAACGAGATGCTCGCAGATGCAAACAAAAAGAACGAAGATCGTTAGAATCGTATAAGAAACCTTTGATTAAAAATAAAATGAAAAAGTCAGCACAAAATGCAAGAAACGAAAAAAGTGAAGGCATCACATATGGTGCTGGAATGTTTTAGTTATGATGCTTAGTTTTTGCATGTGAAAAAGTTGTTTTTATGCTTATATATTATTTATTTATAATTTTAATTTGTGTGCAGTTGAAAAAATCACTAAAAAAATTTTTGATTAAAAAAAAAAAAAAATTATATTAAACAAAAGCAGTACAATGTTTATAGATTCCAAAGCTACTTCATGAGGTTAGTAGAATCCTTGTAAAATTTCCTTATGGTGTAATCATAACTTTTGCTAAAACGCAATTTTTTACATAAGCGGTAAAATATTCCTCACAATTACTTTATATACATTTTGAATTTTATACATTTGCATTACATTCTGTTATAATTCATAACTAGCCAATAATTTTGATAATGAATGTAGGAAAGTTAGGGCAAGGGGGGCTGTTCCCCCCTAAATTTTTTTTTTTTTTTTTAATTCCACATTTCTTTTTACATGTTTAGAATTTTATAAATTTGCATTGTACCGTGTGATAAATCATAACTATCCTGTAATTTTGATCATAAGGCCCCTGTCCTCGTTTGAGGAAACGTTCGTGAGCTAATACTATTCCTATGGGAAAGCATTTTTCTAATAACTCTTTCGCATTTTGACATTTTTGAATAATTTTTTTCGTATCGGACAGCTTAGGTGCATGCTGAAATCGCATCTTTTTTACTTTTTCGATTTTGGTTGCAGGTATATTTTTAATAAGCACTTTCAGTTTTGAAACTGGTTTTGAAAGTGAAACTAACTGTGTAAAATATACCTACAACCAAAATCGAAAAAGTAAAAAAGGTGCGCTTTTGGCATGCACCTCAGCTGTCCAATGCAAAAAAAAAAAAAAAAAAAAAAAAAAAAAAAAAAAAAAAAAATTATTCAAAAATGTCAAAATGCGAATGAGTTATTAGAAAAGTGCTTCCCCATCGCAATAGCTTTAGCTCGCGAGCGTTTCTTCGAGCGAGGACAGGGGCCATAAACATAGCCAACCAGAGTAGGAGGGGCTGCCCCCCCCCCTTTTGATTTCTATTTTTTTTTTTTTTTTTTACTTTTCTCATGTTTATAATTTTATAAATGTGCATTGTACCATGTAATAATTCATAATAGTAACTTTGATCATGAACATAATCAACCAAGGGTAGGGGGGGCTGCCCCCCCCCCAAAATTTCTATCTTTACTTTTCAGATTTTTTTTTTCTTTTTTTATCATTTTGCATTGTGTCCTGTAATGCTTCATAACTAAATGATAATTTTGATCATGAGCGTAGTAAACTAAGGGCAAGTGCCCCCCCCCCCTTCCAAGCGAGATTTCTATTTTTTTTTTTTTTTTTTTTTTTTTTTTTACTTTTTATTTGACATTTTTTCCCAGGTTTGGAATAATTGTGCATTGTACCATGTAATAATTTATAATAGTAACTTTGATCATAAACATAACCAACTAAGGGTAGAGGGGCTGCCCCCCCCCCTCTAAATTTCTATCTTTTTTTTTCTTTACTTTTCAGATTTCTTTATATATATATATATATATATATATATATCATTTTAAATTGTATCTTATAATACTTCATAAATAATTGATAAGTTTGATCAAGAGCATAGCGAACTAGGGGCAAGTGCCCCCCCCCCCTTTAGTTTTCTTTTTTTTTTTTTTTTTGCTTTTCACATGTTTAGAATTTTATAAATGTGCATTGTACCATGTAATAATTCATAATAGTAACTTTGATCATGAACATAACCAACTAAGGATAGAGGGGCTGCCCCCCCCCCCTCTAAATTTTTCTTTTTTTCTTTACTTTTCAGATTTCTTTATATATATATATATATATTTTTATCATTTTACATTGTATCTTACAATACTTCATAAATAATTGATAAGTTTGATCAAGAGCATAGCGAACTAGGGGCAAGTGCCCCCCCCCCTTTAGCTTTTTTTTTTTTTTTTTTTTTTTTTTTTTTTTTTTTTTTACTTTTCACATGTTTAGAATTTTATAAATGTGCATTGTACCATGTAATAATTCATAATAGTAACTTTGATCATGAACATAATCAACCAAGGGTAGGAGGGGCTGCTCCCCCCCCCCAAATTTCTATCTTTACTTTTCAGATTTTTTTTTCTTTTTTATCATTTTGCATTGTGTCCTGTAATGCTTCATAACTAAATGATAATTTTGATCATGAGCGTAGTAAACTAAGGGCAAGTGCCCAAGTGCCCCCCGCCCCTCCAAGCGAGATTTCTACTTTTTTTTTTTTTTTACTTTTTATTTTACATTTTTTTCCCATGTTTGGAATAATTGTGCATTGTACCGTGTAATAATTCATAACTAACCAGCAATTTTGATCATGAACATAGACAACTAAGTATAGGAAAAGCTGCCCCCCCCCCCCTAAATTTCTATTTTTTTTTTTTTTTTTTTTTTTTTTTTTTACTTTTCAGATTTTTTTTTATATCTATATATATTTTTATCATTTTGCATTGTATCTTATAGTACTTCATAAATACTGATTATTTTGATCAAGAGCGTAGCGAACTAAGGGCAAAAGCCCCCCCCCCTCCCCCTTCCGACATTTCTGTATTTACTTTTCACATTTCTCTTTTTATATGTTTACAATTTTTATAAATTTGCATTGTACTACATAATAATTCATAACTAAACAGTAATTTTGATCATAAACATAGCCAATGAAATACAAGAGGGGCTGCCCCGCCCCCTAAATTTCTACATATATATATATATATTTTTTTTACTTTTCACATTTCTTTTTATATGTTTATAAGTTTATAAATTTGCATTGTACCATGCAATAATTCATGAATAACCAGTAATTTTGATCATGAATGTAACCTTTTGTTTTGTGATCGACCAATGCACAACATTACTGTGAAAGTATCTCGTAAAACGATGAATATTTTTTAATAAAAATGGGCACTTTTTTTATATATTTATTAATAAAATTTTATTACACGCGTATATGTATGTATTATAAGCAATATTCATTTATTATATGGCATTTATTTTTCTTCTATATTGAAATACTATTAATTTCACCTTAAAAGTGGATTTTCTCAAAATGAAATTTTCGAAAAAATTTCAATTTTCAAAATGTTCCATGCGCATCCCTAATTTTCCGAATTCTTTGTAATTTGCCATGTATTTACCTTATGGTATATAAAAGCAATATTGGTTAAATTAATTGTTCTTCGGAATTCATAGACCATAATTTTTTTATTGAAAGAATGATTTACAGTATTTTTTTGCTTTAAAAATTGGTTTTTCGACTTATTATTATTATTATTAATTTTTTTTTTCATTTATGTTTAAGATTTCAACTAAGTTTTACTCTTAGGTCTTAAAGGTGCCTCATAAATAAATATTACTATATTACATGCGAAAGAAATGCGCATGGAGCATTTTTAATTAATTAATTATTTCACTAATTAATAATTAATAATTACCAAAGTAATTAATATTTTTCCTTAAAATTTTAGTTTTTCTTATATAACTACAATTGCAATCACATATTTAATTTTCAAGCAAATCGGTTAAAAAGAAAAAAAAATTTTTTTTGACAGTCCACCTTCGCCTTAAAAATGTAATTAAAAAGTAATTAAAAATAAGGAATAAAGAGACTTTTTTTTTTTTTTTCACCGTGTTCTTTGATGAGGTGTTAAGCGGGTATTTCGGGACACAGAATGTTTTTTTTTGTACTATTGTACGAGTGGTTTTTAATTTTAATGTGGCGACTTAAAATTTTTCGGTGAACTTTAGTTTAAGGATCTATTTTTTCGATTTTAAGCCGAAATTTTGGGTAGATTGATTTTTTTTTTTTTTTTTTTTTTTTTTTTTTTTTTTTTTCACCGTGTTTTAAATAAGGGGTTAAGCGGATATTTTGGGTGGCATAGAATATTTTTTTCTGTACTATTGTACGAGTGGTTTTTAATTTTAATGTGGCGACTTAAAAATTTTCAGTTTGGTGTAATTTAAGAGTTTATTTTTAGATTTTTAGCAGAAAGTTTGGGGAGATTGATTTTTTTTTTTTTTTTCACCGTGTTTTAAATAGGGGGTTAAGCGGATATTTTGGGGGAAATTATTATATTAGACTAATCATACGCGAAGGATATATTTTTTTTTTTCGGGGGTTGCTATTTTTATAAAGAACTAATTAAGAAGGGTTCATTCATGGTGAATTAATGAATTATTTTTTAGGAGTAATTTTGTTAAGATTGAATTATTTTTTCATTTTTTGGAGTTTTAAGCGGATATTAATGTTTAATAGGGAGATTTTAATTTTTTTGCAATGAAATTGACGTGCGCTCGTCGATCTAACCGTTCGGAGTTTATAGTTTTCTTCAAATCATGTGTGAATGTATGTTTGTGTGTTGTATGCATGAATGTGTGTGAATATATGTTTGTGTGTTGTATGCATGTGCGTGTGTTGTATGTATGTATGTGTGTTGTATGCATGTATTTGTTGTATGTATGTGTGTGTAATTTTTTTGCCGATAGGTGTGATCTTTAGCTGAAAGTGACCTAGGGTCAAAACTTTTACCCAGGAATCGCCACGGGGAGGCAGATCACATGATTCCCGTATTGCACACATTCACATACATTATTTCGAGCGATATTTTTAGTGAAACATAATATGCAAATGAATTTGTAAAATAATTAAAAAAATAACTTTAAAATTTAAATGAAAGAATGTTTTAAAATGTAATTTTACATACTAACATTTAATCACGCTCGTTGGTTTTTACTGTTTGGAGTCTGTCATTTTCCTTTAACCTTGGAAAACCTTGCATCAATAAGGATATTTCAGAAAGACCCCCACTTTGGGTACTCTTTTAAACTAATATTTGTAATGAGATGTGTTCGCGCGCGTCGGCCTAACTGTTTGGAGTATCAACATAAAATCAACAAATTAATACAAAATATTTCACACAATAAAAAACGAAATATTAAAATCGCCAACTCAAAATGAAATCTCATGCAATTAGAATAAAAACATTAAAAAAAATCGCCAAATTAAAAGATTATTCTTATCTCACAATAAATATTCTGAAAGACCTATTCAAAAATTCTAGATGAGATTAAAGTTTTTATTCAAAATTCAAATAAAACTTCTTAAGTTTTGACATGTCACTAAAAATTTAAAGCAAACATTTTTTCAAAGTATAATTATCAAAGATTAATTTTTCTAATAATTAACTCGTGTAAAGATAGTTCAAAGTGCAATGATTCACCATTTGCCTTTTAAATCTTAGAACATATTATCTGTGGTATAATCATCACGTTATCTAAAAAATATAAATAAATATTAGTAGTTTTAAAATAATTTTTATTCGAATGGGTAGTTTGATAAATTAATAACATTAGAATTTTTTGGATAAAAAAAAAAATAACGATTGAGAAACTAACCATTTCAAAATATTTTCTTGGCATAAATGAATTTAAAAGTATTAAAACCATTTTCAAAATATTTTTATATGAAAATTAAATATATATATTTTTTTTCTTAAGAGAAATATTTTACGTGGGTGAAAAAGTGAGAGTCAGTTAATTTATGAATCATTTTAAAATATTACCTCGCAATAACTTGCTTTGAAAGTATGTTCTTAAACATATTAATATTTAAAAGTTTAGTCATTTTATACATTTTATATACAAATTTTACTTACCAACATATGAATTCGCCTTCATTCCGCATTTTCTTGAAGAATAATTCCTGATAAACTCTTATCAACACTGCATGTTGGTTTGAATCACTAGCAAGTTAAGACAGGTATGATATGAGTAATCGTTGGGATTTCCGCAAAGAGGTGAAGTCATTCTTATCAAATCCTATTCTGAATGAGAAATATTTCAATTGCAATTAACTTCAGATTTTCTTATTTAATAATTATTTTTTTAATTTGCAAATTTTAATTAATGTTTTAGTGAAATTACCTTTAAGATTTTAATTTTTTTTTAATTGCTTATACTATTTCACACATGTACATTCCTATTTGTAAATAGAAAATCATAAAAAACATATTTGAATGATTTTATTATTATTATTGTTAGACATTATATTTGAAAATCATTTAAACCTTTAGCTTTTATTATTATTATTATTATTTAGATATTAAGAAGTGACGAAGACCTGTTGAATTATTCTCATCTTAAAATTGATTAATATTCGAGGAAAAATTTATTCTGTTATCTTTTAATTTACCAAACATATATTTTAATATTCATTAACACACTTCTTATTTAATGAATAATATATTTGATGAATAATATAATTTAATAATATATATGAGATTTTAATTTTTTCTTAAAAAATTGGGTTATGTTATTTCAAACACGTACGTTCTTATTCGAAAATTCAAAACCATAAAAAACATCGTTGGATGATTTTTTTTTTTTAATTAGACATTGTATTGGAAAAGCATTAAAACCTTTCATTTTTATCTCATTTAGACTTTAAAAAGTGACGATTTTGGAATTATTTTAATTAATTACCAAACTTCTCATTTTTTTTTTTTTTTAAACACCACACTAATCTTTGCCCCCATTACTTAATCACGTAAATATAATTTATATAGTTTATAATTATCAGTTTTATACTAACATTTGAGACCTGTACGTATGTGTTGTATTAATTCTTTTAATTTAATTAATACAAATTTTAACTAAAGCATCCTGTGCTAGTTTTCATACATATATTATCATATCACGTGATAGAATTTCTTGCGATGTTTTAGAAATAATAGATATTTAATTTTTTTTTTAATTAGTTAATAACATGAAAAAAAAATTTAATTGCTTTTTAACATGAATCTTTTAAGAAAAACATATTTTATTCTGAAACATTAAATTTAAAAACTAACTCTTAAGAATATGACTTGATGCAATTTACTCATTTTAAACAAGTTAACTTTACTAATTATCGTTAAAATTATTCATTTACCAATGATTTAACTTTCACATTTTTAAACTTATTTATATAATGTACTAACATTTATTCATAATATGCATAATTTTATTAAAATTACTGAATAAAATAAAATTTATACTTTAAAAAAATTATAACACCATTTAAAAATATTAAACAACAACAACAACAAACTTATAATTAAGATATGAATAAATAAAAAATATTTGAATCACACAATAGTAAAAAGAAATACTTAATCATTCATAAAAATTCTTCCCTTTAACATTCGCATCTATGTTAGTAAAAATATAACACTAAAGTTTTCAAAAAGATTATAAACATTTACAAATAAACAAAGAAAATTGAGTATTAAATATCGAATAATGGATATGCACTTTTTACACTCACATGTTACAATGTAATTAGTAACCAAATGTAATGATTTTTAAGCATGTCTTCTTAATTTTTTTTTTTTTTTCAATGAAAGACTATCACAGTTGAATATTTAGCTTTCTCTTCATAACTTTATCGAGAAATATATAATGTATACCACACGATTTCATTAAATGAATCACAATACAATTCAAACTTCTCATTTTCAATGTTTTATATATACTAGCGTTTATCAAATAGGTGTTTATTCTGAACAATCATTACTTAGTATATTGATGAAAAGTTTGTGTTGAACGGTTTTTAACTCAAATGGTGTGAGAGAAGGATATATTAGGACAGAAGTTATTAAATATAGAGTCTTTAAAGTTTATACCCGTGCAAGAATTGGCATTTCAAGAAACAAAGTTGTGTTATATTTGAAAGCATTCTTTATATTCGAAACGCACACATGATCACGATCACATCACTGAAGAGTATAGAGAAGCTGTTTATGTTGTATATAATTTGAATTTTCATTAACACAATATTATAACCGAAGTTTTTCGACAGTTTGAAAAATTATGATGTACAACGTCTGCACACGTTAACACAGAATAAGATTAGCTTATGCCCTTTCGATGATAAGCGTTATTTGCAGGTAAGATGTATTAACATAACAACATTTTCTTGGTAATTTTACTCGCAGGTTTCGAAACCACAAACATCTGATCATACTTCTCATTTTTAACACGCGACGCTAACCATTGGGCCATTAAAGCCCTTAATTTAGTAACTAAAAAGTAAGAAAGATCATCGAAAGTGATTACTTCACACATGCAAAAATAATTTTTATTGTGACTTATCAGTTAAAAATCACGAAGAAAAGAAAAAAAAATCACGTATGTTTTGGATTACTTTGAGATTTTATGAGTCACTTCATCAGTTAAATAGACATAACTACTTCTTATGAATCACTACTTATGCTTAAATTTTCAAACACTTGCTTAAATGAAATATATTATATTTTAGTTTATCAGTGATAGTGTGATTACTTGTTAATAATTTTAGTATCATTAAAAAATTTCAAAAAATCAAACGTTAATAATTAATTAAAAAAAAAATACAAGTCAGTATTAAAGGTTTGAACAAATTATTAAAATAATTTTACAAAACTTTTCTAATTACTTTAAAATGTTTCACTAATATTTAGTAATCGACAAATTTTAATGTTCATAATCATTTATGTGACTTAGGTTTTCTGTTTTAACTGTTAAGTTATTAGATTCCCCTTCAAGTACATCTCATTGACATGTTTTAATCAGCCAACCAACCATTCAACTGTGTTCACAATCAACTAGTATGTGAGTTAGGTTTTCAGTTTTAATTGTTAAGTTATTACATCTCCCCCTCCCTTTCATTTACATCTCATTGATAAGTTTTCATCAACCAACCACCCAACTTTTTTTCGTAATCAACTATTTATTTACCCTAACAAACAACTATTCATTTATCCTAGCAACCAAAAAGCTTTTATCGTCACATGAACAAAATTTTTTAAGCTGAAAGACTTGTCATTTTTAATCGAAAAAACAATGACTTGTGTAATAATTTTTTTCCTTACTTAAATGAAACCTTCGCATGTGTATGGTAAAACTTGGAAAATTTCATTTAATGCACAAATTTAAAGTTAACAGGCAAGGTCTTCACACATCTTTTAGTATTTTACTAACACTTTACCAAATATCTTTAGAAAACAACAGAATTTTAAATAATTATTTTAATAAAAATTCTCTTTTGTAAGTGACATTACTAAACTTACTTGAAAAATTAACTTGGCAAAGCAGGTTTTCACTGTTTCAATTTAGTAATATTCATAAGTTTTATATCAAAATCAACTTGTTTGGTTATGTCCCAGCATGGTTTTATAAAATGTATCGAAAAAGACCTTTAATATTAATGTTTAAAAATATGCAGTTAGTCTTTTAAAGATAAATATTTTCACTTCTTTTATTTAAAAACATTTTTAAATAAAATTATTACAGTTGCCAATTTTACTCAGTGTTATGAAATATGCATGCAAAACTTTTAATTATAACTTTCACATTTTAGTATTTCAAATTATTGTTTTCAAGGTGTACTAAAATTTGAAAAAAATAAAAAAATATATTTAATTTTCATGCATAATTAAATTAAAATAGTTTCATAATAAAGACACATTTAACATTTTGTACTCACCTAATCCATCACCATCGCCAAAGCACGTCCAACACACTCCAGGGTTTAGGAAGAAATGAAAAAAATTCAAAGTCCTTATCAGAAAATGTTATCAGATAATCTTATCTTAAGATATGTGACGTCACAGAACATGTGTCAACTGATCACGTGATGTATACCACGTGACTAGCGCTTTGTATTCTAGATTGGTTCTTATAAAAATTCATTTATGAAGTAATTTAATCATTCTTATTATTATTAACTAATTAAATTAATCTTACTAATTAATTTTATCAATCATTCTTATTATTATAATTAACTAATTAAATTAACCTTATTAATTAATTTTATTAATCATTCTTATTATTATTAATTAGAATGATTAATTAATTAATAATAATAAGAATGATTAAATTACTTCATAAATGAATTTTTATAAGAACCAATCTAGAATACAAAGCGCTAGTCACGTGGTATACATCACGTGATCAGTTGACACATGTTCTGTGACGTCACATATCTTAAGATAAGATTATCTGATAACATTTTCTGATAAGGACTTTGAATTTTTTTCATTTCTTTCTAAACCCTGGAGTGTGTTGGACGTGCTTTGGCGATGGTGATGGATTAGGTGAGTACAAAATGTTAAATGTGTCTTTATTATTAAACTATTTTAATTTAATTATGCATGAAAATTAAATATGTTTTTTTATTTTTTTCAAATTTTAGTACACCTTGAAAACAATAATTTGAAATACTAAAATGTGAAAGTTATAATTAAAAGTTTTGCATGCATATTTCATAACACTGAGTAAAATTGGCAACTGTAATAATTTTATTTAAAAATGTTTTTAAATAAAAGAAGTGAAAATATTTATCTTTAAAAGACTAACTGCATATTTTTAAACATTAATATTAAAGGTCTTTTTCGATACATTTTATAAAACCATGCTGGGACATAACCAAACAAGTTGATTTTGATATAAAACTTATGAATATTACTAAATTGAAACAGTGAAAACCTGCTTTGCCAAGTTAATTTTTCAAGTAAGTTTAGTAATGTCACTTACAAAAGAGAATTTTTATTAAAATAATTATTTAAAATTCTGTTGTTTTCTAAAGATATTTGGTAAAGTGTTAGTAAAATACTAAAAGATGTGTGAAGACCTTGCCTGTTAACTTTAAATTTGTGCATTAAATGAAATTTTCCAAGTTTTACCATACACATGCGAAGGTTTCATTTAAGTAAGGAAAAAAATTATTACACAAGTCATTGTTTTTTCGATTAAAAATGACAAGTCTTTCAGCTTAAAAAATTTTGTTCATGTGACGATAAAAGCTTTTTGGTTGCTAGGATAAATGAATAGTTGTTTGTTAGGGTAAATAAATAGTTGATTACGAAAAAAAGTTGGGTGGTTGGTTGATGAAAACTTATCAATGAGATGTAAATGAAAGGGAGGGGGAGATGTAATAACTTAACAATTAAAACTGAAAACCTAACTCACATACTAGTTGATTGTGAACACAGTTGAATGGTTGGTTGGCTGATTAAAACATGTCAATGAGATGTACTTGAAGGGGAATCTAATAACTTAACAGTTAAAACAGAAAACCTAAGTCACATAAATGATTATGAACATTAAAATTTGTCGATTACTAAATATTAGTGAAACATTTTAAAGTAATTTGAAAAGTTTTGTAAAATTATTTTAATAATTTGTTCAAACCTTTAATACTGACTTGTATTTTTTTTTTAATTAATTATTAACGTTTGATTTTTTGAAATTTTTTAATGATACTAAAATTATTAACAAGTAATCACACTATCACTGATAAACTAAAATATAATATATTTCATTTAAGCAAGTGTTTGAAAATTTAAGCATAAGTAGTGATTCATAAGAAGTAGTTATGTCTATTTAACTGATGAAGTGACTCATAAAGTCTCAAAGTAATCCAAAACATACGTGATTTTTTTTTCTTTTCTTCGTGATTTTTAACTGATAAGTCACAATAAAAATTATTTTTGCATGTGTGAAGTAATCACTTTCGATGATCTTTCTTACTTTTTAGTTACTAAATTAAGGGCTTTAATGGCCCAATGGTTAGCGTCGCGTGTTAAAAATGAGAAGTATGATCAGGTGTTTGTGGTTTCGAAACCTGCGAGTAAAATTACCAAGAAAATGTTGTTATGTTAATACATCTTACCTGCAAATAACGCTTATCATCGAAAGGGCATAAGCTAATCTTATTCTGTGTTAACGTGTGCAGACGTTGTACATCATAATTTTTCAAACTGTCGAAAAACTTCGGTTATAATATTGTGTTAATGAAAATTCAAATTATATACAACATAAACAGCTTATCTATACTCTTCAGTGATGTGATCGTGATCATGTGTGCGTTTCGAATATAAAGAATGCTTTCAAATATAACACAACTTTGTTTCTTGAAATGCCAATTCTTGCACGGGTATAAACTTTAAAGACTCTATATTTAATAACTTCTGTCCTAATATATCCTTCTCTCACACCATTTGAGTTAAAAACCGTTCAACACAAACTTTTCATCAATATACTAAGTAATGATTGTTCAGAATAAACACCTATTTGATAAACGCTAGTATATATAAAACATTGAAAATGAGAAGTTTGAATTGTATTGTGATTCATTTAATGAAATCGTGTGGTATACATTATATATTTCTCGATAAAGTTATGAAGAGAAAGCTAAATATTCAACTGTGATAGTCTTTCATTGAAAAAAAAAAAAAATTAAGAAGACATGCTTAAAAATCATTACATTTGGTTACTAATTACATTGTAAGATGTGAGTGTAAAAAGTGCATATCCATTATTCGATATTTAATACTCAATTTTCTTTGTTTATTTGTAAATGTTTATAATCTTTTTGAAAACTTTAGTGTTATATTTTTACTAACATAGATGCGAATGTTAAAGGGAAGAATTTTTATGAATGATTAAGTATTTCTTTTTACTATTGTGTGATTCAAATATTTTTTATTTATTCATATCTTAATTATAAGTTTGTTGTTGTTGTTGTTTAATATTTTTAAATGGTGTTATAATTTTTTTAAAGTATAAATTTTATTTTATTCAGTAATTTTAATAAAATTATGCATATTATGAATAAATGTTAGTACATTATATAAATAAGTTTAAAAATGTGAAAGTTAAATCATTGGTAAATGAATAATTTTAACGATAATTAGTAAAGTTAACTTGTTTAAAATGAGTAAATTGCATCAAGTCATATTCTTAAGAGTTAGTTTTTAAATTTAATGTTTCAGAATAAAATATGTTTTTCTTAAAAGATTCATGTTAAAAAGCAATTAAATTTTTTTTTCATGTTATTAACTAATTAAAAAAAAAATTAAATATCTATTATTTCTAAAACATCGCAAGAAATTCTATCACGTGATATGATAATAAATGTATGAAAACTAGCACAGGATGCTTTAGTTAAAATTTGTATGAATTAAATTAAAAGAATTAATACAACACATACGTACAGGTCTCAAATGTTAGTATAAAACTGATAATTATAAACTATATAAATTATATTTACGTGATTAAGTAATGGGGGCAAAGATTAGTGTGGTGTTTAAAAAAAAAAAAATGAGAAGTTTGGTAATTAATTAAAATAATTCCAAAATCGTCACTTTTTAAAGTCTAAATGAGATAAAAATGAAAGGTTTTAATGCTTTTCCAATACAATGTCTAATTAAAAAAAAAAAAATCATCCAACGATGTTTTTTATGGTTTTGAATTTTCGAATAAGAACGTACGTGTTTGAAATAACATAACCCAATTTTTTAAGAAAAGATTAAAATCTCATATATATTATTAAATTATATTATTCATCAAATATATTATTCATTAAATAAGAAGTGTGTTAATGAATATTAAAATATATGTTTGGTAAATTAAAAGATAACAGAATAAATTTTTCCTCGAATATTAATCAATTTTAAGATGAGAATAATTCAACAGGTCTTCGTCACTTCTTAATATCTAAATAATAATAATAATAATAAAAGCTAAAGGTTTAAATGATTTTCAAATATAATGTCTAACAATAATAATAATAAAATCATTCAAATATGTTTTTTATGATTTTCTATTTACAAATAGGAATGTACATGTGTGAAATAGTATAAGCAATTAAAAAAAAATTAAAATCTTAAAGGTAATTTCACTAAAACATTAATTAAAATTTGCAAATTAAAAAAATAATTATTAAATAAGAAAATCTGAAGTTAATTGCAATTGAAATATTTCTCATTCAGAATAGGATTTGATAAGAATGACTTCACCTCTTTGCGGAAATCCCAACGATTACTCATATCATACCTGTCTTAACTTGCTAGTGATTCAAACCAACATGCAGTGTTGATAAGAGTTTATCAGGAATTATTCTTCAAGAAAATGCGGAATGAAGGCGAATTCATATGTTGGTAAGTAAAATTTGTATATAAAATGTATAAAATGACTAAACTTTTAAATATTAATATGTTTAAGAACATACTTTCAAAGCAAGTTATTGCGAGGTAATATTTTAAAATGATTCATAAATTAACTGACTCTCACTTTTTCACCCACGTAAAATATTTCTCTTAAGAAAAAAAAAAATATATATTTAATTTTCATATAAAAATATTTTGAAAATGGTTTTAATACTTTTAAATTCATTTATGCCAAGAAAATATTTTGAAATGGTTAGTTTCTCAATCGTTATTTTTTTTTTATCCAAAAAATTCTAATGTTATTTATTTATCAAACTACCCATTCGAATAAAAATTATTTTAAAACTACTAATATTTATTTATATTTTTTAGATAACGTGATGATTACACCACAGATAATATGTTCTAAGATTTAAAAGGCAAATGGTGAATCATTGCACTTTGAACTATCTTTACACGAGTTAATTATTAGAAAAATTAATCTTTGATAATTATACTTTGAAAAAATGTTTGCTTTAAATTTTTAGTGACATGTCAAAACTTAAGAAGTTTTATTTGAATTTTGAATAAAAACTTTAATCTCATCTAGAATTTTTGAATAGGTCTTTCAGAATATTTATTGTGAGATAAGAATAATCTTTTAATTTGGCGATTTTTTTTAATGTTTTTATTCTAATTGCATGAGATTTCATTTTGAGTTGGCGATTTTAATATTTCGTTTTTTATTGTGTGAAATATTTTGTATTAATTTGTTGATTTTATGTTGATACTCCAAACAGTTAGGCCGACGCGCGCGAACACATCTCATTACAAATATTAGTTTAAAAGAGTACCCAAAGTGGGGGTCTTTCTGAAATATCCTTATTGACGCAAGGTTTTCCAAGGTTAAAGGAAAATGACAGACTCCAAACAGTAAAAACCAACGAGCGTGATTAAATGTTAGTATGTAAAATTACATTTTAAAACATTCTTTCATTTAAATTTTAAAGTTATTTTTTTAATTATTTTACAAATTCATTTGCATATTATGTTTCACTAAAAATATCGCTCGAAATAATGTATGTGAATGTGTGCAATACGGGAATCATGTGATCTGCCTCCCCGTGGCGATTCCTGGGTAAAAGTTTTGACCCTAGGTCACTTTCAGCTAAAGATCACACCTATCGGCAAAAAAATTACACACACATACATACAACAAATACATGCATACAACACACATACATACGTACATACATACAACACACGCACATGCATACAACACACAAACATATATTCACACACATTCATGCATACAACACACAAACATACATTCACACATGATTTGAAGAAAACTATAAGCTCCGAACGGTTAGATCGACGAGCGCACGTCAATTTCATTGCAAAAAAATTAAAATCTCCCTATTAAACATTAATATCCGCTTAAAACTCCAAAAAATGAAAAAATAATTCAATCTTAACAAAATTACTCCTAAAAAATAATTCATTAATTCACCATGAATGAACCCTTCTTAATTAGTTCTTTATAAAAATAGCAACCCCCGAAAAAAAAATATATCCTTCGCGTATGATTAGTCTAAAATAATAATTTCCCCCAAAATATCCGCTTAACCCCCTATTTAAAACACGGTGAAAAAAAAAAAAATCAATCTCCCCAAACTTTCTGCTAAAAATCTAAAAATAAACTCTTAAATTACACCAAACTGAAAATTTTTAAGTCGCCACATTAAAATTAAAAACCACTCGTACAATAGTACAGAAAAAAATATTCTATGCCACCCAAAATATCCGCTTAACCCCTTATTTAAAACACGGTGAAAAAAAAAAAAAAAAAAAAAAAAAAAAAAAAAAAATCAATCTACCCAAAATTTCGGCTTAAAATCGAAAAAATAGATCCTTAAACTAAAGTTCACCGAAAAATTTTAAGTCGCCACATTAAAATTAAAAACCACTCGTACAATAGTACAAAAAAAAAAAAACATTCTGTGTCCCGAAATACCCGCTTAACCCCTCATCAAAGAACACGGTGAAAAAAAAAAAAAAAGTCTCTTCATTCCTTATTTTTAATTACTTTTTAATTACATTTTTAAATGAACAACAGCAAAATTTAATCGAAAAACATACCCCACGTACTGTAACAGGCCGAAAATTTTAAAGCCCCCGCATTCAAATTAAAAAACATCCTCGTACTATAGTACGCCGAAAAAAAATTCTAACTCCCTAAAATTCCCGCTTAAAATTAAAAAAAAAAATTCTTATCTAAAACACAATCATCCTCTAAGATGACGTCATCTTAACCTTGCGTGACGCCCGATGACCTTCACCCCACCCCCCTCTTACAGCTCGAACGCCGGATGACCTTCAACCCCTCTTAGAGGTCAACGCCGAACGCCGGGGTGTTGTGGAACCCCCACTACTATACTACTAAGGGATCGTGAAAAATCTGCTAATTTCGTCAAGGGATCACGAAAAATCCGCGAATTTCGTCATAAGATCTCGAAAAATCCACAAATTTCGTCAAAAAACCATGAAAATTCCACAAACTTTGACAAAAAAAAGTCAGGGTTGCCACTCTAATCTTGAAAAAAAATTCCCTGTGTTTTCCCTGTACTGCAACGCGTTTATTCTATGTTGAGTGCGCAAAAATAAGCGCGACGCCGCAAAGAATTGGGTTAAAACTCAGTTTACCCGAAAGGGCGAATTTATTTGGATGTAGTAGCCAAAAAAAAAATTCCCTGTGTTTTCCAGATTTTTTAAAAATTCCCTGGATTTTCCCTGTTTTGGGAGGGGATTTTAAAATTCTCTGTGTTTTCCCGGTTTTCCAGGTGGCGTGGCAACCCTGAAAGTGAAAAATTCACAAATTTCATCAAAAAAACTAAAAGTCCGATAATTTTGTCAAAACATCGCGAAAAATAAGCAAATTTTGTCAAAGGGCTGCGGAAAAAAGACATCTCTTATGAAAAATCAATTATCAGCCCAGAAATTCGGACATAACAATCCGAATTTCCGGGCTGATAACCAATGTTTCATAATTTTTGTAATCGAATGCGTTAATTTTTTGGAAAATTCGGAACGGAATGACTCCATTATCGCGGCGAAAAATGGCACGAAACTTGTCAATCGCAGGTCAAAAATTGAGAAATTTGTCGATAGGTTGCGGAAAAAAATCGTGAATTTCAATGATCTTTCGCAAGAAATAACTTGCAAAATATTTCATTTAGTCGTACGAAAATATCGCAAAATTCGTAAAAAGGTCGTGGGAGTTGATCGTAGTTTCAAAATGCAAATTTTTTTTGGAAAATTCTTAATTTTTATTTCGACGGGAGCCTCCCGCCCACGATATTATTTTGGGAAGGATTTCAAAATTTTGGGGGCAAATCTCGCCATCCCGCCCTGAAATTCAAACCCTGATTAATAATTAAAAATAAAAATCCTAAAAAACATTTCAAAAATTCTAAAAAAATCTTATTTAATAATCTATATTAATAAAGTAACAAATGTGTGTGTGTGTGTGTGTCTGCGATGGTTAGCAAAAACTACGTCACGCACGAGGTTCAAATTTTTTGTGAAGATATTCCAAAGTCTTTCCTAATGTACCTGACCCTCAGAATTTTAAAATTCTAATAATTAGTTTAGAAATTAATTAAAATCCCCAAATTAGAAGAGAGGAAGAGTACTCATAATTCAATAAGAGCATACATTTTTATCAAACCGCAGAATATTTATTTCTTCAAAAACTCAGGAAAAAGGTTAATGTAAATAGAGGGTTGCCATGTTTTTTTGCAAAAATGTAGATATATAATCTTAGAAGATTTTTTTAAAAAAATTCTGAAATAAAATGAAATTTCTAGGGAAAATTTCATTTGAAAATATTACTTTTTGTTAATATGAAATTCTTAAAAGTTATTGAACAAATAATGAAATTTTATTTGTAATAACGTAGAATTGCAATTAAAAGAAATAAGCCTGATTTTTTCTTTTTTTTGGGGGGGGGGGGGAGGGAGGGAGGGATGACATCTTTGTGGGTACACTGTAAAAATAGGTTACTAAAAATTTTTTAGTAAATTTGTATTCCACAGAATTTTTTAGTAACTATTACAAGCTTTTTTTGTAAATGAAACAAACATTTCTGTTGTAAACTGAACAAAAGAATTTTTTGTACATCTAACTTAAAACTTTTTAGTATGAGCCAAATTATCTTTAGTTAATTAAAAATTATATTTAGATTTCTGAAGCGGAAGATTTTCGGCAAAACCGCAATAGATGGCAGCACCAAACATTGCTACTTGCTCTATTTTGACATGTTTCTAAAGGGAAAGGAAAGTCCAGAGATCATTCATTAGCCATGGTAACTGCTACGACAGGACTTTCATAATCCCTTTATTTAATGCGTACTTACATTGCATACATTCGGTGCATATTTGGTGGCGTCCAGCATCGAACCCGGGCACTTTCAGCCTAGAGTTCGGTGCTATGACCACTAGGCTATCACGGCTACACCAAGTGAGTTTTAGTAATAGCTATTAAAAATATAAAACTATTAACTCAATTCGTTGCTAGCTTTTTTCTAGTTCCTTGTAACCGAGTAAGATTACAAAAAAATTTTTAGTAATTACAAGGATCACTAAAATTTTTTTAGTAGATCGACACTTTTTTTTTTTTTTCAGTGTAGAGGTGACACCATTTATATCTGCATCGGGTGTCACCCATTCAAGCTGCGCCACTCCACTACACTACACAATTCTTCATTATTTTAAAAATGTAGTTACATATACATTGCAAACAATTTTCAATAAATTTGGCTATATGCAGCGGTGATTATGAGTGAAAAAAAGAAGTCACAGCAAGTTTTTTGAAAAATTACAGCAAAAGGAAAAAGGAAGGGTGAATTCACTTCCACTACTGTATGTTTTTTCTGAAGTGATTTGGTGAAATTCGCGTTTTTTCGCGATGTTTTGGAGAAATTTGCATTTATTTTTATTATTTTGGCGAAATGTGCGCTTATTTTTGCGATTTTTTAGCTATTTTTTGAGGAAATTTGCATTTTTTGCTATTCTTTGGCGAAATTAGCGTTTACCTGCGATGCTCCGTCATAATTTGCGTTTTTATGCTATTCTTTGACGAAATTCACATTTTTTCGTAATCGCAAAATTTAGCCGAGATTCGCAATATTTTTTATGTCCAAGTTTTCAGATTGATAACCTTTATTTTATTTATTTATTTCGGATCCGAAAGTCTTAAATTTTCAGAAAATTCGGTACAGAATCACGCAGTTGATCTGAAATATACAAGCATGCAGAAAAATAATAAACTTACACATAAAATTAAATATTTTAACTTCGGAAAGTTAGGATATTAAAACATACGATGAAAATAAATATATATTTACATGTTTTATAATATAATATAATTTATACCTGTTTCGTTGCGTTTTGGTGAGAGCAAAGGATGAGAGTTTTCTTCTAATTTCGGATAACCTATGCAACTTAAGTTCCGTTTGATAGATTTTTCTTGCTTCTTTTCTTTTATTCTTTGAAAAACAGATTTTCTTTTTCTGATAGATTTAGGTTGCATGTAAGAAGGATAATTTTCAAATATGCTTGGTACTGCATTTGGCATCAGCCGTTTTCGTTTTGTAGGAGTTTTTGAGTAATCCTCTTCCCGAAAATGCTTACTGCAGACAACTGACGAAGGTGATTTGTCATTAACACAAAAATCTTTCCTGGATATAACTTTCAACCATTTATTTCTTAAGTCCAAATTTGAAGGAAATTCATGGAAAACGATCCCTGGAATTTTTTTCGCTTTATCGGAAGTGCAGTATGGAACACAGCAATGAACCATTTTCTAGTAAGAAAGAAATAAAAAATCGCAATTTCAGAATTTCATTTAAGTTATACCTAAGAAAATACAAAAGTGCAAGACAAAGATAAGGAAATTCCCCATTGGTCACAGTGGGTAAAAAGCCCTCCCCTTTTCTACAGTTCTCTGGAGCGAAAATATGAACCCCCCCCCCCCCTACAATAAAAATTTAGGGATTTTAAACTATATATTACGGCCGGAATCGAGTTTGGCCGAGGTACATATAACAAACATATAGAAGCAAGGATTATTTAATTATTTTCAAGGAGTGAATATACTAATTGATTATATTGTAGTTTAACAGCCGATAGCCGCAAAATCTATGTTATTAATATTTCGCTCAAATTTTAATATTTTTACTTTTTTTTTTTTTTTTTTTTTTTTTTTTTTTTTTTTTTTTTACACAAGATAGTTGAGGACGACCCACAACCAGCCTAGTTTTTACTTTTTACTTTCTTCTACCTTCAATAGAACAAAGGACTGTAATCGAAATTTTTTCGACGGATTTACACGTTTTAGGGGTCAGAGATTCCAAAAAACGTGTTTTTACAAAATGTCTGTCTGTCCGTGTGTATGTGTCCGTATGTCTCCATTCTACCATCAAAAAGCGTATGAAGTTGTGCATAGAACTGAACCAAATTTTTTGTGAATGTTTTTCGCTGTGGCAAGCAGGTTTTCCTTCAGTTTTGAAATATTCCGCCGAAAGGGGCGCTGCATTCGCGATGTTTGTGCCATTTTCAATATTGTACCGACCAAAAATATTTGAAGTTATACATCGAACTGAACCAAATTTTTTGTGTAAGTGTATGTCTATGAATATTTGGTCCTCGCTGAATTTGAAAAAAATCTGCCGGAAGGAGGAATTATGTGAATTGGCATACTATTCGCAATAACGAATTGTATGCCATTTTCAATATTGCGCCACCTAAAAGTGTATAAAATTAGTTCTAGAACTGAACTAAATTTTTTGTATATGATTATTTTTTGGTAAAGCAAGTAGGTCCTCCCTGAATTTGGAGAAAAAAAAAAAAAAAAAAAAAAAATGCCTATCATTTTATTGTCCCTCGGCTGGTGCAGAGACGGAAATTCGTTTTTACTCCGATTAACCAACTGAAGCAGAAATTGAAGATAAAAATCAAAGTGTGTATGGTATTGAATTAAAATTATTACAGCATTAAAATGAGTAACTATTTTTTTTTTTTTTTTTTTTTTTTTTTTTTATTAAAATGTATGTATGAGAAAGTTTTGAGATTGGCACATCCAATTAGTTCAGTTTTAATTTCAGATTTTAAAAGAAAAAAATTACTTTAATTTTCAAAACCGGTTTAAATTGGTCCTAAAATTGAAACTATCGTAGTATAAAAAATATGTCAGCAAAATCGTAAAAGTAAAAATTAGGCCGGTTGTGGATCGTCCTCAGCCATCTTGTGCAAAAAAATCATGTAAAAATATTCAAATTTGAGCGAGATATTTGAAAAGAACGCTCCCATAGACTTTACACTATCATCCGGGTCTTTTTCTGTGCCTAGTATGGGGCCTTAACGAAATTTGCATTAGTTTCACTCAATAAATTGACAAAATTGCTGATTTTTCTCTGGATAAACTGATGAAATTCACGATTTTTTCGAACCCAATCAATGGAATTTGGAATTCTTTCGCGTTTGATAAACGAAATTCGCGATTTTTCCACACCTGATCAACGAAATTCGCGATCATAAAATGAATGTCGAAATTTGCTATTTTTTTGTCGCGGTGAATTGACGTAGTGCCTTTTTTTTTTCGCGATAAACTCACGAAAATCACGATTTTTTCGCAGGCGATCAAGGAAATTTAACGAAAAACGAAAATCAACGATCGACAAAATTAACGACTTTTCCGAGTTCGATCACTGATATTTACTATTTTCCTGGGCCTGATCAATGAAATTTTTCGATTTTTTCGCATCCGACCTACAAAACTTGCGATTTTTTCCGGAGCCCAATCTACCCGAATCAGTGATGTGGGGCGGGTAAATACCCAGTGGGTAGGTAAATATTTTTTGGGTATTTACCTGGGTATTTACCCAAGCCTCGGGTAAATACCCAAAAACTGGGTATTTTCATATTTCAGCTTGAAAAAGCATATTTAAAGTAAAATTTATTTTTATTTGAAACTTAAGTATTTATGAAGTCCAAAATCATAGAATGAGATATTCAAATTATGAAAGTTGTATGGCTTCAGCCACAATTAAAGAGAAGTCGAAACTTACATTGCAAAATTGCTTAATTTTACTGCTAGTGTGCTTCAGCTGCAAAGTAAGTGAATTGAATTTGTAGGAAATTTTCAAAGTAAATAATGTGAAGCTCTATTACATTTTTTAAAAAGAAAATATAAGACTACCTATCTGCACAGTTTATTGCAGAGCATTATACAGATTACATGTCACATCTATTTATTAAGAAAATAATAATAATAATCCATACTTAAGAGAAATTTAGATTGCTAATAATAATAAAAAAGATAAATTGCACAATAAAGCATTTAAATAAATAATTTAACAAACAATTTATTGATTTATGTTTATTGAACAATTTTTATTATTTTACAGTCTATAAATATTCACAATTGTCACCTGAACTACAAAATTTTGGTTTTAGAAATTTAATTATCTTTTTCTAATATTGCAGACATGTATAAAGATTAAATAGGAATTTACTGATTTTCTCTAAATATTAACAGTAGTTTAAAGGAATTGCAATTTCAAAGTATTCACTTTCTAAATAAATATTTTCATTTCCAATTTTATGAGTTGTGATTATTTCTTGCTGAATTAAAAAGCTGCCCAAAAATTTAAAATATTTTGCCTCAATACGAAACACTATTCAAATATTATGTGTTTGATCATCAACTTAATTATAAACCTCTATGAATCATCTTTTAAGTTTTAAAATATCATTCCCATTTTCTAAAAATTTAGTAATACACACTCTTTTCTTGCTTTGTTTATAATCTGCAATTCCTTTAAATTTCAATTAGAAATTTCCACCAGAAGCAATAGATGGCGCCCAATCATTGCATAAGTATGAACCAAAACTAAACTAGATTTTACAAAGTAAAACTATGCTAGATTTTACAAACCAAAACCATGCAAGTTTTGGTTTGGATTTTGATTCTATAAACTGTTCTTCACTTGCTTTTAGATGTCTATGGTGTGCGTTTGAAACAGTTAGAAGTAAAAATGGGAGGAAAAAAAGGACTTGCATGGAATTTTTTTAATGTGAAAGGAAAAAGTGTGCAGTGCAAATATTTTAATAAGGATTACAAGCATGCTAATGTAAACAAAATGGAAAATAATATTAAGAAATGTTTCAAATGTCCTGCAGGTTTGAAAAAGGTTTTTGACAGTGATTCTAAATGCAAAAAATATCATAAGGAATCTATTTCTACTATCCTTCAACTTCAAATGTAGAAGAAAATATAACAATTAGTGATACAGATGAACCTAATACTGGTCAAATGTCCAGTACATCTTCTAACACTTCATCGATACCGATAACAAGTGTACCTTCGCTTCTAAAAAATGCTGGAGATGGAACATCTAGTTTTTTGACAATTAAAAAAATTTCGAAGTCACAGATATCTATGACAGCATTTTTGGATCAAATGGATGAAATAACAAATGTAAGTACATTTACATATTAATAAACAAAAATAAATACAATTTTGTTCTTTTAAAAGTAAATACTTAAATTAGAACTGATATTAATTGAAATAAATTATTTGAAGCTTTTCTCTACTATATGTCTCTTATTTTTAATATTACAATTTTTAATAAATTAATAAATTGTTTATTTTAAAATTTAAAAGATTCATTGAAATAAGCCTTTGCATTTTAATATATTTTTTCTTTTAATAAAAAAAATCGTTTAATTTGTTTTGAAGTGTAGATAAAGAAACACTGTTAAACACTGATGTGAAAAATATATAATTTAAAAGCAAGAATTCACTTTGTGATTGAAATAATACAGAGCTATAAGCAGTGGCATGGAATGAGTGTATGTGTTCAGGAGGGGGGGGGGGGGGGGCAGTTGGGGAAAATCTTCATATCCCCAAGGAACCCATTCCCTTGCCATTATACAATTTTATAAGACAAATGTTTTTTGGCAGTTTCAATGTAATCCTATTTTTATATAGAATAGCAAAGCAAAAATAGATTGCTTAAAGCCACAAGTTTATAAATTTATTTGTAATGAAAACAGTCTGCTTTCAAGATTCATAGTTTCTATAGGCTTTCAAAAAACATTCCATATAAAAAATAACGTTACAGGATATATGCATTTATTATTTAAAGAACATTTTGGATAAAAGTCAAATATTACATTTTAATTAAATGTAAATTTGACTTAATAAGGAAATTAATTGAAAATATTGTTTATTCTAAAAGATAGTTATAGACACATAAATTCCTGATAAATTAATTTAACTTACAAATAATAAGTATAATAAATATTGTTAATACCTTCTAAAATCCCCTTCCCTTATGTAAATCCATATAAGGGTCTCCCCCATCTTTTAACTTTATCCTTAGTTGCCGAAGTTTTTAAAGTATAAATCGGTTGGTTTGCAGTATTGCAATTCAAAACAATTAAATAATGTAATTAAATATCATATACCTGACAAAATATCATATGCTGAATCCTATATCTTTAATCCGGAATCATTTGAACCACGGCAATAGCGAATTAGAGAAAATTTGAAACTAGAATGCATTTAGGTAAATGATAATAACATCAGGCATTATTATGATAATACAAAACACTAAGGCAATTTATAAATAAATAATACTAAGGAGTTCCACTTAAAAATATCTCAAAATTCAAAAATATGTATATTTTGTATGGTGTCGCCATCTGTTGTTAGTTGTGGGAAACAATAAGATTTTTTTCTTTTTAACATGGAATTTTATATTATTAAATAATAAATAACAGAAATCACGAAACTGATAAATATAAATTTAAAAAATAAAACAATATAAAATATTTAAATAAGATTTACAGTTAAATAATTAAAATAGGACTTGCCATTAATAAATAAAAAAAAATTATTATTACTTTACCATACTGAACAATGGTTAAACACGCAAGGCGGAAGGAATTAGGAGAAACTAAGTAATTAATACTTAAAAATATCAATTTCAAGCATAAATTCAAAATTTTGAAAAAGGAAAATATATATAGCTGCATAAAATAGTGTTTTCTGAAATGTATTCTTGTATGCTAATGGTGGCATCTATTATCATTTCATGAAAGAAAAGAAATAATAAAATAATAATAAAAGGTTTTGGAATATCTGAATTACAAGATTACAGATGCTATAGAAGTCTGGATTAAAAATGTAAAAATTCTATGCCTTGTATATTTTTATTTTGGAAAAATAAAACTACAAATGCTTCTTTTTTGTTTTAGGAAACACTCAATCAACATTTGGCTAAGGCCATTTTCATCAGTGGAAGTCCATTGTCATTGGTTGAACATCCTTTGTGGATTGAATTTTTAAGAAAGTTCGACCTTCTTACAATTTACCTTCACGTTTTCGTCTTGCCTCAACTTACTTAGATTCTCAATATTCTGAAATGCAATGTGAAGTTAAGAGACAACTAACTGAATCAAAACACCTCCATTTGCAATGTGATGGTTGGAGTAACATAAGAAATGAGTCAATAATAAATTTTGTGATTTCAAAACCACAACCTCTATTTGTTGATTATATCATGTCAAAGGAAAACAAGCATGATGCTTGTTATTTGGCTGAGTAAATTGAAAAAGTTATGAAAGATCATGATCCTGAAAAAAATTTTGTGATTATAGGTGACAATGCTAAAAATATGATAGCAGCGTTTAAATTAGTAAAAGAAAAATATCCGCATGTTGTTCCATTAGGTTGCCTTGCCCATCTTTACACTTATTGTGTTCTGATATTTCAGGATGCAAGTCAGTTAAACAATATTTTACAAATGTAATTGATATAGTGAAAACTATCAAACGTAGCAACCGTTTAAGTGCATTGTTTAACCGGATTCAAGATCAAGAAAGCAAGAAAAATATTTCCATGAAATTGCCAGGTAAAACTAGGTGGGGAAGCTACTTACACAGTCTTAAAAGCTTAAAAGATAACAAGTTTACGCTGCAAACTATGGCAGTTTGTGAAGAAGCTCAATTGTCTTCTCAGTTAAAGAAAAAACTTTTAGATGATACTTTTTGGATTCGTATTGAAAATATGATTGATATCTTTACTCCGATTGTAGAACTTATAGAATCTTTTGAATCAAATGAACTTTAGATTCATATGGTGTATAACAAAATAAACAACTTAGAAAAAGTATTGCTAGAATTACTTCCTGTATCTTTATTGGAAAAAAATGAAGAAAAGCATATTATGGAGCAATTTAGAAAAAGAAAAGAATGTGGTTTGGTCCTCTCCATCTTGCAGCAGACATTTTAAATCCTATAAAGCAAGGAAGTACCTTAGAACCTTCAGATTTGCTTGATGGTTTAACATTCATTTATGATGTTGGCCATCACATGAAATTAGAGAGCACACAACTTAAAATGGATCTTGTTCATTACAGAGAAAAAGAAGGTCTCTGGGAAAGAAAAATCTTGTGGGAAGGGCTAGAGAATATGCCTCAATATTATCCCTTAAATTTATTGAAAAAACAATTCTCTATAAACACATTAACTTTTTTATATGCTTCATTTTTAAAAATTACATTTAAATTCAATACTTAAGTGTAAAAAGTTGATTTTTTTTTTAATTAAAGGATTGTAAGAAGTCTAAAGTTCTATAATTTTCTTTCTTTTATACTCTTTTATCATAACTAAAAGTAAAATTAATGTAATTTCCCAAATATATATAATTGAAAACAAATACCCAGGTAAATACCCAAATTGGGTATTTACCCTTAAAAATAAATACCCGGGTATTTTACATCACTGACTCGAATTCGTGTTTTTTTCCAGGACGATCTACAAAAGTGGCGAATTTTCTCAGCTTAGGAATAATTCTGAGTTTAACAAAAAACTGAAATTCACAGCCAATTTTCTGAAAGGTTACAGCAGGGGGGGGGAGGGGGGGGAGGAGGATTTCCTCCGCGGCCCTCTGACGAAATTCATTTTTTTTCCTCGAAATTTTCTGACAATATTCTTTTTTTTTTTTTTTTTTTTGCTATCGATTAACGGAAATTGGATTTTTTTTTTTTCAATGAGCGATTTTTACATATTTTAGAACATATTATTCAGAATAGCGCACAACGCTTTTCTTTGAGAATGTGAAATTTTATATAGAATGGTATATCTAAATAAAACATCCTCCTTCGAATAAAAACCTAGCTATCCAACGAGTGCGTAGCAAAAGCAAATTTTAAAAGAAAGATTTTTTTTCTACATTATAGACACCAAATAGACCTATGCGGCCTATGGGTTGAGTGATGTGTCGCCCCTGTGGGTTTTTTTTTATGCAGGAGGATAAAAGGTAAATAAGGAATGGTATGGTCATTTAATATAAAAACGTAGAATTGTGATCGAAAAAATATGACGGGACGGAAGGAGGGGATGACACTATGATGACTGGGGGTGACACCATTTACATCCGCCCCGGGTATCACCATCCTAGCTACGCCACTGCCACTTGGTTATCCTGTCAACCAATTTCACCAAATTATACAAATCACTAGCTAAATGAACAGCCAAATTATACATATTGGCATAATTTTTATTTTAAATAACTAAAAAACAAATAATTAGTTGAATATTAATAAAAATACAAATAAAAAGTCAAAATAAAAATCACATAATGATGTTTTAAACTCTTATATCGTCTTTAATGTCATTGAATGTGATATTCGCGATTATCCATTATTGGTATTTAATCTTATAGTTTGGTACAGTGGTGCAGCCAAGGGGGTGATTTTGGGGTTAAAACCCCTCCCAGAGCTGAGAAAGATCAGTATAATTGCTGCTTATATGAATCAAAACCAAACTTGATATTTAAATGTTTTGGCGTACTTCGGTCTGCCGCTTTATTGAACCAGATTTCATTTAATAGAATGATTCAATTAAATGGCAAAAATTCTACTTAAAACCATGAAAGTGCATATTACATGGATTAATTAAGTAAAAATTGGTTATTTCAACTAAATCACTCTTCTGAGACGCATTATGCTAATAGAATGATAATTTTCTGCCGCACACATGCTCTTTGAGTTTAAGTATTATACAGGGGATATTCTAATAAGTATTGATTCTATTAATCGTTGATTCAAATAACCGTCAATCACCTTTATCAGAAACTCAAAACCCTCCCTAGAACCAAATTCTGGCTGCGCCACTGGTTTGGTGATGGATTTTTGGTCGACTGTATAACTAAGTAGAACCAAAAATCTTCTCTTTTATATATAAAAAAATTATAATAAATAAAAAATAAAAATAAACTGTAGTTGACTTCTTGTAAAAGTATATGTAGGGTAATATCCCCAGTAATTGGCACTTTAAGAATTTGTCTTTAAACTTACGTCAATTTTCATTACAAAGAAATAAGATATTTACTTGGAAATATTTTTAAATCAAAGAATGCATATCTGTGCATATATTTTGCTCACTAAAAGCAAAAAAAAAAAAAAAAAAAAAAAAAAAAAAAAAAATTGAAAAAGTATTTTTATAAAAATATATTTATAAAAAGTTGCTGAAATCACCAGTAACTGGCACCCAGAGCACCAATGTATGACACCTTGTGATCCAGTAATTGGCACAAGTTTATATTAAAAAAAAAACTTTACATTTTGCATTGGGTTTAATCACTTTAAATGAATTTACAGTAGATGAAGATGCCATATTTCAGGTTTTTGAGAGTAAGAAATTAACATATTAGTCTGAAATGTGAACACTTTAAAACAATACAATATACTTATATTAATACCCAGTAATTGTCATGCTGTCCCCAGTAATTGTCATATGAAGCTTTAATGGATTCCAATTACTGTTAATATTTCATATTTTCAAATAAAAAGAAAGGATAAACAAAATTAGTTGATAACTTTAAATGTATTTCCAAAATAAGTGGTGTAATCTCAAATTCCTTGCGAATTCCTTGTAATTGGAATGGGTGCCAATTACTTGGAACTAGCAAAATTGAAGCACCATTAATTGGCATCTATCATTAATTCAGAAATCCAAATATTTGTGTTGAAAATACTTTTACACAATTAAAGTAACCCTTTTTAACTAAACAAAACTGTTGTCAATTAAAATTTAAAATATATTATAAATCATATAATAATGAGTTGAAAAGCACGCCTTCCTTAAACCAAAGAAGAAGCATTTGCAACAAAAATGGCTAATTTCATACAAGCCATAATTGTTTCTCGTTCCTAGGCACTGTTGTCATCTAGCAGCATAAATCAAAGTTATAATCTTTAACGTAAATGATCATATAACTGGTATATGGTCTTGCATTTTTAAAAGACTGGATATAAATCTCATTTTAGGACATTTGTAGGATGTGCCAATCACTGGTGCATGCCAATTACTGGGAGTGTTACCCTAGTTACAAAATGAAATTTGAATAGGGGAAAATATATACTTCTGACAAGTGAAATTTCCTTTTTCTCACCAAGTCGTTAATGCAAATGCTTTTCATGTTATCTGTTACTATGATAAAGGGTTGGAAAAAAAACCTGTTAAAAAATAAAAAAGATTTTTTTTTTTTTAAACCAGGTTTTTTTAAAAGCATCCTTCCTTATTACATAGACATGCATATTTATTGATAAAAATATACATTATTGGATTATAAGTTGTGTAACTTCATTTTAAAATAATTTAAATTAAATATTTACAGTGAATTTATGTAGAAAATTGAAGAAATTCATATTTTAATTTAAATAGTATTAGCAAACTGTCTTATATTCTAAGAATAAACTGCTCTATACAGTGAAGCATTGATACTCTGAAAATCTTTTGATTACTGAATAATAAACATTTGAAAGTAGTTTGATAAATAAAATATTCTTCTCCAGAGTTATTCAAATAATAAATTTCAAATACTTCTTGGGATTTTGTTTCTTGAGTGACAATTTGAAGTCAACATTTTTGGTCACAGATTCAGCAGATAACTATGAGGAAAAAAAATTATTATTCAAATCCTATAAGTAGCACCCAATTTTTGAAAACTCTTTTTCGACTTCATATTTTGATTTTAATGCTTAAGATAACCTCTCCAATTAAGATTAGGGATTTCTTTTACAGCTTGAAATCTTATAGATGTGTCATATCTCTATGTGTTATGTTATTAATTGCGTTAAATAATCTGAATTTCAAAAAATTAAGATATTTTATATTAAATATTTTTAATCTATTTTATATTTGATTCATTCACATGTTTGAAGCTTTTTCTTTAGAGAAATAAATATGATTACCAATGCATACTGATTTTAATCCTATACATAAAAAATGACCTAAACCCGCTAATATCAAATGTTTATTGCTGAAATAAAGTATTAAAAATAGAAATTATTTATTTTCAATAATCTGAAACACATAAGTTATGAAGAAACAGCAAAAATGTCATTAGATTTCTTCTAAAAAACCATTTTTTTTTTTTTTTTTTTTTTTTTTTTTTTTGAAAAAAACCAGGTTTAGTTTTAACACAGTTTAGGTTTAAACTGTGCCAACCCTGCTATGGTGAGATCAGTTGGTTACAGGGTTGCAAAAATCCCAACGCATGTGGTTTTTTTGTTTTTTAAGTGGTGAAGGCAGGGGAAGTCTCTTATTTCTCGAAAGTATGTACAGTAGACTCGCTCAAATCCGCAAACCAGAAATCCGCACATATTTTATGGATGTAAACAATGAAACTTTCAGTTCGGATATTGGGACAAAATTTGATTTTTTAGTTTTGTATCAATTCCATATACAGTCGAGTCTCTCTATAACGAAACTCCATACATCAAATTTCTCTATATAATGAAATTTAGTAGGAACTGTCCCCCTTTCACATGATTACATTAAAAACAGTCTCTATATAACGAAATATCTATCTCCATATAATGAATTTTTTCATAAATTGGTCTTAATTTATTCAGTTTTAAAAAGCTTCAAAATCATATGGAATCAATTTTCCATCACTTATTTATGATTTATCGTCAGTGCTAAGTTCTTCTTCTTCTTATTATTATTATTACTTCTCTCCTTGTTCTTTAAATCCAACAAATTTATCCCACCACGCACACACCTTTCCACATCCTTCTCAAAACAGAGTCAATTGGATTAATACACACGTAAGAGAGGAATCAATCAGAGGCACATAAGAGAGGCCTTCAAATTGACGAAAACGTTAACTACAATTTTTCATTCCTTGCTAAAATTTGAGCATTTTTTTTTCTTTTTTTTGAGAGCGTAACAATTTTAAAATCAAAACAACAAAAAATTACAGATTTCTTTGTTTGAAATTAATGCAAGTCTTCCTTATTTGATTTTCATTAAGCTCTCAAATAAATGTCTGTTCTCTTTTTTGAAACAGCTTAAATAATTAAGAAATAAAATGTTAGGTAAATATTTACTTTTAAGCATTTCAAATTCTTAATTCAAAAGATCAAAAATAATATTTGTTCAAATTTCACACAATAAATACGATTTTTAACATCATTCCTATACATCGAATTTCTCTATATAACAAATTTTTTATTGGAACTGTAGATTTCGTTATATAGACTTGACTGTATTTTTTAATTTGTAATTTTCTTAATAATACTCTATTCATGTTATTTTCATGAAGAAAGAATAAATTTTTTTGGTAAATCATCAAGATATTGCTCATATCACTGGTAATCACATCACAATCTTCTTACCAAATATATTTATGCATTAATCAAGATTTTTTGGTCATTCAGCCTGGCTAAACTTGAAAAAATAATCCTTATTTTATGATTTTGGTGTGAATTAGTAATGTACTTTTATGAGGCAAGTTTTGTTGAATAATTTTGTAAAAGTACATTTAATCTTTATAATGAATATTTAATCATACACAGGGCTTGAATTTCAGGGCGGGATGGCGGGATTCGCGCCCAAAATTTTGAAATCCCGCCCAAAAAAATTACGTGGACGGGAGGCTCCCGCGCAAACAATTTTGCATTTTGGAACTATGATCAATTCCCACGACCATTTTGGGAATTTTATGATATTTTCGTGCGAGTAATCGACACATTTTGCGAGTTTTTTTACAGCGAAAAATCATTGAAAACTACGATTTTTTCCGCGACTGATTGACAAATTTCGCAATTTTTTCCTGCAATCGATAAGACGAGTTTCATTCTATTTTCTGCGACGAAATAGAGGTGATTGTGTTCGGAATTTCGCCTTCCCCCCTCCCCACAAAAAAAAAAAAAAAACGCATTCAATTCCAAAAATTATGAAACAGTGATGCCGCGGACGCGATATTGCACGTAAATTACGTAAAAAAAGAAACAGCTACAAGACGCGTGACTTCGTAAAAGTTTACTAAAAAACGGCAAATATTGTTAAAAGACCGCGAAAAATGACTAATTTCAGGCAAATTTCGTCAAAAGATTCACGAAAGAATGCCTAATTTCGTCACAGAATTATGTAAAACGGCAGTTTTCGCCAAAAAGGTCGCAAAAAAAGGTCAAATTTCGTCCAAAAATCGCGACAAACGGCAATTTTCATAAAAAAAATCACGATAAAAATCAGACTTTATCAAAAGATGGCGAAAAACGGCAAATTTCTTCAGAAAATTCACGAAAAAAACATCAAATTTCGTCCAAAAATTGCAAAAAACGACAAATTTCCCCAAAATATCACGAAAAACGACAATTTTCGTAAAAAAAAAATCGCGATAAACATCAGATTTCATCAAAAGATCGCCAAAAACGGCAAATTTCTTCAGAAAATTCACGAAAAAACGTCAAATTTTGTCCAAAAATCGCGAATAACGACAAATTTCCTCAACAGATTCACTATAAACAACAAATTTCCCGAAAATATCGCGAAAAACAGCAATTTTCGTAAAAAAAAAAATCGCGTTAAAACATCAGATTTATTAAAAAATCGCGTTAAAACATCAGATTTATTAAAAAATCGCCAAAAAACGGCAAATTTCTTCAAAAAATTCACGAAAAAACGGCAGATTTCATCAAAAGATGCAACTTTCGTCAAAGGGAACCTCTCCCCCCTTCCTCCTTCCAAAAATAATATTACGGAGAGTTTATTTTTCTGTTCAACAAACTGATTTTCCTGCTTCAATATATTATTATTTTTTCTTTGCTGCTCTAAAATCAGTTTCTGACAGTTCCAAATCTTTCTGAGTGAGTGCAATTCCTGAAAGCAGCCATTCATTAAACAAAAAGAATCCCTTTACTCAACAAAGTATTCATTTTTTAAGAAAGTCTTTTTCGATGAATTTGACTTGCCCCTTTTTTAAAGAAATGCAAACAATAATGATACTTCTTATTTTCTGCACTCAATTAAGTATTATTTTATGATTAAATTTGTATCTTGCACATTTAATATACAGAAAAATAACATTGGTTATAACAATTAATTATAAATATAAATTTATTAAATTAGAAGTTTTATTAATTATTATTAAAACAATAATTAGACCGGTGACAAAAATAATTAGCACCGGGAGGGAATTTACCACCAGTAAAAACTAGACAATATAAAAGTTTTTTTACACATATCGCATAATTATTCTGAATTATTGATAAAAATTGCTTCAGTGATATTTTTTATGTATGTATTCTGGTAATTCTTTAAATAGCACATAAAATAATGGTGGGTTTTAAACATTTTTTCTCCCTCCCAAACAGCCAAACTCCCCTCCATTTATAAATGTTGGTAGGGAGACTCCCCTCCTTCGAAAAATTGAATTTCAAGCCCTGATACACTATTTATTATTAACTTGACCTTTGCTATTAGTACTTTAATCATTTAAAAAATTATCTAAATTTTTATTATTTTAGTTCATTACCTATTTTAATATTTTATTATATTGTAAGCATTCATTATATTTCTGATTACATTATTAATTGCATTTGTAAACAATCAAAACTTTATTATTTGGGTTCAAAAATCTTCTAAATATTCTTGAATTTTTCTTTTAATAAATTTTATTGCATACGTAGAATAATAGCATGAAGAAACATTGAATTCAAATTATTTACATAATATGTACAAAATGTATAATATGTACAAAATATAAATGCTTTTTACCTTGATAATTTCTGATCATCGTACTTAAACTGGAGAGATGATCATGTATCCATTTATGCGTGCCTTTTCATAAAAATATCATAATTCTTCCATAAAACTTAAGACACGCACGACACAAAAAAAATATAAACATTCTCTCTCAAAAAATTCTTTTTCATTCCATCAAAAATTGATGCCAACTTTTTTATCTAAACTTTTAACTCATCTCGTAAGATAAGAAATATAAAAGCAAAGCAGACGAAAAAACAGCTTCGCTTCCATAGCAACGAGTCGCGTCTTATAAATAAATTAAATATCACAATAGCAAATTTGCAAATGATTTTCTGTGAATAAACAGATTAATTAATTTATGAATTCCTAACATACTCCCACCTTTAATTTAGGCGGAAGCCAAATTAAACATAAGATCACTTTTGATCAAACTAAACCCTAATTCAAACTAAAAAACATAGAAATAAATAAAGACAATAATTTAACAATAATAAAATAATAATGAAACATTTAGAGTTCTATAAAAGTTATTTCAGAGTTTTAGAAAAGTCATTTCAGAGTTCTAGAAAAAGTCATTTCATAAGTCTCTTTACTACTCTGCCACTTCTAGTTTTACTATTACTCACAGTCTGTATTACAGGGTCATCAGGACTTGATATCTCTAATGAGTACAGCTTACGAAGTGGACGCACCAAGGTCCCTGAACTTGTTTTAACTTCAGCCACTCTAGCTGCTCCATCTTGACTTGGGAAAATCTTTACAATTTTTCCTATAGGCCAATGAAGTCTCTTTTGGTTTAGTTCTATCAAGATTACTTCACCTAGTCTGACAGCTTGTCCTTTCTGTTTTGATTTTTGGACCAATTCAGCTAAATATTCTTTTCTAAATCTATTTCTAAGTTGTTGCTGAATATTTTGACAGTGTTTATATCTAGATTGAAGTTTCTTTGAATCTATTGCATCTAAATCAGGAACACCTATTTCTTCAATGTCTTGCAAAAATGATGATGGAGTCAAAAATACAAATTTATCTGTTTCTTCAAAAATATAGGTTAGAGGCCTTTTATTTACTGTTGCTTCGACATCACATAGAACAGTCATGAGTTCTTCAAAAGTTAAAGTTGAAGTGCCGAGTGTTCTGATCAAGGGAATTTTAACACATCTAATCAGACGCTCCCACCATCCACCCCACCAAGCTGCTGATGGAGGGATGAACTTCCATTTAATAGCAGACAGATCCTTCGAAGAAACTATTGCCTTCCAATCCAATGATTTTAAAAGGTTATTGGTTCCTCTAAAATTGGAGCCATTATCAGAGTATATAGCAGTCGGCCTTCCTCTCCTGCATATAAATCTTCGAAGTGATTGAATGAATCCTTCTGTTGAGAGACTGGATACAAGTTCCAAATGTATTGCCCTATATACTGCACATGTAAAAAGTACAATCCAAACTTTGGATCTTTGCTTTACGAAAAGGGGGCCGAAAAGTTCAGCTTCAACAACTTCAAATACTTTGGAATCTCTGACTCGATCTAGAGGTAGGTGAATTGGACGTGTAGTATATGGTTTTGCAGAGTATCTTTTGCATCTGTAACACTTAGACAATTGACTTCTAATGCTGCGTCTAGAAGAAATTATCCAATATTTTTCTCTTAAAATGGATCCAACTGTTTGAAGTCCAGCATGACAATTCTTTAAATGACATTCTTGAATCAGACAATTCACTACATGATGTTTCGATGGTAATAAAATTGGATATCTGAAAGAAAACTTGTCATCCCGCTCTAATATCTTTGTTTTTACTCTCAACAATCCTTCTTGATCTTTCATAACCTTTAATCCTTTTACTGCATGAGTGGTATTACCAAAACTTTCAGATTGTATTATTGACCAGAGCGACCTTTCCGCATCTTCCTTTTCTTCAATCGACAATTCTGATGGAAAACATATATTTCGATTTCTGCACTTCATTATGAATCTCTTCACCCAACATGCGACATTAATAAATCTACCAAATTTTGAAATTCTACTATATATCATAAATTCATGTGAGTTAGAACATAAAAGAGTAGATACTGCAGTTTTCTTCTTTTCCATCATTACTAATTCTTCGTTGGGGCTTGCTTCTGAATGTGGCCAATTTTCTTCTGATAACTTCAACCATTCTGGTCCCTCCCACCATCTCATCTTCAGCAGCTGTTTAGGACTACATCCGCGAGAAGGTAGATCAGCAGGGTTGAGATGACCAGGTACGAAGTTCCATTGTTGAGAATCGGAAAACTTACAAATTTCTCTAACTCTATTGCCTACAATCGTTCCCCATTGATCATTTCTTCGAATCCAAGCTAGAACAGTCGAAGAGTCAGTCCAATACTTTACTGGCATAGAAATACAATTAAAAGCTTTCAAGACAAAGTTATTCATGATTTCTGTAGATTTTGAAATCAAATTTTCTAGTTCGGGCATATTGTCGACTGAAGTGACGCAGTTATCAATATAGTATGACTTCATAAGCTTCTCAGCTATCTGTTTGTTTTCTTCATCAACATTACTCAAATGATATCTTATAACTGCACCTAGCAAAAATGGGCTACAAGTTGCTCCAAAAACTACTCTATTGTGTTGATAAACTTGAAATTCGTCAGGACTCTTCCACCATAAAAATCGTAGGAAATGCCGATCTGATTCTTTGACTTCAATTTGAAGAAATGCTCTTCTTATATCGGCTACTACCCCGATAGCTTTCTCACGAAATCTTATTAACACTGCAGGAATTTGTTCGATGAGGTTTGGTCCTTTAAAGAGGCAATCATTTAAAGAAGGAGACCTCCCTACCTTACACGATGCATCAAAAACTGGTCGAACACTTGTAGTAAGACTATCTGGTTTGATGACGGGATGATGAGGTAACAAATGTCCTGGAATCTTGAGTGTTTCATCTGGTACTTTACTTATAACGCCTTCTTCTTCCCATTCATAGAAAACTTTAGCATATTCTTCAAACATTTTCATTGATTTTAATTTCTTTGTTGAATTTATCAATCTTCGTTCAGCTATGTGTCTATTTGAGGGAATCTCACGTTTGCCGTTAATCCAAGGAAGACCTACAATATAGCAACCTTCTATATTTCTATCAACTTCTTTTATAAAATTATCATGAGCGAGTTCTTCTTCTTCTGCTTTAGACAAAGTTTGACAGGGATCTGTTATACCGATTGTCTCTAACTTCCATAATTCTGGAATCTTCATATCTTTTAACGCTAGGTTCGTGATAAACATATTTCCATAATTTAGACAAGACTGTGATGTACTTTCTAAACGACCACAAAGTGTCCATCCAAACTTTGTCTCGATTGCTGTAAGACCGCTCTTTAACTGTTTTACTCGACCTGTAAGAAATTGTCCGTAATAATCGCTTCCAATCAAAATTTCAATTTTTGGACTTCCTGCTCCTAAATCTGAAATCCATAGTTTATTTTGTTTAAGCTCTTTAATTACTGATTCTTTCGGTATCCGAGGAATATTATTACAAATTATATCTTGATCCAAAAGTTCTAAGACTTCTTTGGTTTGTTTCTGTCTATCAGAAGAACTTAACTCAACTTAGAATTTATTGTGAAATTTAGCTTCTGTTTGCGTACCACCAAACAATGTATGCACAATAGCTTCAGAAGAAATGGGATGTAAACCTAACTCTTCAGTTGTATCTTTTAAAATATAACTCTTTTGCGACCCACAATCAAGTAACGCTCGTACGTTCTTTGTTATTCGACCTTTAATAACTATTTCCAAAGTCATAAGAGCTACTTCAGCAGAACACTGCTTATTTGCTATAGTGCTTTGAATTACTTCTGGGGTCTTAGATGTATTTTCTGGTTCTTTACACATTGAAATTTCAGGGCATAATAACTCGGTATGGGGTTTAGAGCAAACGTGGCAACGAATAAAAACTTTGCAAACTTTAGCGTGGTGACCAAAACAGAGACATTTTAAACAGCAATTTTTATTCTTAATTTTGGCCTTCCGTTCATTAAAGGAAAGAGATCTAGCCCTAACACAGTCCTTGCTTTCATGAGATTTAATGCAAAATAAACAAAGGCGTTCTTTTGCGCTAAATACCCTGCTGCAGTAGGTATTTTACTTTCTGCTTTTCTCAATTTTTCTTTAGGTTTGTCTTTAGAGCCCAGCTCTATAAAACTCGATTTGGCTAATTTGAATCTTTCCTCGTTTGCAATTTCTTGTTTTAGAAATTCCATCAAACTTACTATATTTGCTTTTGTTGACAATGCATTATTATTACTAACAATGTTTGATGTGATTGAAATATTATATCGCTGCCATGCTTTTAATACATCTTCCGATAAGCTAGATTCTATCATGGGATAGAGCCACGCGGAATTGCTTTCTACACTTAAACCCATTGATTCTAACGATCTTAAATATGCCTCGACTTTCGTGAATAAATCTGATAAGGGAAGTTTATCTTTGCCGTGAGCCTGTACATTAGCTACAACCAATTTTAGGAATTCTCTTACGTACACTTCTATTAGTAAATCTTTATTCCCAAAACGCTCTTGAAATGCCTCGACAGCTTTGGGGTAATTAACTGCGGTCATTGGATAGCTCTCTAACAAACGCCTGGCACTGATTCCAGGTTCTACCGATTGGATAAGATACTGAAATTTGTCACTATTATCCAAATCTATGTCTTCATGAATTTTCCGAAACTGGGACCAAAATGAAAGATAATTCATTAACTGTGAATCGAATGGCTTAATATTTAGTTTAGGTAATTTATAATGCTTTGATATTTGGAATAACCGTGATCTGTGCTTTTTTCACTATCATGTTGATTACGTTTATTTGTACCCAATGCTTCACTAACTTTACGCTTAATAGTAATAAATTCATCCAAATAACTTTCATTTTCCACTACTTCATTTTCAATAGCCTCTTCATCGCATTTATCATCATCTAACATGAGTTCAATTATAGCTTCATCAATAGATTTAATTTCATGAATCAAATTTTCTAATTTACTAAAATCGTCTGAAATTTTACCCTTATCTAATGACTCGCTGTTAATTTCTTCATTCAAAACATTTAAAGTTCTGGTAAATGACAAACGTAGCGGTGTACGCTTTTTCTTTAGCTTATTCATCTTAGAAAAATTAAGTAGTAATGCACAGCTTATGAAAACACTATACGCTATAAAACCAATTCAATATCTCAACATTATTATTCAAATGTCCGTGCTCGGGGCACCAGATTGTGTTTTGTAAACAATCAAAACTTTATTATTTGGGTTCAAAAATCTTCTAAATATTCTTGAATTTTTCTTTTAATAAATTTTATTGCATACGTAGAATAACAGCATGAAGAAACATTGAATTCAAATTATTTACATAATATGTACAAAATGTATAATATGTACAAAATATAAATGCTTTTTACCTTGATAATTTCTGATCATTGTACTTAAACTGGAGAGATGATCATGTATCCATTTATGCGTGCCTTTTCATAAAAATATCATAATTCTTCCATAAAACTTAAGACACGCGCGACACAAAAAAAATATAAACATTCTCTCTCAAAAAATTCTTTTTCATTCCGTCAAAAATTGATGCCAACTTTTTTATCTAAACTTTTAACTCATCTCGTAAGATAAAAAATATAAAAGCAAAGCAGACGAAAAAACAGCTTCGCTTCCATAGCAACGAGTCGCGTCTTATAAATAAATTAAATATCACAATAGCAAATTTCAAAACGATTTTCTGTGAATAAACGGATTAATTAATTTATGAATTCCTAACAGCATTCAAACTACTGGTTAAAAAATGTAAATAAAGCAATGACCAGAAATCTGCAAAATTCTAAAATCCGCAGAACCTCTGGTCCCAAGCTGTGCAGATTTGAGGGAGTCTACTGTATTAAATTTTAAAATCTTTTGCTACTTTTATTAAAATTAACTTAATATACAAGTAATTTTCATTGAAATAACGCAAATAAATCAGTATAAAAAACTGTAAAAAATGTTTTTACTTATGATATCATATGAATATATAATATAATAACCACATAGTACATATTTAAAAGTTACTTTAATAAATTACTTTTATCAATATTTTCCACTAAGAACATATTTTTTTAATCAAATGATTTATCTTTATCAATCAAAGGATGCTTGATAATATTTTCAAGATATCTATGGTTCACTGTATGGAGCAGTTTATTCTTTGAACATAATACAGAGCTATTACTAAAAATACTTTACAAATGAATTTCAATTATCTATATAACATAAAATAATTATTTAATTTGAATATTTTGAAGTGAATTTATAATACTTATAAAATATACAACAATGTTTATTTTTATAAACAAGCATGGATGGCACAATATCTATTAGGAAATAATATTTTTAAGGTACAGAAAAAAAAAATAACCTGATTTAAATAAACAACAAGAATAAAAAGATTATTGGGGTGTTTTTTTAAGAAAACCTTCCCCTCTTTTTTTTTATCTATGCAATAATATTATAGTTGGCTACGTATATTGATTTTGGCCCTTTTTTTTTTTCATAATACAGTAGACTCCCTTAAATCCGCACAGCTTGGGACCAGGGATTTTACGGATTTCTGGTCATTGTAAATTGGCAGTTATAAAGACTTATTTATTTGAAAAATTAAATAGAAATGTATAACTTTTTTAGTAGTAAATTATTAAAAATGCATTAAAAATAAATCAATCCAAATTTAATATGGATTCAATACAAATTAACACTTTAAAAATAAAAGCCGGCTTTTTTTAAGTGGATAAAACCAAAAAAAGCTGGCCGGCTTTTTTTGGCCCGGCTAAAAGCCGGCAACCCTGTTACTAATTCACATTAAAATCATAATATAAGAAAGTTTTATTTCAGGTCTAACCAGACTTAATAACCAAAAAAGTTTGGTTAATGCATAATTATCTTTGGTAAAAAAAATTGTGATTACCAGTGATATCAGCAATATCTTATTTTTTTCAAAAATAAACTTATTCTTTCTTCATAAAAACACATGAATTGAATAACGTTAATGAAAATTACAAATTAAAATACATATGGAATTGATATAAAAATAAAAAAGTCAAATTTTGCACCTATATCTGAACTAAATGTTTCATTGTTTACATCTGTAAATTATGTGCGGATTTTAGGCGTGCAGATTTGAGGGAGCCTACTGTATTAACAAGCTTTTAAAAGAATTAAGCACAATATATTTTATTTTAATTGTCTTGGCTTTGTAATATTTAGCTGTACACTCGCAATCTATTTTGATAGGATAGTGTAACTAAATCTTTAAACACAAAGGTTAAAAAAAAAACTAATATAAAACCTGATGAAGATTAAACACTAAAACCGTAGATAGTAAAAAAACCCAATAAAACCCACTTTAATGTAGGTTTCACCCAATAAAACCCATCCGGATTTTTTTTTGGTGGGTGGGTTTTTTCTTTTTTGCAACTGTGGTTGGTTATAGGTCACTATTAAACATAAACAAAAGATCATTGTTGGCAATAGTTTATTAGAAATTATAGATGTCCCGAGGTACAAGCGTCCCAAGGTACAACACTCTCCCCTACATTATTTATTTTTAACGCAATGTACAAATGCAATTATTTTTTTTGGCAGGTTTTGAAAGATCTCAAATGGAAGAAAACTTAAAACTACAAGAATGGGCATGTATAGATCACATTTCCCACCCATTAAACATTAAACTGAAATGTATCAAAATAATATAGAGCAGTACCTTTAGATTGCATTTCTTGTTATTGGAGTTATAAATTTTTACACAATACAGATCATTCCACACAATGCTAAATTTACTTAAAATAAAAACATGATCCAAATGTGCTTGGACCATATTGTTAATTATATTACTCATTTTCAAAAAAATTTATTATGGAAATAGCAATTTTTTTTTTTGGTTAAAAAGTTCTGATTTAGGGAGATAAAGTTGAACTAATTTAGTCCTCTTAGAGAGCAGCAATATTTTATACTTATGAATGCATAAACTTCTTAGTGAAAATTCATTGTTTACGTCTGAAAAGTTGTGTGTTATATAAAAAATTACATTATATAGAGGCCTGTTATAAAGATCTTATATTGTATATATTATTCAGTCATAAAAGATTTGAACTCCTAAAATATGATGATAAAACTAATCAATCTTAAAATAAATTTGGCCAATTTAAAATAATAATATTTATGAAGACATGGGTGATTATTGTAACTGAGCTATGTTTACTAATAAACTGTTCCATTATTTATTGATAATTTCAAAGGAATATCTCTTTTGGTAACAGAAACACAGCAGAGTCCCTTAAATCCGCGACTCTCTAAAATCCACACATAATTTACGAATTTAAATAACGAAATATTCAGTCACATATAAGGACAAAATTTGACTTTTTTAGATTCATATGAATTCCATATATATTTTTTAATTTGTAATTTTTGTTAATGTTACTAAATTCAAGTTTTTTCATAATAGAACAATAAATTTATTTCTGAAAAAAATCAATGTATTAATGATATCATTGGTAATCACAATTTTCTTACAAAATATTTATGTATTAATGAAGTTTTTTTGGTTATTAAATCTGGCTAAACCTGAAATAAAACTTCCTTATTTCATGATTTTGATGTAAATTAGCAATGTACTTTTATAAAGCAAGTTTCATTGAATAATTTAAATACATTTCATCTTTATAATATTTAATCATACAGTATTGATTATTAACTTGACCTTTGCTTTTAATGTTTTTATCATTTTAAAAATTATCTAAATTTTTATTATTTTAGTTTATTATTTAAATATTTTATTATATTGTAAGCTTTCATTATAGTTTCGATTACATTATTAATTACATTCAAATTACTGTTTTAAAAATGCAAACAACGCAATGACCAAAAATTCTCAAAATTCTAAAATCCGCACAACCTTTGCGGATTTGAGGGAATCTACTTTATAAATAATCTTATAAGTATCTTATATAATATTCATAAACAAACCGTTTTTTTCATAAGTTTATTATTATAGAGCTCTGTTATAAAGATCTTATACTGTACATATTCAATATAAAAGATTTGGCTTCCTTTTTCATGATGATAAAACACCAACTGTTAAATAATAAATTTGATTCATTAAAATAATAATATTAATATTTATGAAGATCTTGGTGATTATTCTAATTGAGCTATGTTTACTAATAAAAATAAACTATCCCATATTTATAATTTCACATCAATATCATTTTATGTAAATATACTAATTATCCTATCATAAGCACATATGTTATTTGTTCATAAGCACATTACATAGTTACACTAATCTTATACTGTACACATTATTTAGTAAAATATGATTTATTAAAATTATAATATTTAAGAAGACATTGGTGATTATTGTAATTGAATTTTTTTTTTTTTAATTAATAAATTGCCACCTGCCATATTATTCATTTATAAATTTCACATGGATTGTGTAATAAAAATAAAAATTCTCTAATCATAAGCTTTAATCATATGTGTGCTTTTACAATGTTGCTTTTTTTTTTTTTTTTTTTCTTCTTCTTCTTCTTCTTCAAATTCTACTTATTTCTACTTCGATAAACATTAATTCGACATAAAATGAGGATATTATTAATTTAGGCCAAAATCAAAATCTTTGTTACTCAATGTAAGCTACAATAAATTAATCGTAGAGTCACAAAACCAATCAGTAAACATTGATCAAAAGTAAAATGAACACACGAAGTATATAACAGTTTAAGAAAAAAAATTTACGTAGAAATCTTACCTTTCAACTTTTTTAATGTTTGTTTTCAAACAACAAACAACGCAGACGATAATTTAGCCCCGCGTTGTTTTGAGCGGCATTTTTTCTTTACTTTCTTTTATTTTACAAATATTTAGAGATGGTGTAATTTAAATCATTTCATAACATAACATTTAAAATTTCATTCATTACAGAAAATTAAATAGTAAAACTACTTAAGTAATTTAGTGTTAATTTTAATCTCTCGTTCCAAGTCAGGACTGAAATTAGCAAATACGCGCTAAAACTGGCAATATATTAACATCAAATCTACATTTTAAACGATGGCAGCATTTACTACATTCAGAAAATTTTCTAGTTTATTTAAAATTATACCTATGTATCAAGATGCACAATTTTTATATAATTTTTTGTAAATCTTAACTTTTAATAAGAAGAGAGTACGTTTCTGTTAAAAATAATTCAGAAAATAAACACTAGAGAGCAGCACCTCTTGATTAAGAATATAGGGCGTCTCGGGGGGGGGGGGGGGGAATCGTGCTGTGCGCACGCGCTCAGAAGATTCTTCTTGGAGTAGGTTTCATCGAAGAAAGGAATTTTAAAATTATTCAATGTCGTCGCCAAATGAGAAATATCGTCAATATGGCAAACTGCGCATGTTGTACTGAATATTACAACCATAGTAGTTCCTCTGGCTCATTGACCGTGATCGAATACTGAGTCATTCAATTTTTCGTAAAATATTTTAATTTTCTTTATAACTCCTGAGTACATTTTTACTAGTTGCCTCAGAAAAGATATATCTGTGAAGAGAAAGGTTAGTAGTTTTGTAATATGTGTCTCGTAATTTTGTGGAATTATTATTTCTAAAATAATTTCAAAATTTTAAAATTTTTATACTTTTTTCAGTAATGATGATTATGCCAACATATCTATGAAACGATATCGATCTTTATATTTTTAGGATCGCACAGTTTTATTTATTTGACAGATCTATTGTGATAAATAGTGGTGTATTGAGTAAGCAGTCATTAGAATATTTTGTAGAATTTATTAAAACAAAATAGAACATTTTTATTTAAAAAAAAAAAAAAATGTTTATTTTGCCTCAACTTGATGATACTGGTTTAATTACTAACAAAACGTAATATTTTTTTAAAACATGGTAACTAATCATTTAATATTATTGTTTTAAATTGGCTAACACAAAGAAGTTTTTATGAAATACAATTTAAAGAAGAAAAATAACTCATACCCTTAAAAATACTAAAGTAATGTATTTTTCTGCAGTTATTTCATTTTTAAATATTCTAGTAACACATAAAGTTTTCAGCGATTAATGATACAGTTATTCAATTTTGAAAAAATGTATATTTCACTCAATCTAATCTCTTAAATTATGTACTTCGACCTTCTTGAGAATAGCAACAAATTTTTAGATTGTTACTTAACTTCAAACAAAACTTTAGATGAATAAATATATTTATGTAAAATTATAGAACAAAATATTTTCAATAATTACATGATTTTTAAAATCTCAGTATAGAAAACATCATAGAAAAAAAAAAAATAATAACAATAACCATTTTTAATGCACAGAATTCAGATATCAAAAAATGGCGCGACTGAGTTTTAACCCACTTCTTGGCGCGTTTTCAAAAAATCGCCATTTTGGCGCGTTTTTGCGTTTTATCTCCCGGATGTGATTACCGGGAGATACCACGCAAAAGCGCACAATTTAAAACGGCGATAATGAAAATACAATAGAAATACACATTTTTAAAAATAGAAAATGATACAATTTTAAAGAAAATGACTGAAAATACAAAAGAAATACACATTTTAAAATATTGAAAATCAAAAAATTCTAAATACGGCATATTAAAAAATAATCTTACTTACCGGAAAACGGAGAAAAGCATTAAGATGGGTGGGTTGTAGACTATGTTCTTATTTGTCAGGGGGGCTCTGCCCCCCTGAACCCCCCCGTTTCTTTTTTTCAATCGGTTTTTGCCAGCTTTGCGGGTTGCTCAGCCGATGTTTCGTTCTTTCGCTTCGCTGTGGTCCGTTGGGCAGCTGCGGCGATTTGCGCCGGAGAATCCCTTTCTGAGGGGGGTATATCTTAATGATATCCTTTAAATATTGTTTAAAAACAGTCATCCATCGACTGGCCATGGCTCTTTCTCCACATATATTCTACACACACTATACCAGTCAGTCGTGGCATGTTCGCTAACTTTCGTATCAACCTGAACATACTTTTGCTCACATCTACCAAACCATTCACGCGTTATCTTTAAAATTTTACACAGACTTAAATGCGAACGTTCAAACCACGAACCCCTCCTTATACTCCTACACACATCATGCGGATTCATACTCGATGCCGACTAATCTCGACATCGCCATTCAAAACCATCAGTTAATTTATCACACGCAGTCAATTTCATATCTTTCCCACACCTTGGACATTCATACATACATTCATACTTTTACCCATTACAGGTAAAGAGAAAAAAGAAAAAAATCCAAAATAATTTACTCACTCGATGATGACTCTTTGAAATCCAACGGACTAATGAAATGAAACGCATTAAAAATTCAAATTTCACAAAGCGCGATTCCTAAATTTAAAAGTTCTCTTCTCTGGTCCAATAAGACAGCTGGAAAAAAATGAACGAACAGAGCATGCGCTGCAATCTCGGAGAAAATCCTCCTCTAGGGCCAAGGGTTGCTAGGAGAAGCGACGCCTGAAAGTGATAGAAAGCAAGGCTTGGCGCAGTCATCGCGCGTCAGAAAAAACGCCGCCAGAAGTGGGTTAAAACTCAGATCTCCCCAAAAAATATTATAATTTGATTAAGAAGTTTTCTTTTAGCATTCTCAAATTATCTTAAGGGTGTTCTTAAACCAAAAAGGGCAACTTTGTGACACATGCTTTAATTTATTTCTGTTCGGAAATGCATGAAAATAGCAGGTGTTGTTATTCAGAAACTGTCTAATTGCACTGAATTTTCTGTTTTTTTTTTTTTTTTTAACACAATAGATCTTTCTTAACAAGCCTTCAAAAATGACGTTTTTGAGCACATTTTCCGATGAAAGCAGAAAAACCAGCCGAAAAGCAGGAGAAAAACGGGTGATCGCGTCATCAAAATAGCTGGGTTATTCTCTGCAATAGTGCAAAAAGTGTTTCCCAGCCATATAAATGCTCTAAATTTCATTTTATTTTTATTTATTTATATTTTTATTAGAAAGTCTAAAGTTTGTTTATTAGGGACAGAGCGTAAAATTTAAAAATAAACAAATTTAATATTTAAAAATGTAAGATATATCATGTAAATATCATTCCCTCACCTCTCCCCTACCCATACTACCATACTTTACTGCCTGATTTTTTCCATTCAGAAATAAAAATAATTAAAAACACCCTAAGCAAAATAAAGTTCTTAATTGGTACCTTACAAAAAATAATAAAAATATTATTTTTTACTATAATTATGTAGTCTGCTCAATCAATTATATGTCTCCCCATGTTAGACCATCATTCCCTCACACCTTGCTATTATCGCAAATATCCTATCACTAAAGATGAGCAGCAGTCTAGCATTCTTCACAGAGAGGAAGCTAATTTGAGTACTTGTCAGTCCAGCAACATAAATTGGTGGTGTAAGTTTTTGTTAATTTTCTAGAAATTTTTTTAATCAGAAAATCGGGGAGTATTTTTATTAGCAGCCATTCCCTCACACAAAATGCTAAATTTTTAGCAATTTTCAAAATTTTTAATTTTATCATACATTATATATTATGTGTTCTTCTTTAAGGAATCAGTTCGGATTTTTCCATAATTGTGCATTTTTCATGACAATTAGTAAAAACATCTTAATTTCATCATTCCCTCACGTTTATTGTTATGAGTTGATGATAAAGTGAATGGGGAATATATACTTTTGTTTAAAATTTTATAACGATTTCTGCTGCTATTAAAATCTTCAACAATCAGGGTTGGAAAAAAATCATGATTTTTTTAAAAAAATCAAAAAAATCAGATTTATTTGATTTAAATCAGACTTTTTTGATTTAAATCGGATTTATTTGATTTTTTTAGAATCCTATATTTAATTACTGTGTTTTTATGTTTTTACAATACATGGAGCAGTTTTTTATAATGAATAAGTAAAAAAGAAAAAAATATTAATTATAATTTAGAAAAATGTTATAAGAAATAATTAAACAGTTAAGAAAATATTATATTCTAGTTACTGAATGGTACTAAAAATTAAACATCTAGGCTTTAATCTAAAGCCATTCTATTATTTTGTAATTGAATTGTGCATACTAAATAAGAAACAAATTTAAATATGCTGTAAATGAATAGAAAATGGCAAAATTTAAAAAACAAATTAAATACAGTAGACTCCCTGAAATCCGCAACTCTCTAAAATCTGCGCATACTTTACAGATGTAAACAATGTAGCTTTCAGGTTAGGTATAGGGACAAAATTTGACTTTTTTATTTTTATACCAATTCTATATATATTTTAATCTGTAACTTTCATTAATATTACTAAATTCATGCTTTTTCATGAAGGAAGAATAAATTTATTTCTGAAAAAATTCAAGGTATTGCCAATATCAGTGATGATCACAATCTTTTTGCAAAATGCATTTATACATTCATCAAGCTTTTTTTTATTATTGAGTTTGCTTAAACCTGAAATAAAACTTCTTTATTTTATGATTTTGGTGTGAATTAGTAGTGCACCTTTAAAGGGCAAATTTCATTGAATAATTTAGGAAAAAATGCATCTCATCTTTATAATAAATATTTAGTTATACATTATTGATTATTTACTTCATCTTTGTTGCTTTCAATATTTTAACTCTCTAAATTATTTTTTAGTTTATTACCTAACATATTCGTTTTAATGTTTTACTATATTATAAGCATTCATAATTTCAATTGCATTATTAATTACAATCAAATTATTGTTTAAAATAATGTAAACAAACCCATGACCAGAAATCTGCACAACCTCTGGTCCCAAGCTGTGCAGATTTGAGGTAGTCTAGTATATTCATCTAATGCAAGCTATTTATTAAGGGATAAAATTCACAATTCAATATTTTTTAAGCAAATAAGAAAAAATCAGGGATTTAATTGTTTGAACAAAAACACTAATTTAGAAGCTTTATCTACTCCTAATTTATTATGAAGGCTTGAATGAACTAGTCCAAAGAAGAAAATTGTCTTTCTACTCCAGCAGATGAAGCCATGGCTGTTGTTATTTGGTAAATAAATTTAATTTCAATTTCGCTGAATGTCTCTTTACCTCCCATTACATAAAAGGAATTCCACCAATCATAATCTGTCATAATATCAGAAACTTTTTTCTCAAGCAATGGTAATTTTTGGAATGGGCCATATTTTGCTTGAAAATGTACTACAGTGGTGAGAAGATTTAAACAATCTTCTTTAATGAATGCCAAACCTTCATTATTTTCCCTCGACACTCAGTGAAATTTCATTTCGATTTAAAACCGAGGGACTTAATAAAACTTCAGCAAAATGACAGCCATTAATAGCTTATTCATATCTTGCTTTAAATTTTGTAATTCTATCATTTTCTAAAATATTTTCTAACTTTTTACCCAAAATTTTCCTTTGATATGTGCATTCATGTGATATTACAAAAAATTGATTTAAATCAAATGATTTTTTTTTTAAAATCAGTTGATTTAAATCTAGATTTAAATCTTGATTTAAATCAGTCAATTTAAATCATGCCAACCCTGTCAACAATTGACCAATTACTAGCAATTTATCCAATTTTTATGAAAATTTAGCTATGTAACATTCAAGTCAGACTGCTTGGTCAAATTTGCAGTATTGTAGAGAATAACCCAGCTTAGAACTGAATAGGTAATTTAATTATAAAATGGAAAATTCAGTTCTATTCCAAATCGCTTCCATAGTCAGGCATTCCAATTTTATAACTTTTTGTTGAGAAATGTAATTGTAAATGTGTCAAAAAATTTTACACTTGTTAAGCAGAGCAGTTGAGAACACCATTAAACAACTGATTCAGTGTAAAACAAATTTATATGTATGTTCACATTTGTGAATGTTACAAAATAAAATACAGCAGAGTTTCCCCCAGAGGGTTTCAGGGGGGTGCTCTGCCCCTCCTGCCCTTTAGTTTAAAAAATAGCGTCCCTCTTGCCCCTCATCCAAAAACTAGCGCCCCTCTTGTCATTCATTTAAAAAACAATACCGCCCTTCTTGCCCCACATTTGAAAAAACACAGCCCTCCATCAATGATCCGAACGCACTACAGCGCTTAAATTGCGCAAAAAATCGGAAACAGAACGCAAAAAAACCCCGGCAAGTTTCGTTAAAAATCGCGAAATGACGACTAATTTCTGACAAGATTCACAAAAAATGGCTAAATTTTTTAACAAAATATGCCATTTTTTGCGATCGTTTAACAGAAGCTGATGTTTTTGCGATCTTTTAATAAATATTGCTGTTTTTTCGTGATTTTTTTCACAAAATTTGACTTTTTTAGCAAAATATATCGTTATTTGCGATCTTTTAACAAAATCTGCTGTTTTTTGCGATCTTTTAAGAAAACTGGCCGTTTTTTCGTGATCTTTTAACAATATTTGCCGTATTTTAATGATCTTTTAACAAAATTTACCTTTTTTTTTTTCCAATTTTTTGATGAAATTTCTGTTTTTTCATGACTTTTTGAAACGCTAGATTCTAGATTCAACTTCATAAAAGTGCCCTTAAAAATGAAAAAAGTGCCCTGAAAAATTTTAAAAGTGCCCTTTTCAGAACAGTAGCGCCCTGCCCCTTTTTAAACCTGGGGGAAACTCTGTGTAAAGCAGATTCTTAGTCCAGTCATCGTAGAAAAAATTAGAACAAAGCTGGATTTTTCCACGGAAGCTTATGGTATATAGCTTAGCATACCCACTAAAAGTCCTTATTTATCTGATGTGAGTTTTCGACACCAAGAGTCTTGACTGACTTTAGAAATCATTTTTATTAAATATCTTATGAATGATGGTGTGTAGAAAAAAAAATCAACTACAAAATTTTAAATAATTTAATTTTCTTCTAAAAGTGTCATTAACATCTTTTTGTCACACAATCTTTCCCTGTTAAAAATAAAAAAACATGGCCATACTTGTAAAAAATAAAATAAAAATATGAAAAACCTGTTACTATTTTTGAAGAATTTAATATTAAGAAGTCTTACTCCTGAAGAAACCATATGCATAATATATACAATATGCTTATTTTCATCTTATCATTCAAGTAAAGCATTTAGTACATTTTTTTTTTTTTTTTTTTTTTAATTTGTCTTTTATTGTGTTTTCTGCTGTATGCATAATCCATTTATAAGTACAGGCTTAGTAGAATTTCTATCATTTAGTTGTTTGAATAGTCATTTGTACATCTTCAATTTGTTCACTTGTTCAATTGTTTCTTCAATTTGTTCATTCTCATCATTATCTGTATTTATTTCTTCCTTTGTTCTATTGCTTTCAGTATTTTTTGGTTGACCTTAAATATTATCATTAAATTTCAGGTATAATGTTTCCCTCATCCCTTGCAATGGTCAAAATATTGTCAATGTCTTCCTCATCTTCAAAATCAATGTTACTTGCATTGTGACATTATACTCTGAAACAATTTATGCAAACATCAAGACATTTCAATCTGAATTTTTGGCTTTTATACATCCTTTGAGGAAATACAAGAAATGGATTCAAAAATATTTTTTGGTGCAGGCAGTAAGGTAGCTGAAATTTGAGACAAATTAGGTGTATTTTTTCAGCTCTAGTTTTCAGAAATTTATTGCTCAGTCTGTATTATATTTGATGATAAACACATAAACTGTGCATGTGCAGTCTAAATACATCCTCACTTGGCGACAACAATGAAAGGCTTTTTTAAAAACAACTCCTCCTTTCTTAAAGCAAATATAACAGTTTTTGTTCAGATAATTTTTTGTTTTACCCTCATATAAAGCAAAAAAAGTAGTTTTCCAAGCCTTAGATATTTAAAATTGGGATATTTGGATACTTTTAAAAGTTCTAGCTACTTGTATTCCCGGGAGCAAAATCGGTGCAATGCTGCGACGCACGTCGCAGACTCTTGGAGAGGTCTGCAGACTATTTTTCAACTGTTAAAAATTTAGCAAAAATTAAAAAATTTTGGTTCTAAATCCAAAAATTCGGACATAAAATGTATCACTAATTTCGACAAATAGACTTCGAAAAGAAATCAATTTCATCATAGATCACGAAAAACATGCAAATTTCGTCCAAAGTTTGCAAAAAACAGCAAATTTCGTCAAAAAATCTAGAAAAAAAGGCACGTTTCTTCAAAACATCGCAAAAAAACGGTAAATTTCTTCATAAGGTTACGAAAAAACGGCAGTTTTCGTAAAAAAAAACACTAAAAAACAGATATTTTTCTCAATAAATTGCAAAAAAAAGGCGATTTTTTTTTTCAAAAAATCACAAAAAAACAGACAATTTTTTCAAAAAATTGCAAAAAAAGGAAAATTTCTTCAAAAGATCACAAAAAATAACAGTTTTCGTCAAAAAATCATGAAATAACAGCAAGTTTTTTCAAAAGATCGTGAAATAATGGCAAATTTCTTCAAAAGATCGCGAAAAAATGTCAGTTTTTGTGAAAAAATTGCGAGAAAACGGAAATTTCTTCTATACATCTTGAGAAAATGACAAACTTCTTCAAAGATCGCGAAACTGCAAATTTCTTTTAAAAAATCACGAAAAAAATGGCAAATTTCTTCAAAAGGATGCGAAAAAAAACCCGACAAATTTCTTCAAGAGAACGCGAAAAAACAGCAAATTAGTTCAAAATATCGCAAAAAAAAACCAGCAGTTTTCATCAAAATATCACGAAAAAATGACATCTCGTCAAAAGATCATGAAAAACACGCATATTTTGCCGAAGGGGAGTCCTCCCTCTCTTTCAGGTAATGTATGAGATGTTAAAAACTCTAAGAACAAAGGCAACTTTTTTTAAAAGCATACTTTTCTTTTATGTCTATCACAGATACTTGGGAGGTTTAGAGAGTATATAATGTAATGCGAGGGATTGGTCTGCAGACTGTTTTTTAAGTTTTTACTTGTGTTGAGACTGCAGAAAAAAATTCTGCTGCTGGGCTTGTATGTAACAGTCTCTCTCTGTTTAAAATTTTTTTAATAACATTTGGCTTTTCCAAACAATGCTGATGTAGAGTCACAACCCAAGAAAGCATAAAGGAATAATGTATGATCTTTCAGAACTGCACTATTATTGAGATTATGCAATGAATACAAAATGTTTCAAAAAATATATATAAAAATATATAGTTGCTAAAATGGACATCAAATACTAATAAAATACATTAAAATAGTGATGCACAACCTTTTTTCCAGAAAATCGTTTACCACCAGAATATTTGAAAAGCGACGTTTGTTTTACTTAATAGCAAAGTTTCTGACATTATTATAAGGAAAATTTTTCTGAATAAAAATAGTGGTATCATTGTGGCCCACGGGCCACAGGTTGTGCATCCTTACATTAAATGATCGTAATAATTTGACATGTTTCGGTTGAATTTACTCAATCATCATCAGAAAAAACAAAAATACAAAAAAAAAAAAAAAAATTGTAATTTAAGAAATTACCCCAACCATTTGAAAAATGTTTCACTCGATACATTCATCTATCATTTTAAGCTAAATACCAGTTGTTTTATTGTGTATTATCCGTGCCACTGCTATAAATGACTTTATACATGCTGCAATTTGAAGGTACGGTTCGTTTAAGTTATATTACTCTATTGTCGCCAAGCATAAAAGTTGGCGACGAAAGAAACATTTCAAACTATTTAACATTGTTGGTGCAAAAGTAATCATTATTAAAATACAGCTTTGGCATATACTGTTATACTTGTAAGACTTTGGCATATATTGTTTGATTTTACAGAGCAGAATTTTGGTGATGGAGGTTTTAAACCAAAATCGATCGCAGCACATGCATCTGTGAATGGGTCCATCAGACATCGAATCAAAAAAGTTTTTTCCCAGTTTTTCCCAAGCCGATTGCTTTTTAGTTTTCTTTTTAGGTGGTGGAAAATCAAGAGTAATAGCTATAACATTTTCCGGCTTGTTAGAATCACTATTGGCACTCAAATTTTCCTGGTTAGAACCGACCGATAGTAAAACGCCATGGCTAGTGGATTGGTCGCCCTGGCGACATGATGTTTTACAATTAATCGGTTCGGCATTAAATTGCTTCCTTTTTCGTGATCGCCTTTGAACACGTAATTGGTTTTCAGCGGCTCAATAATCTTTTGTTTTTTTTATTTTCTGCATTGAAAGACGTTTTTGCGCCAAACCAAATACAGTATTACTCAGTTATCCCGTCGACCAATTTCGCCAAATGATACGAATCGCCAAACTAATAAGCAACTTATACATGTTGACTGTGTTTAATATCATTGAATGCGATATTCACGTTCATTCATTTCTTTGGCTTCGGCTTTTTCCGTATCTGTTAATTTCCGTCTACCCATTTTTAAATTTGTTAGTTTTCTCCTTTATTACAATGATTTTAACCATTTTAATTTACTATTCAAATAAAAATTCTTCTAAAAGTAAAGAATTTAATTTAAATTCAAATAAAAATTCTTCTAAAAGTAAAGAATTTAATTTAAATTCAAAAGTGGTAACATCATTCAAAAGTGGTAACATCATTCAAAAGTGGTAACATCATCGGGTCCATTCTCCCGAAAACAACAACCATTTTTCAAATGGTTAATAAACACAAAGATAGAAAATAACAATAAACTGTTACAAATGAAATTTAAAAATAAATAAAAATCATGCATATTTTAATTATGTTTCATGTTGCTTAATTTTAATTTTCAAATTATCTAACAATTCAACCCAAATATTTGGTATTTGAAATGACAAGGAGTCATTGCAGACCATTGAGCTTCTGATGTAAATTTCAATAGATTCTCTAATAAAAAGTTGCAAATAAAAATCTGACCTATAAATTAATCTACTTTCATTAAACAAAATATCTATGTTTTCTATTTTATTTAGCCTTGATAATGTGGTTTTATCTCTATTAAATTTTATGTCTGCAATGTGTTCTTTACATCTCACTTTGAGTTTTCTCTGAGTCATGCCAATATAATAATTCCTATATCTCCCTTCTTTAAGAAATGGAATAATATAAACACCTGATAGGTCAAATTTATCGATTAGATCAATTCCAGTGGTTAAAATTGATTTTAATTTTGGCGAGGGTCTAGCAATTAAATTTAAATCAAACCTTTTTAATTGTGTTTTAGCGGATTCAAAGAAATTTGGATAATAATTTATAACAACCCTTTTCATGTTATTCTCCCTGTTGGTTTTATTTTTACAACAAACTGTTCATTGAGACATTGACAATGACAATAGAGATGATTTTGACGTACCAATGAAAAACACTTTAAAAAGTGGCCTAAACCTAATAATTAATAGTAATTATTTTATTTTTAACAATATAATTTATCAGCAATCAGACGATGCCCCAATGGGATCTCCAATTTCAGGCCTCCTCGCAGAATTCAAATTATGCCCCCTTGAATCAAAAATTTTCAGTACTTTTAAATTATTACCTTTAGTATGGCTACGTTATGTAGATGATATTTTTATTGTTTGGCAGTGGGGAGTTGATAAATTGCTAATTTTTATTCAACAGTTAAATGATCTAAATAATAAAATTAAATTTACTTTCGAACTTGAACAAGGCTGGCAAGTTTCTGCCAGAGTGGTTTAAACCGGTGGTTATAACCAGTTAAAACCGGCATGGCAGAAACTAGTTTTTGCCTGTAAGTGGCAAAAACTAAGAAATAATACTAATAAGAACTTTAACCTGCAATGATTCATAATTCACATATGTATTTAATGTATAAAGAATTTAGTTAAATTAAAATAAAGATTATGAATGTTATTTAAAGTAGCAAAAAGTTTCAAAAGGATCATAAATGTACTTTGTTTATATAATAATTTTCTGTCATTTGAGAACAGAAAATTTGATAGCAGTAATATGAAGCTGCATAAATTTGACTATTGATATTATTGTTTATGGTTGAATTTCTATTTAAAAGTTATAAAAAAATGTATAAAAAATTCTATGATATTTTAACATCACTTTTCAGAGTATTTTTAAGTAAAAAATACACTGCAATACCTTAAAAATTATCTACTACTACATCCAAAGAGATGGTTCTTGTTAAAAATATATAATTAAAAAATCATAGTACAAAAATAACAGGAAAAAAAGTTAAATATCTTGTACAATTATTTTACAGTATTGAAAGAACTAATTCATTTTGTGGAAAAAGTAAAAGCAATCACACACAGAAATCATGACACTTTCCAGGACTTCCTTGGGGAAATATGTTTCTGAGAAAGGAGTTTATTTTGCTAAGGGGTTATTATATACGGCACAAAATTGAGATGAATATCAAAAAACAATTTTCTTGTTCTTTCTTTATGCTCAAATGTCAATTTTGATCCCATATACTTAAGATAAATTGAATAAACTAGCACTGCATTAAATGAAATTTGAATCTTGCATTTGTGAGTTTCCATAAAATTTCTATCATTGAATAAAGTTAAGCAAATTTTATGAGCAGCTGCAATAGAACAGTCATGTTTTTTACTTTTATCTAAAGCAACAGCAATAGATTTTAATGTATGTAACAAGTATTTAACTCTTTATAAATCATGATATTTATTTATAATTTTAACAACTGCTATGTCCTTAATATCATTTTCATGATTTTCAATTATCTGAAAATAATATGGATCATTCTTCTTGAAAGATACAAAACCAGGGTTGGGTTTCTGACGTCAGAAACTGGTTTTTGACATGACAAGTGTCAAAAACTGGTTTAAACCATCAAAAACTGGTTTAAACTGTCAAAAACTGGCTTAAACCGTCAAAAATGTGTAATGCACTTTAAACATTTTAAGAACAAGACAGAAACATTGAATAAGTCTTAATGATTTAAATAATTTTTTATTTAAAATTAATTATACTGTAATTTAATAATTACAAAAAATTTGAATTACTTTAATTGCAATAAAACATTGTTTTTTTAGAATGTTCAAACAAAAGAAAATGATTTTGTACAGTTAATAATCTGGACCAATTTTACCCCACAGTATCCTATAGCACATAATCAATTTAGCACATTTATTTACATCCAAATGGTTTCTGAGTTTAGAGTGTATAAAGCCAAAGTTACAAAATACTCTCTCAATTGGTGCTGTGCTAGCAGGGCTTGATAGCAGATGCATTGCTAGTTGAACAAGTTTGGAGGCAGGCTAAATTTTCAGATTTATGAGAGATTTTTTTCTTTTTTTCCGGAAATGATAATATACAATACAGTAAAAGTGAATTTTTAATATTACATCTAATGTTGTATATGTGTGACAGATGTTTAATGTGAAATTTTACAGATCAGTGTAGTATTTGAGGTTTCTGACAAGGTTTTTGACAAGAGGTTTTAGCCATGACGGTTTAAACCACGGTTTTAACCGGATAAAACCGCACACTGTTAAAAACTTGCCAACCCTGTACAAAACTATCAAATTCTAATACTAATTTATATATTTTTTAAATTAAAACTATTCACAATATTTTATTTATTATTTAACCCAAATAAAATATATATAAGAAATTTAATATCACTAAAAAAATCTCAGATTATGTCATAAAATGAATTTATGCCCGTTTCTGCCAGTTAAAACCACTTTTTGCCACTGGCACGGCAGAAACCATTTTCTCCCGGCAAAAACCCAGCCCTGAACTTGAAACTGATAAGAAATTACCTTTTTTAGATGTGAATTAAAAAGAGAAAATAATAAACTAATTCGTTCAATATATCAGAAACCAATAACAAACTTAAATGTTATACCTTTTGATGCTTGCACTCCATATTCTTATAAATTATCTACCTTTAGATTCCTAATTAACAGAGCTTTTCGAATTTGTTCCACTGAAAATTTAAATGATGAATTGGATAAAATTAAAACAATAGCTATTAATAATGGATATCAAGTTAAAATAATTAAATTAATTAAAGAGTTTATTAACAAAATGAACAGTGCAGTTTTTAAAAATAAAAATTAAACCAACAGTGAGAATAACATGAAAAGGGTTGTTATAAATTATTATCCAAATTTCTTCGAATCCGCTAAAACACAATTAAAAAAGTTTATTTAAATTTAATTGCTAGACCCCCTCCAAAATTAAAATCAATTTTAACCACTAGAATTGACCTAATCGATAAATTTGACCTATCAGGTGTTTATATTATTCCATTTCTTAAAGAAGATGGATATAGGAATTATTATATTGGAATGACTCGGAGAAAATTCAAAGTGAGATGTAAAGGACACATTGCAGACATAAAATTTAATACAGATAAAACCGCATTATCAAGGCTAAATAAAATAGAAAACATAGATATTTTGTTTAATGAAAGTAGATTAATTTATAGGTCAGATTTTTATTTGCAACTTTTTATTAGAGAATTGTTGAAATTTACGTCAGAAGCTCAATGGTCTGCAACGACTCCTTGTCATTTCAAATACCGAATATTTGGGTTGAATTGTTAGATAATTTGAAAATTAAAATTAAGCAACATGAAACATAATTAAAATATAACACGCATGATTTTTATTTATTTTTAAATTTCATTTGTAACAGTTTATTGTTATTTTCCATCTTTGTGTTTATTTGTATTTTTGTTTTTTCTGATGATGATTGAGTAAATTCAATCGAAACATGTCAAATTATTAAGATCTTTTAATGTATTTTATTAGTATTTGACGTCTGTTTTAGCAATTAAATATTTTAGTATATATATATATTTTTTTTTTTTTAATGGACATATAAGAAAACTTCTTTTTTATAATTAATATGAATACAAAATGGTTGCAATTCTTTACTTAGACTTAATAAAAAATGTTTGTGTCTCTTTGTTCTAAAGTAGCCATCAAGTCAATATTGTCGCCACAAACAGGATGAGGCGTACCAGACTTTGCTATTTCAAAAGCTATTGGAACATAAATTTTTCCGTGAGCATAAACGGAGTTTTCCCCAGAGGGTTTCAGGGAAGTGCTCCACCCCTCCTGCCCTTTAGTTTAAAAAATAGTGCCCTTCTTGCACCACATTTGAAAAAACGCAGCTCTTCAGCAATGATGTGAATGTTCTATAGCGCGTAGATTACGCAAAACATTGGCAACATAAGCTTACGCATTATTTTTTGTCAAAGGATCACAAAAAAATGGCAAATTTCATTAAAAAAATCCCAAAATAACTACTAATTTCCAGAAAGATTTGCAAAAACATGGCTAATTTTGTCAAAAAATCCCCAAAAAGGCGACAGATTCCCTCAAGAGATCATAAAAAAGTCCAATTTTGTCCAAAAATCACAATAAAATGGAAAATTTTGTCAAATGGTTCGCTAAAAATGAAAAATTTTGCCAAAAAATCATGAAACACAACAATTTTCATAAAAAAAATTGCGATAAAACGACAGATTTCGTCAAAAGATTAGCTAAAAAAACGACATTTTTCATCCAAAAATGGCAATAAAATGAAAATATCTGTCAAAAGATTTGCAAAAAACAGCAAAATTTCATGAAAAATGCAAATTTTGTCAAAGGCCCCCCCCCCCCTCAAAAAGTGTATAATATTACTAATTAAAGCACACTAAACACAGTTATAAATAATTATAGTTAGGACTGTATCTTTAAATTTTAATCACAACCGATGAGCAGCGAACACACTGGTCGCCATTCTATTTCACAAACTATAAGCAGCGAACACTCTGGTCGCCACTCTTTCTTTTCACACACTCTAAAACAAACATTTTTCTCTTTCCTCAGTTCACTTCACATTTCAACCAAAAGGGAGTTCATGATGCCTTCTTACATAACTTATAAATTCTGAAATTTCAACAATAAACATTCTCCCATGGATTGAAATGCAAATTTCAATATTTTACTATCAAATAAATTTACAAAATACAGTTACAGAAAATTACACAGCAAACAAATATATACAAAATATAACACAAAAAATGCAAAATTTACAATATTTCAATAACAATTGTTTTTTAGTCATGAATAGGGAGAACAGCTATTTTTGTAATTGTTTTTGTACTATAAACTTTTTAGAGTAACAAACAAAACTAATTATTGTCTATCATTTCTAAAACATTCATGTATGCTCCCCCAAAGGGCCAAACAATGTAAAGCAAAAGCCACCCTCCATCTATAATTTTTGTCACCACACATTTACCAGAATTCTCCTTGTCCATTTTTTTCACCAAAAATTGAATATAATAATGCTTTGGTGATTTTTCTCATATCATTTTCATCAAATAGTGATAAATGGTATGGAGATAGTTTGTTTTGAAAGTAAGTTTTCAAATCTGTTTGATATTTTATAGAAATGGAAATACGGCAAAACAACAACAGTAGATTGCAGAAGAGAATTTTTTTCAAGCTTCAAACTCATGTTTCTTGATGTCCATATTACTATATAATGCACTGGAATCTCAATAATTAAAGTGCTGATTGGATAAGTGTATACATATACCATACAACTCTTCTCAAGATTAACTTATTTGCAATAGGAAAAGACCGCAACAAATCCATTTTTCTAATGTACAGTAGACTCCCTTAAATCCGCACTCCTAAAATCCACAACTCTCTAAAATCCGCACGTTTTACGTATGTAAACAATGAAACATTCAGTTCAGATGTAGGTGCAAAATTTGACTTTTTTAGTTTTATATCAATTCCATATATTTTTTAATTTGTAATTTTTGTTAAGGTTATTGAATTCATGCTTTTTCATGAAGAAAGAATAATTTATTTCTTAAATAAAGATATTGCTGATATCATTGGTAATCACAATCTTACCAAATACATTTATGTATTAATCAAGCTTTTTTAGGTATAATTAAGTCTAGCTAAACCTGAAATAAACTTTATTATTTTATGATCTTGATGTGAATTAGTAATGTACTTTTATGAGGCAAGTTTCATTGAATAATTTAGGAAAAACCATTTCATCTCTGATTATTAATTTGACCTTTGCTTTTAGTATTTTTATCATTTTAAAAACTATCTAATTTTTTATTATTTTAATTTGATACTTATTTTAATATTTTAGCATATTGTAAGTATTCATTATACTTTTGATTTCAATATTAATTGCATTCAAAATAATTTAAAAAAAAAGATGTAAACAAAGCAATGACCAGAAATCTGCAAAATTCTAAAATTCCGCAAAACCTCTGGTCCCAAGCTGTGCAGATTTGAGGGAGTCTACTGTACTGTCTGTTACATCCCTACTGCATGTTATTTACTCTAATGATTTCAGAATGATTCATAGACTCATATATAAGACTAACTCCTCACTTTGGAACCAATAAAATGCCCAGAAATTCTTGGCTTATATATGGAAATATAAAGTACATCCTAGCTCAAAATACTATTGTTTACTTTTATTTTTAATTCAGCAAGAATAACTTTATTCAATGCAAATTTAATACCCCCCCCCCCCCTTCTTGTACTTTCATGACAGATTTGAAGCACTCAACTATCCGGACCCTTCAAGTATCTAGCAATCGACATTTCTTGAATATGCCAGTTAGTTAAGCTTTTACTCTAGTTAAAATAATGTTGTTGAAAAAATAAAAATTAGTGAAATTATTAAAAGGGTAGGGGGAGATTTAGAGACAACTAGAGGGGCTCAGCCTACACTCAGGGTTGCTGGCTTTTAGCCAGGCCGGTTTAAATCGGCCGGCTTTTTCTGGTTTAAACCGCTTGCAAAAAGCCGGCTTTTACTAAAACTTTTTTTTTCTTCTGCAAAAACTATTCTTAAAATGAAATGTATTATTAATTAATAACTATTTAATTACTGTTGTCATAAAAATGAACTGTCTAATAAATTGTCAATTAAAATATAAGTGAATTGACAGTAGAAATGCTCTTGTGTTCAACAGATGGGAAGAATGTTTATTAGAAAATTTGAACAATAAACTTTTTTTGAAGTAGTTCAAATGATTTTTACCAATATAATACCAGTCATTTGACTTACATTTTAAATATCAGTACTACACTGATCTTGTTCCAAACAAAACCATTTGTTGAAATTTTATTTTAAATTCCCTCTCCCATATCTATGCTCTTTAAGCATAAATGCATCAGTTCCTGGAATCTTGCTAATCCAGTAACCTATTAGATTAAAAACTAAATCTCTCGTAATACGAGGAATTTGTAGATGTGAAAGTTTGCTAATTGACCCAAATCAATTCCTCTCCTTTTAATGTGTGGAAAGACTTGTGAAGGAACAAGAACATATTTAGTCAATTATATAGAAGGAAAGAGCATGTTTACAAACATTTCCATCAACCAATTTACCACACCACTGCATTTTTATCATAGTGATCAATGCAGGAACATTTATGGCAATATAGGTCAATCATATCAATCATGGACCTGTTAAACAGAGACCAATCAGATAGGTACGGCAGGAGATATAAAGAACACACAGATGTTTCTTGCTATTGCCATCCCGCAGTAATTCAACCCACACTATGTCAGTTGCTCTTTCCTTATAAGAAAAAACAAATGAAGAAAAGGGGATGTACAGTAAACTCTGTATAAGTCAGAATCAATCAGAACTGAGAAAAATGTTCCCAGTAAATGATATTCTGCCTTAGACAAATTTTACACTGTCTATGGATTCACAAGGACTTGAAATATGTTTTCGAGCTAGGCAAACTTCAATCTTATTCAGCCTGGCTTATAGAGAATTTATTGTACTTAGATAAATAAATATAAAAGCTATGTCAAAATTATTTATATTTTCTTATTTTTAAAGTAGAATGCTGCCTTGTAAACTTCTTACCTAAACAAGTAACTATTTTTATTCATAATACTAACACATTCATATAAGCTAGGAGTTATTGTTCAAGTGAAGTATTTTATAAACAGTATATCCTTTTGTATATTATTTATTTGGATATAATTCTTATCCATAATAACATGAAAATAACTTAACTAAGCATAGGATGTGCCACAGGATTTATATAGTATAGATGTCTGTTAATCATATCGGCTATTTATGAGATTTTTGTGATATATTGTTAACTGGCTATAAAAGTGGACATCTGAAACATGATTTCAAATGAATTTTATAAGATTTTAGTTTTAATTTACACAAAATGGCCATTTGTGAGATAAATTAACAAATGAAGTTGTTAAAAATAAATAGTAATATATGCGTTGGAAAAAAGCCAATAAAAGCCGGCTTTTTCCACAAAAGACCGGCCTTTTCCAATAAAAGCCGCCTGGCCTGGCCTTTTTTTAGAAAAAGTCGGCTTTTTTGCGGCCCTGCCTACACTACCCCCATCAGGTTATGGGCCTAGCTAGTGATGGAAACATACTTCCAAATTCAAACCTGTGCAAACCAAAAAAACCTTTAAGAAATGGTATTTGTTTTCCAAATTGATGCATCCGTATTCAAACATGAAGTTTTTATTTCTGCACATTTCAACCTGTATTTCCAAGTAGTACATAATTTTTACTGATATTCATCTTACTCTAGTTGTATGTTTCTTTTTATGTTTTGCTTACTTTTTGTCATGTACTAACAATACCTTTTAAAGAAAGATTAACAGACATATAATTTTTCTTGCATAAAAAATTAAGCATAGGGAAGATTAGGTATGGATGAGACATTAAGAGGGATTGGACATCTGTAATAATGGTTTAAAAAGCTTTATTTTTAATTTGTGACTCTACCAGCTTATGGAATAATCATTATTCCATCATACTTGTCGCTATAAATCTTTTTACTTGCAAGCAACTATGAGTTTATGATTTAAAAAGATTATTTTATCCAGTGCTGTAATTGGAAAAAAATATTTGTGGGAACTCAAATTTTACTCAAACATTATGATGCTACTGAATTTTGCTGACCCAAAAGCCATTTTGAAACATTTATAACCAAAAGACGACTTTAAAAAAAAATTAAAGCAGTTATAATCATTAAAGTTTTTATAGCAATGCAATTTGCTTTCATTCAATAAGAATAGGGCAATTGACGTCCATACTAGCACTGCCCCCTCAACAATGCCTATTCACTGAGCAGATGACAAACGTGAAACGTCATGAAGTGGAGGCGAAATCACTAACCTTATTGGTTCCACAATCGCCACGAAACTCAAAACGCGATCGTTGTCAGGGAAACGGCCTCCACTACGCCACAAGCGAGAAGGCATTGTAGAGGAGGCAGTGATACTAGACCTCGGCGGTGACAAAAAAAAATGGCGACTGCCAAAGGTGGATTTCTTTCAGCGTATGTACGGCCCCTTTAGTTTTGGTACTGGGTGATTCTCAAAATAGGGGACAATTTCAAAAATGAAATATTAAAAAAATTACTGTTAGCAAAATTTCTGAAAAAAAATAGCTGTTGTTAATATAGTATTAGGTATACTTTAAATGTAGTCAGCAGAGCTAAATAATTAAAAATTAACTTAAAAAAAATAATTAGTATTTTCTGAGCCATGCTAATGACAAAACAAATTGCATGGAATAAATATATTAAGAAATTTTTATTTTCTTCCTGTTTAAATATTTTTTTCTATATTTATTAGCCTTCCTTTTCAGCAAATGGTTTCCATTTTTACATATATATATATAAGGAGAATAAAAATCCCTGTCGGCTGGGCCTATAGGCGGAGGTAGATTTCGAAGAGTGCTCATTTCAACAACAAAAAAATATATATATGATTAGAGATAAACCCAGTTTAATAACTTCATTTGGCCGTTTATGAAAAATTTTTAATTTCATTTTTCTGCAAAAACTGGTTTTATCAGAATCATCTTAAGAAAAATTCAGCTCAAATGCCCATTATGACAACATATTTTGAAATAGATTCTAAATTTATTAAAAAATCGACCAAAACAGTACATTATACAGTTCCTAAATAACAAAAAACTGTCAGTTGAAAGCATTTGAGAAAAAAATCGAATTTAAAAATGAGTCATAAAATAACCGATTTGTTGTTTAAATACATCCTTAATTCTTTAATCATGATTGCTTTGGAAAATTTTGTGCGAAATACTCAATTTGACAGCATTTTTAAAAATATATTCTATCTTTATCAAAAAACTGGCCAATGCGTCACAGTATATAATTCCTAAATAAGAGGATCTGTAAATTGGATGCATTTGAGAGCGAAAATGGATTTTAAAACGAGTCATAAAAAACGCAATTTGCTATGTGAAAACTTCCTTAAATTTTCAAATCTCGAAGACTTCGGGAAATTCTGTTCAAAATACCCATTTTTGGTAGCCTTTTTCAAAATATATTCTGTCTTTATCTGAAAACCGTTCAATACATCACATTATATAGTTCCTAAATAAGAGGATCTGTAAATTGGATGCATTTGAGAGCAAAAATGGATTTAAAAACGAGTCAGAAAAAACGCAATTTCTTATTTGAACACTTCCTTCAATTTTCAGTCCCAATGACTTTCGGAAATTCTGTTCAAAATACCCTTTTTGGTAGCCTTTTTTGAAATATATTCTGTCTTTATCAGAAAATTGACCAATGCGCCACTTTATACAGTTTCTAAATAAGAGGATCTACCATTTGGATGCGTTTAAAATCAAAAATGAATTTAAAAATGAGTCAGAATATAAGCCGTTTGGATTTGAGGTTTTTTCTCCAACTCCTATTTTTGTTTAATTTATTTTTAATATACGAAATGGTCCTATGAAAATCTTGTCAATATAAAAGTTGTAGATATTTTTGAGAAGATGTAAAATAAATTTAATCAGATTTGATATCTTAAAAATTGACGGAGTTATGGATTTTTCTCTTTTTTCAACGCCCTTTTTCTTTTAGTTTTTAATTTTTTTCATCGGTAAAAGTTGGTCCTATCAAAAACTTGTAAATAGAAAAGTTTTAGATAATTTTAAGAACATTTATAAAAAATTTAGTTTAGTTGGACTTGATATCTTGAAAATTGACGAAGTTATGAATTTTTTTCTCTCAAAAACCCTGTTTTTTTCGCCCCTTGAGCCCACTTCTAAATTTATCAACATTCTGTCATGTATATACTTTTGGCCCATTTTTGAGAAGTAATATTAACTTTAAACCGATTCGATATCTACTTTAATTAAGAAGTTATGGCGTTTTTTCGGTTTTCACAAAAACGCCCCCTATTCCGACCCCCTTGGTCCGATTTTGCCCATTAACGAACTCAGCCAAGATTTTATACCCATTGATTTTATGTACAAGTTTCGTGGAGATTGGTGAAGAATTATAGAAATTATCGTGTCCATAAAAAAGTGAGATATATAGATAGATAAATAGATAGATAGATATATATAAACTGGTGCGATTGCAATAGGTAGTGTTTCTTACGAAATCTACCTAAAAACATTACCAAAGAGCAAACTTTGTTTACATGAGCAACATTCTGACACTAACAATGTAAGAAGCTGTCTTAGTGATTTTCTGACAGATTTAATGCATATTTTAGGGATAATAAATGTAATACCTAAATTTATAAGTAAAATTAAACTTTATAAAAGATACAATATAAGCAATGGTTACATTTATGCACATAGGAGTCTTTAGCATGGACAGAAAAACCATGCTAATGACACTGATATTTGTCCATGCTAATGACAAATTTTAATTTAAATAAGATTATTAGCCATAATATAATCACAATGCAATAGTCCTTTCTGGGGCTTTTTAAAACACAAAAGTCCTATGCAAATAAGTAAAATAAAAATTTTAATTATAAAATAAACATGAAAATTATTATCCATTCTAATGACATACAACTGATGTACGCCCGTAAAATACAATACATGCTTCCATTTTCAGGCTGGGACAAAATGGCTACTTGTTGCCATGGAGAAACTTTATATTTTCAAACTATTGTCATATATGAAAATGAAATTTTGATTTAATAACCAGCTGTTATAGTATGACCTTGTTTTGAAAATAGAATATGGAGGACAAATTTTAATTCATTTTTTATATACTATAATTTTATTTTTAAAAAGAAATTTATTGGATAAATCCTCTCCTTGATTAATTTAAAGAAAGAATAACATTTGTTTTATTTTATAAACATGATATTAACTCTTGAAAAATGCTAATATATACAAGGCTCAGCTGCTGTGGACATCCATGCTAATGACATTTTTAACATTTATTCTGTTATTTTAAGGTGTTTTTAACTAAAAAGTGAGTAATTCTTGAGTGCAAATAATGAATAATATTAAGACAAACATATCTAAACATAAAAACATGACAGAAAACCTCTCATTTTTTTTTGTATGCCGAAAGACATAAATTGTCCCCTATTTTGAGAATCACCCTACTAATAACTTTAAACTTTTTCGCTTTATTTTCTGAGATTACAGAAGTCTAAAAAATCGTTTATAAAACATTGGAGTCAAAACTTAGGAGATCGTGCACACTTTCAAAAAATCAGTCTTTGTCAGCCGCCATTTTATTGTCAGTGCTCAGGGCCAATATTCAAGGAGCGGTGGCAGCACGACGGCTTCAACGCATCTGATTGCTTGAAATAGCTCTTTTCTAGATAAGTAGTAACGGATTTCCTTAAAATTAGCAAAATGCAAAATTTTGCTTGAAAAGCAAATAAATTGCGTTCGTACGCGATTTTTTTTTTTGGCAGTAACAGACCAAATATTTCTGGGAACGGCGCTCCCACGCGTTCCCACCCAATTACAGCACTGATTTTATCATATCAAAAGTAACTAACTACTGAGATTTTTCAATCTCATTCTTTGTTGCTAACTTAACTGTTTTTATTATTTTGTAAACTCAGCAATATGCATTTTAAATGGACAATTAAGGCCCCACAATAGTCACTGAAAAAGACCCGAATGTTAATGTAAAGTCTATGGGAGCATTCTTTTCAAATATCTCACTCAAATTTTAATATTTTTAGATTTTTTTTTTTTTTTTCTTTTTGCATAGGATAGCTGAGGACGATCTACAACCGGCCTAGTTTTTACTTTTTCGATTTTGCTTATACATTTTTTATATTATGATAGTTTCAATTTCAGAACCAGTTTAAACTGCTTTTTAAAATGTAAAGTTTTTCTTTTCTTTTCTTTTTTTTTTTCTTTTTCTTTTTTTTTTTTTTCTTTTTTTTTTTTTTAAATCTGAAACCAAAATTGAAAAAGTAAAAACAGAAAAAACTAAAGTAAAAACTAGGCCGGTTGTGGATTGTCCTCAGCTATTCTATGCACAAAAAAAAAAAAAAAAAAAAAAAAAAAAAAAAGTTAAAATATAAAAATTTGGGCAAGATATTTGAAAAGAATGCTCTTATAGACTTTACATTATCATCTGGGTCTTTTTCAGTTACTATTGTGGGACCTTAAGAGCCCACAATAGTCACAGAAAAAGAACACAAAAAGACCCGGATGACCATGTAAAGTCTATGGGAGCGTTCTTTTCTAATATCTCGCTCAAATTTTAATATTTTTACATGACTTTTTTGCACAAGATAGCTGAGGGATATCCACAACCGGGCTAGTTTTTACTTTTTCGATTTTGCTTATATATTTTTTATATTACGATAGTTTCAGTTTCAGAACCGGTTTAAACCGGTTTCGAAAGTTAAAGTAATTTTTTAAAGAAAATCTGAAACAAAAATTGAAAAAGTAAAAACTAGCCCGGTTGTGGATTGCCCTCAGCTATCTTGTGCAAAAAAATCATGCAAAAATAATAAAATTTGAGCGAGATATTAGAAAAGAACGCTCCCATAGACTTTACATGGTCATCCAGGTCTTTTTGAGTAATTTTTCTGTGACTATTGTGGGCTCTTAAGTTAAATCTAAAAGTCACATGCTTGTTGTAAAAATGTTTTTTAAATGTTGTTCAAAAGGAGGAATAAGGGTCATTCCACATGAATTCAACCAATGGGTGTTGCATCATAGTCACAGATTATTTTTAATTTTTTATCATAGACAGACATAGTAATGAAACCAGGGTTTGAAAAAACCCGGGTTTTTTTGAAAAAGCCCAACCCACTGGGCCCAGTAGTCTAAAACCCGGGTTTTTTCGGGCTTTTTTGAAAAAACCCGGGTTTTTTCGGGTTTTATCAAAAAATTTTAGAGAACTCTTCACATTTCTAATTTTCACATGCATAGTACCTAAATTTTTCATTTATCAGTGAAACAAAGGTATAATTTTGCATTAAGTATAGATTAACAATAAAATTAAATATATAAAAAGAAAATATAAATATATTTAAAAAGATTATTTTGTATCTCATAGAACTAGATTACTGGAAGAATGATATTTTAAATCAAGTGCAACTGAATTTCTTTAGATAAATCTCAAGTTAAACAGACTAATTTATGCAATTTCTTTCATTTACTTCGATAGAAATCAGTTTAAAGCAGCAACATTTATGTAAATATTTTTATTTTTGTGAAGAAAAAAAATAGAATTCACACATATATATGCATATATATATATATACTACAATTTAAGCAACATTTATGTTACAATAGTATTAAATTTTATTATCTAAAAGTCAAAGTCAGTCATATCTATAAAGTTAGATCGTAAATGGCAATACACTTTTACTAGTTTAGTTTTCTATGCCATCTGTAAGCAATCTTTTAAAGTATCTGGATACATTTTAGATTAGATTTTATTAGGGTTTTTTGGATATTATCAAGGTATTTATATTAAAGAAATATGGTTCAGAATGTTTGAAAACAAGGTACTTATACTACTAAATACAATTTAAAATAACTAATTGATTACAAAAAGTTTATGAGGTTAAAGGTTAAAAGGTTATGACAATAATAAACATTATAATTTGCTTTTACAAAAATTAATTATTAGTAATAATTTTAACAATGAAATTATTAAAGTACTATACTAAAACTTTTTCACTTTTTTTTTTTTTTTTTTTTTTTTTTTTTAATAACAGGATTCCCAGCAAAACATGACTGGCATATTTCTTGACTTTCCATGACCAAATCTCAAAAAATTCCCAGACTTTCCCAAACCAAATCTAGAAAAATTCTCTGACCAAACGAGCATACAGCAAAATTTGATACTTATTTTCACAGTCTTTTGCCAAAATTAGCAATTTTTTTCTGCAATCATACTTCAATCTTTTTTTATTTTTCCCCAACTGTTTAATGAATTTTGTGTCATTTTTTATTTTTTCACTCAAATGTTTTCCATGACTTTTTTAGAAATTATTTGTAAATTCCCTGACTTTCCATGATGCTGGGAACCCTGTATAATCTGTCACCATTTTTGTGTTGAAAATTACTGTATAAACTTTCATTGAACATTGAAGCAGCATAATAAATGTGCTTAAAAGCTATAACAATACAAGCAATCAGGATGGGGATCACATTTCAAGCGCCATCATTAGGTATACAACATTACGATTTAAAGCACTTGGATGCATTTTAAAATATATAGCCATGAAAATCTTCCTTATTTACAAATTAATTTATTTTATGGTCATTTTATCAATACTTAGAAATTCTTTTAAATATGGTTAGTTTGAAATATATTTAAATTGGCATTTATCTTTCCATTCTCATATCTTAGATTAAATAATGATACAGTTGTGAAAACACGAGAAAATTTGAAAAAACCCACAAATGGGTTTTTGATGGGTTTTTTCAAGTGGGCCCGCCCGAAAAAACCCGGGCGGGTTTTTTCGGGCTGGGCCCACTTCGGCGAACCCTGAATGAAACCCTCAAATCTGAAATTTAAAAGTAATATTCGTAATATTGGCTGAGATATAGACATTTGAAAACTGACCATTTTTATTAAATAGCGGCCATCTTGGAATTTCATCAGTGTCTAAAAGTGCCCATAACTTGACAACTAATGATTCAAAATTTATACATCTGGTACCAATTTGAAGCTATTTGTACAAAAAATGCATATTTTACATCAAAACAATAGTAAATTTCCATTTATTTACTTTTTATTATGTGCAAACTGAAAATATCACCAAAAAAAAGGCCCGATTGTAATTGCCCATAAAAAATGAATCATCATGAATTTTTTTGAAACTTGGTAAAAACATTGCTCTATGTGTGTGCTTTAAATAATAAAAAAATTGGAGAGGTAAAATATTTTGTTTAAAAATAAATGATTTTTTGCACTTAAGGTGTCACTAACCAAATAATGATCATTTTAGAATCTGTAAGTATTCCTAATTTAAAAAATAATGGTTAAAATAAAATTTTCTAAAATCTGAATTAATGTAAATGTATATTCAAAAATTCTTTTGCACTAATTTTGTAGGAATTTTTCCCCAACCCCACCCTTCTCACCAAAAAATATATACTATTGGAAAAACTTTTACACTGAAAAATATAAGGAAATAATTAAGGAATATAATGTATAATTATAAAATACTTGTAAATGCAATACATATAAATGAGGATTTACGTTACATATAGAGGAGAGTGGGGTGGAATGGAAATGTAGGTTTTTCTCTTTATGTATCATTCTGAAAACAATCACACATTACATGAAGCAATTTAGTATCGCAATCGTCATTTGAAAAAATAGATGGTTGACGTAAGCATGCAGTTGTATAAAGAAAAGATTATTTCAAGAATCAAAAGTAAATTTACTTCATATACTTTTTGTGCTTTCTGTATATTAATGATTTGTTTATGCATAGATGTAATAGTTCTCCTATTTATAGAACATTATATTGTATATTAACTATAATTTAAATTATGCCTAAAAGCAGTATTTCTGTCTATAATAAAAAAAGGTAGAGAGAATAATGGGACATGCCAGGAAAGGAAGGGGGGCCAATGGAACATGTCTAATTCTTACTTTTTAATAAGATGAGTATAAATTGCTAATATGCAAATACTTTTAAAGAGTAGTACAGTAGAGGACCTATTATCCGGAATCGTCGGGACCGAGGGCTTTCCGGATTTTGGAATTTTCTGGATTTCAGATCCGTCCGAAACCTGACACTCCCCCTCTCCCCCCCCCCCCCCCCCAACAAAATAAAACAAAAACACAGAAAATTAAAAAATAATAACAAAATTATAGCACTGCTATCTAGAATATGAATGAAAAGTGTGTTGTATGAGAAGTCTGTGGAAAAAAACACTAAGCTACAACTTTGACTCTAGTACTATAGTAAAAAGTCTCAAATCCGGACATCCAAAATTCAGTGCTCTTCAAAATCCGGATGTTTTGCTAATTGGCTATATATATATACATATATTACCTTAAAATACCGTTAATCCGCCCCCCAACCTAAACGTGGCGAAAAATCGTAAAATAATTAGAGGGGGGGCGCTTACACGGGATTTTTCCGCGCTCGTTTCACAAAATTTGCAAGTTTTGTGAGATATCTGCAGGATTTTGCAAGATATCTGCAGGAGCCGAAATTTACAGGGTTTTATCGCAGAATTTGCAGAGTTTTTTAAACGATTACTTGAAAAAATTTGCGTTTTTTATGGGGATGAATCATGATGAAATGAATCATGAATTTTTGAATGAATTATGAATTTTGATACTTGAAGTAATACTTGAAAGAATTTGCGTTAAAAAAAAAAAAGTAATTTCTGTCAAAAAAACGCAGAAAAAAGGTGAATTTTGTAAAAAAAAAAGCCAAAAAGCATGAAATCTGTTAAAAAATCTGGAAAAAACATACATTTAATCAAAGATTCATGATTCATTCATTTCATCATGATTCATATCGTTCTCAATCGCCTTCATTTCCGAATTTCGGGTCCTTCCGGATTTCGGAATTCCGGATAATAGGTCCTTTACTGTATATTAATTATAAGGCAATATAATAATAGCATTGAAAATATATTCATTTACTTCAAAATATAAATAAATTGAACGAGTGATTATAATCTCTAACAATCTTGAATTATCCTTCCAGTGATGAAGATACTGGAATTTGATATTGTAGCACAGACTTTATCAACCTATAATCTTTGTTAGATTGTAAATATAGCCAACACTAGAATAATTTGCTTCATATAATATATTGTTTTATAGTTGTCTCATTCCTGCCTGTTAGTGGGGAGGTATGAGACACATTTTGAATTTTACAATTTCTTTAATTATAAAATTGTTTAGCTAAATTGCTCAAGAACATAAAGTGTTTTATTTTGTATTCAAATCGAAATTTTTGTTTTTGTGTAAAACAAAACTTGATTTTCTAATTTTTGTAAAAAGTATCCCATTTTTCCCCACTCTCCCTTATACATGGAGCCTATTTAAGACATTTTTTTCAATTAAAAAATGAAATTTATGTGGTCAAATTTATATACATATAATTTATTTATTTTTTATTTTATTTTATTTAAATTACACAAGTGAATGAATTCAACTGTGATTTACAGCTAGTGTTTCTCCAATATTTCAGGGGAAAATATTATGTGGCATTTTTTCTTTTTTTGTCTGTAGTTCAAAACTACAGTTTTTGCATGTAGTTCACTGTAGTAAATTATTTAATATTTATGTAAATATGTTTTGAGAATTACATTCTCATATTTTAAATGAAATAAAAAGTATTGTAGCAATGAAAATTTACTTTTACTTGTATTTTAATGTATGAATATTTAGCATAAATAGCTGCAAATTGATATTTCTTTATTGAATTATATAATATACTTACAATATATTAATTTAAATGTTAGAAAATTTTATTTTAACCATTATTTCTTAAATTAGGAATACTTACAGATTCTAAAATGATCATTATTTGGTTAGTGACACCTTAAGTGTAAAAAAATCATTTATTTTTAAACAACAGATTTTACCTCTCCAATTCTTTTATTATTTAAAGCCCACAGATGAAGCAATGTTTTTACCAAGTTTTAAAAAAAATTCATGATGATTAATTTTTTTTATGGCCAATTGCAATCAGCCTTTTTTTTGGGTGATATTTTCAGTTAACACATAATAAAAAGTAAATAAATGAAAATTTACTATTGTTTTGACGTAAAATATGCATTCTTTGTACAAATAGCTTCAAATTGGTACCAGATATATAAAATTTGAGCTATTAGTTGTCAAGTTATGGGCACTTTTAGACACTGATGAAATTCCAAGATGGCTGCCATTTAGTAAAAATGGTCAGTTTTCAAATGTTTATATCTCAGCCAATATTGCGAATATTACTTTTAAATTTCAGATTTGAGGATTTCATTACTATGTCTATCTATGATAAAAAAAAAAAAAAAATCTGTGACTATGATGCAACAAGTTTTCTTTAAATTGGTTGATTTCACGTGGAATGACCCATGAGACATATCTCTTCCTTCCTAAATGATGCTGCTATTCAAATAATTATATTTAGTTGCATATAATTTTGGATATTCTATATTTATAAGACTATCTTGTTTTGGAATTGAATAGTGTAACAAATAAAATTAACTATGGTACTACTAGGTTATCCCGTCGATCAAAAAATTATCGCCAAACTATAAGATTAAATGCCAATAATGGATAATCGTGAATGTCACATTCAATGACATTAAATACGATTCACGTGTTTAAAATATCAATAAGTGATTTTTATTTCAACTTTTTATTTGTATTTGTATTAATATTCTACTAATTATTTGTTTTTTCGTTATTTAAAATAAAAATTATGTCAATATGTATAATTTGGCTATTAGTTTGGAGATTTTTATAATTTGGCAAAATTGGTCGACGGGATAACAGAGTAGTATCTTAATTATTTTGCAGGTTAAAAAATTAAAAAAAAATAAAGCACTGCAAAAAAATTTTTTCTTACTCGCACATCAATCATTAGGATTAAATATTTATACTATTCATTTCTGTAATATCAGTTTTCTTAGTTTTTTTAAAATGAAATATACCTGTTTTGAGAATTTATTGAACTCAAACTGCCAGGGGTAGAAAAAGACATGGTTTTAAAAAAAACTCTGTTTTTTGGTTTAAATTGGGTTGAAAAAACCTTTCTTTTTGCATATACATGCATTTTTATTGATAAAAATAGACACTGTTGGATTATAAGTAGTGTAACTTCATCTAAAAATAATTTAAATTAAATAATTATAGTGAATTTATGCAGAAAATTGAATAAGAAAATCAAATTTTAATTGAAACAGTATTGACAAACAGTCTTATGTTCAAAGAATAAACTGCTCTATACAGTGAATTATTGATACTCTGAAAATAGTTATAAACAGCCTTTTAACAACCTAATAATAAACATTTGGATGTAGTTTGATAACTATATTATTTTCCACAGTTTTTCAAATACTTCTTGGGATTTTGTTTTTAAGTTACAACTTGAAGTCAACATTTTTGGTCATTAGATTCAGTAGATACTTGGAAAAAATGATAAGAAGATAATTATTATTAAAATGTTGTAACTAGCACCCAATCTTCGATTACTCTCTTATTTGACTTCATATTTTGATTTTAATTCTTCAAAATAATCTTCCCAATCAAGAAAATTTTCTTTTGCAGCTTGAGCAAGATTTTAAAGATCATTGTGTTCTGTTATTACTTTCAATAATTTGCTTTTTTAAAAATTAAAATATTTTATACTAAATATTGAATATTTTTAATTTATTTTATCTTTAATCAATTCACATGTTTGAAGCTTTTTTTTTTTTTTTTTTTTTTTTTTTTTTTTTTAATTTCAGTAGGTATTTTCACCAACACATACCAATTTCAATCTTATGCGTAAAAAAAAAGACCTAAACCCACTATACCAAATGCTTTTTGCTGAAATAAAGTGTTAAAAGTAGGAATTATTTATATCCAATAATCAGAAATACATAAATTATAAAGAGAAAATGAAAATGTCATTAGATTTTTTTTTCTTTACTGTTACTTTTATATGGGAATACACTGTTTGTAAGAAGGGTTTAAAAAGAAATTTCATCTTCCCACAAGACAGACTGTTCCATCATTGATGAACAAGACATAATTACAAATCTACATTTGCTAAAATTAATTGGCAGCAGTAGACGAACAAAGGAGTATTTTTAATTTGATTCAAATTTTATGACGTATAATATAACATATAATAAATGTTGTGATTTACAATAATTTTTAGGAATTAAATGTCTTATCTTTGCCATTTTTTTTTTTTACTGCATTTTTGAAAATTCAATATAAATTTTCATATTAAAAACATATTCAATCTATCCCTTGCATGAGGGGGGAATCTATTCTTACCTATTTGTCCAGTATAAGGGCCTTGCTGAGATAAAGAAAATGGTCTCAGAGAGAGAAGGAAATGTGGCAACCTGTTCACTATTTTTTATACACTTATAAACTTTTTTTTATTTTTATAATTTACCTGCTTAATATAAAGAAGTAGTTTATCTATTTTTATATATAAACAGAAATAAATTGTACATAAAATATAATAAAAATAATTTATATAAAAAATGATTAGATATTTGTATATAAATGACAAGTATAAAAGTTCATTATGCTCATTTTCATAGCTGTATGTATCATTTAGCATCGAATCTCACTTTCTGAAGCCCAAAATGCAGTAAACCTTTAGTTCCAAGCTGTCCAGACATAAAAATGCATTGTGTGCATATAATTTTAAATTTAAAGAAATAAAATTTGAAAATTTTTTAAGAACATTATAATTTTCAAACTACAATTAGACAAAATTTTTAGCTAATTAATTAAAATGTTTGTATTTTAGATCCAAAGGCAGACATCTTTTTGGACATTATGAAAGATTTTTCTGAGATAAGTGCTACAATACTTCTTTGTGTAACTAGCAAAAAAAAACATCTTCTGGATTTTGCAAAGTGAATCATTTTTCATGAAGAATGGAGCACCAACAAGGTGAAACAAAAAAACAAAAACATTTGATTTCTATAGTGTGCTCTGAAGAATTTGTTAAAAGTACTGATCTTGTAAAACACTTCCAAACTCATACAAAGAAAAAGTCTTTTTCTTGTAAAGTGTGTTCTGAAACATTTTCTGAGCGTAAAAATTTAACTAGACATGTGAATAATATTCATGAAGATGAAAAACCTTTTCTTTGTGATGTATGCTCCACAAGATTTTCTCGAAGGGATAATCTAAAGCGGCATCGTTTAACTCATAAAAAGGAAAATCATTTTATTTGTAAAGTGTGCTCTGAAAAATTCATTAAAAGTTGTGATCTAGAAAAACATTATCACATTCATGCAAAGGACATCGAGAAGACATTTATTGAAAGTTGTGATGCAGAAAAACATCTCACATTTTCAGAGGACACAGACAAATCATGTGTGAAGTGTGAATTCATTTGCAATATATGCTCAGAAGGATTCATTAACAGTTGTGATCTAGAACAACACTCCCTCATGCATACAAAGGACACAGAGAAAATATTTGTTGAAAAATGCTACGTAGAAGAGCACATCACTATTGTAGAGGACATGGAGACATTTGAGAAATGTGAATTTATTTGTGATATATGCTTCAAAGGATTCAGTGAAAGTAGTGATCTAGAGAAACATCTCCTCATTCATACTAGCATAACTGCAAAGCCTTCACTTAACAATTGTGATCCAGAAGCCCATGTTACTTATGCAGAGAGCAAGAATTTTTTTATAGAAAGTTCAGATTTAGAAATTAATGCCATGCATATGAAGGACATAGAGAAACCATTCATTAAAACTTGCAATATAGAAAACCATGTCAATCACAAGAAAAACATTGAGAAGTCATTAATTGAAAATTGTGACCCAGGAAAAGATGTTACTCATCCAGAAGACACAAAAAGATCATTCATCGAAATTTCTGATCAAGGAAAAAAGCCTCAAATCTATACAAATGAAAAGAAAAAACCTTTTGTTTGCAAATTTTGCTCAAAGGATTTTTTTGCAAAAAAGCTATTAACTAGACATCTACTTATTCATACGAAAGATAAATGTGAATTTTGCTCTAAAGAATTTACTCGCAGTTATGCACTGATGCGGCATATTCGTAGTATGCATAGGGAAGAAAAACCTTTTGTTTGTGAATCATGCTCTAAATCATTTACTCGTAGTGATGGATTGAGTCGGCATATTCGCAGTATGCATAGTAAAGAAAAACCATTTGTTTGTGATGTATGTGCCACAAAATTTTCACGACGTGATCTGTTGAAAAAACATCTTGTATACCATAAAAATGATTTTTCACGTGAAACAGTAAAAGATTTCATTTGTGAAGTATGTTTGGAAAGATTCAGCAAAAGTTGTGATCTAGAAAAACACCTTCTCATTCATACAGCAACTACAGAGAAGTCGTTGACTAAAAGTTGTGATCTAGAAAATCATACTACTTATGCAGTTACTCTTGCAGAAAATACAAAAAAATCAATAACTGAAAGGTGTGATCTGGAAAATCATGTCAATCATGTGGAAGACATGAACAAGTCATTAATTGACAATTATGACTTAGAAAATGATGTTACTCAGTTAGATGATTCAAAAAATTCATTCAATGAAAGTTTTGGTCTAGCGAAGCATGTCACTTCAATAAAAGACATGAAGTCATTAATTGAAAATTGTGACCCAAAAAAAGATGTTTCTTTTGCAGAAGACACAAAAAAGTCATTCATTATAAATTCTGATCTAGTAAAAAATAATCAAATTCAAACAATTGAAAAGAAAATGTCTTTTATTTGTGAATTTTGCTCAAAAGAATTTTCTGCAAAAAAGCAGTTAATTAGTCATCTACTTATACATGAGAAGGATAAACCTTTTGTTTGTCAATCATGCTCTAAAGCATTTGCTCGCCATGATGGACTGAATCGGCATATTCGTTGTATGCATACTAAAGAAAAACCTTTTGTTTGTGACGTATGTTCCAAAGAATTTTCGCGTATTGATATTTTAAAAAGACATCTTGTAAGCCACAAAAATGATTTTTCAAATGAAAGACTAAAATGTTTCATTTGTGAAATATGTTTGAAAGAATTCAGTGAAAGTTGTGATTTAGAAGAGCACCTCCTCATTCATACAGGAACTACAGAGAAGTCTTCAATTAAAAGTTGTGATCTAAAAGAACATGTTCTTCATGTGGAAAACATGGATATACCATTAATTGAAAATTATAACTTAGAAAAAGATGTCACTCTTTCAGTAAATACAAATAAGTCATTAATTAAAAATAATGATCTGGAAAATCATGTTACTTTTATGAAAAACATAGAGAGGTCATTAACTGAAAATCATGACCTTGAGGATGTTACTCATGCAGATGATACAAAAGATTCATTCAATAAAAGCTGTGATCAGGAAAGTCATATGACTTATATGGAACATGTGGAAAAGTCATTAATTGAAAATTATACCCTAGAAAAAGATGTTACTCTTGCACAAGAGACAAAGAAATTAATCAATGACAGTTTTGATCTTGAGAAGCATGTCACTCCTGTGGAAGACATAGAGAAATCATTATTACAAAATTATGACCTAGAAAAGAATGCTACTTTTGCAGAAGATGCAAAAGAGTCATTCATTAAAAATTCTAATCTAGAAAAAAATCATCAGATTCATACAAATGAAAAGAGAAGGTTTTTCATTTGTGAATTTTGCTCAAGAGAATTTTCTGCAAAAAACCAGTTAATTTGTCATCTGCTTACACATACGAAGGACAAACTATTTGTTTGTAAATCATGCTCTAAACCATTTACTAGCAGTTATGGACTAAATCGGCATATTCGTTGTGTGCATACTAAAGAAAAACCTTTTGTTTGTGATGTATGCTGCAAAGACTTTTCACGAAGTGATTTTCTAAAAAGACATCTTCTAAGCCATAAAAATGAACTTTCAAATGAAAGAGTAAAACCTTTTATTTGTGAAATATGTTTGGAAAGATTCAGTAAAAGTTGTGACCTACAGAAACACCTCTTAATTCATGCAGATGCCACAGGTAAGTCTTCCATTAAAAGTTGTAATCTGGAAAAACTGGTCACTCATGCAGAAAGCTTGGAAAAGTCATTAGCTGAAGATTGCATTGTAGAAAAAGATTTTACCCTTGCAGTAGATATAAAAAAGCCATTCACTGAAGGCTGCAATTTAAAAAAGCATGATTGTCATTTGGATAACATGGAAAATTCATTAATTGAAAATTGTGAACTAGAAACTCACATTACTCTTACAGAAGACATAAAAGATTCATTCGTTAAAAATTCTAGTCCAAAGAAAAATGATCAGATTCATTCAGTTGAAAAGAAAAGTTCTTATATTTGTGAATTCTGCTCTAAAGAATTTACTCGCAGTTATGCACTGATGCGGCATATTCGTAGTATGCATACGGAAGAAAAAGCTTTTGTTTGTGATATATGCTACAAAGAATTTACTCGCAGTTGTGCACTGATTCGGCATATTCGTAGTATGCATACGGAAGAAAAACCTTTTGTTTGTGATATATGCTACAAAGAATTTTCGCGGAATGACAATCTTAAAAAGCATCTTAAAATGCTTCATTAAAAGTTGTGATCTTTAAAAACAACTCTTCATTTTATTGAGGACTTGTTTATTTGTGAGGTGAGATGTGATCAAAAAGGCTTCACTAAAAAATGCCATTTAAAAAAAGTCTTGTAAGTTATCTAAAGGTCATACAGAAAATGTTTATTAAAATATGTGAGTTAGAAAAATCTGTTTGTATTCATTCAAAATACAAAGAAAAATTTTATTTTTGTAAATTTTGATCGAAAGTTTTTTTATGTAAAAGAAAAAAAAATTAATGAGAAAGTTCAGTGTTCATGCAGATTAAGATTGGATGTTGTAGAAATTCCTTAAATAATCAATTTATTACTCATGTAATATTGCAATTTATGATAAATTAATTTAACACCTATGTTACTTTTTAAAATTTGTAATTTTTAAATTTTGTCCTTTTTAAAAAAAAACTTTATAGTGGCAAAATAAAGTCTTTATCCGAATCCCACCCCCCTTTGTCTTCTGCGAATTATAAAGTATGTTTAATTTTAAATTTTCAAATGCAGGGCTTGAAATTCAATTTTCCAGAAGAGGGGAGTCTCCCTACCACCACTTATAAATGGAGGGGAGTTTAGCTGTTTGGAAGGGAGAAAAAAAATCTTAAAAACCTACTGTTATTTTATGTGCTGTTTAAAAAATTACATGAATACAGACACGACAAAATACCACTAAAGCAATTTTTATCAACAATTCTGAATAATTATGCAAAATGTGTTTCTTAGTTAAAAAAAAGAGTAAGTGAAGATTTTATTATAGTTTATTTAGTCTTTAAAGGTGTGAATTCCCTCCCAGTGCTAATTACTTTTGTTAAAGGTCTAGTAACAGGTGTGAGATTGAAAAAAGTTAAAAAAAAGAGGAAAAGCAAGAGAACCAGAAAATGAGAAATTATTTTTAAATAGCGCACATTAAAGGCAATAAAAATTATTTTATTTGCAATAATAAAATATTTTTTCTTAAATCCTGTTTTATTTTATTTCATTTTTGTTTGGAAGGGGGGGGGGGGGTCAGAGTGAATAAATTTATGCAAATGCTACCACAAGTACCAATTCTAAAATGAAAAGTTTCTATTTCAAGTTTGTATTTCTAATGCAATTTTTGCACCGCTATCTTAGCTAGTTGTCCAATTCAAATTTTATCATGTTTTCACTTAAAAGATCATTTAACAAACATGGGAAGCTAACGTTAAATTTGCCTTTTATCTGCAAAAAAAGTTGTTAAAAATATTAAAATTTTAGGTAATTTTTTGGATTCTTTAAATGAAATTCACATTTTTCTGTAATTCTTTCACAAAATTTATATTTTTCGCGATTTTTTGACAAAAAATGCGTTAATTCACCATCTGTGAACGAAAAACGCATTTTTTTCGCGATGTGTGGTTGAAAAACGCGTTTTTTCGTCATTTATGGACAAAAATTGCATTTTTTCATGATCTGTGAACGAAAATTGCGGTTTTTTTTCGCGATCTGTGGAAGAAAATCTCTTATTTCTCACGATCTTTTGATGAAAATTCCTTTTTTTTCCGCGATCTTTCGACGAAAATAGAGTTTTTCTAGCGATCTTTTGATGAAAGCCGTGTTTCTTCGCGATTCTTAGACGAAACTAGTGCTTTTTTGCGATCCTTTGACAAAAAAGTGTTTTTTCGCGATCTTTTACCGAAAATCATGTTTTTTCGCGATCTTTTGCCGAAAATCGTGTTTTTTCGCGATCTTTTCACGAAAATCGTGTCTTTTCGCGATTTTTTGCCGATAAAAAAAATCGGAAAAGCGGAAAATGAAAAAAAAAAAAGCGGAATTCCGCGGATTTGCGGAAGAATCTCGTAACTGTTGTAAATTCTGTGTTTGATTCAGGTTGATTTTAGGTTGAGTGTAAATCCCTGCAAGTAAGGTTCGGGTTAATCTAATTTTTCAAAAGTTAATCCAGTGTATATTATTTCCAATTAAAAATTATACTTATAATAATAAACAGATGTGTTTGTGTGTGTGTTGTTTTTCAAGGAAACGGCTATATTTTTATCCTCCACCCTCTGAGAAAATTGACATCTTTTTCGCGATTCTGTGATGAAATTTGCATTTTTTTTTTTTTTAGCAGCAATTTGACTAGATTCGCGTTTATTTGGCAACCTTCTGACGAAATTTACATCTTTACGATTCTTCACCGAAATGTGCGTCTTTTAGCGTCCTTTTGACTAAAATAACGTTTATTAACGATCCTTTGACGAAATTCACTCTTTTCCGCGATGCATTGTTGAAATTTGTACGTTTTTCGTGAATCTGTGACACAATTCATGTTAAGCAATAAATTGACGAATTTTGGATTCATTAAGCGATCCAGAAGCGATTCTTTTAGGTATTTTCCGAAAAAAAAAAATTGTCATAAATCCGGAAATTTAGGCAAAAAACATACTACGAATTTCGACAAATCGTTACCCCCCCCCCCCCAAAAAAAAAATCAATTTCATAAATCGTTCGCCGATATATATCATCAGAGGTTCGCGGGAAAAACGCGAATTTCGTCAAACAATAGTGAAAGAAAAACACAAATTTCATCAAAAATTCGCTAAAAAACGCAAATTTCATGTATGGATCCCAAAAAATCGTCAAAGGATCGTGAAAAAAATCGCAAATTTTGTCAAAGAATATCGAAAAATCCGCGAATTTTGTCAAAGAATCGCAAAAAATCCGCAAATTTCTTCAATTGACCTCGAAAAATCCGCAAATTTCGTCAAAAGATCGTGAAAAATTCGAAAAATTCATACAAAAATCCAAAAAGGTCCGAAGGTCCGAAGATCGCGAAAAATCCGCAAATTTCGTCAAAGGTCGCGGAAAAAACTGTGTCAGAAGTACATCCCCCCTCACACAATCTGCTGTAACCTTTCAGAAATTTTGCTGTGAATTTAAAATTTTTTTTACCCAGAATCACCTTTGATGAACCCTTTGACAAATTTGGCGTATTCCTGCGATGCTTAAAGAAATTAGCATCCCCCCCCCCTCGATTATCAACAAAATTTACATTTTTTTCGCGCTCCTTCACAAAATTGATGTTTTTATACGATCTTTTAATGAAATTCACATTTCTTTCGAGATTCTTTCATGAAATTCACGTTTTTTAAACGACATTTTGATAAATTGAGGTTCATATGAAGGGGCGTGCAAAGAAAAACTGCGCTCGGGACAAAGTTTCAATTTAGTATTTTTTTTTTCTTCTTCTTACAGGCCAAAAATGATGTTGGTAGTAGAAAATTGGCTTCCCCAAAATTTCTGTGTCTGGGGCGATCGCTCCCTTCGCCTCCCCCCCCCAATTTTCATACGGCGCTGTTTACATGGCGATCCTTTCACAAAATTCATATTTATTCCGCGGTCCACGAAATTCACATTTATTAAGCGGTCTTTCACGAAATTCACGTTTATTTCGCAATCATTTCACGAAATTCGTGTTTATTCCACGATCCTTTCGCGAAATTCGCGCTTGTACTGCGATCTTTTTGAAGAAATTCCCGTTTTATCGCGATTTTTTAAAAGGAAAATCGAGTTTTTTGAGAAAAACAGTTTTTTCTGCGATGCTTTGACAAAATTAGAGTTCTATCGCAATAATCTAGCAAACTCTTCTGCGTTTCCATTTTCTGCGAACGATTGATGAAATTGATAGTGAAAATATGCAATTCAGCTCGGTTCAAAAGCTATGAAAAATCGGTTGTCAGCCCGGAAATTCGGAATAATTATCCGAATTTCCGGGCTGATAAACGGTGTTTTATAACTTTTCAAATCGAATGGGCTATTTTTTTGGAAAATACGAAACGGATTTACTCCGTTCTAGTGGCGGAAAATCGCAAGAAACTTGTCAGTCGATCGCGGGGGAAAAAATGCAAATTTGACGATCGATTGCTGAAAAAAATCATGAATTTCAACGATTTTTGGCAGTAAAAAAACTCGCAAAATATGTCATTCAGTCGCACGAAAACAGCACAAAATATGCAAAATGATCATGGAAGTTAATTGTAGTTTCAAAATGCAAAAATTTTCAGAAAATTCGTAATTTTTTTTTGGGCGGGAGCCTCCCGCCCACGATATTCTTTTGGGCGGGATTTCAAAATTTCGGGCGCGAATCCCGCCATCCCGCCCTGAAATTCAAGCCCTGAAATGACTTTAAAAATGTGTAATTTTCTCATAAAAATGTTAGAATTCCCCAAAATCCCTTTTTTTTGTGTATTATAAATTAGTGCATTATTTAAAAGAAAATATTTATTAGTCATTGATTAATAAATAATGCAAAAGAAAAGGGTGTTTTTGGTTTGACTTCTATTAGCCGCTATAATTTGTATTCTTTACAAGGGCCAACTCCACCCTTGTCCCCCAAAATAGCACACCAGTGCTTATAACACAAATAACCTTTTTTTTTTTTTTTTTTTTTTTTTTTACTGATACAGTTTTAAAAAGTTATGAGGTAAAACAGATGTTGATTCAATGAATTTGGTGATGAATTTAATCACCATCTCTTTTATCATGATGAGAAAAGAACTTAGGAAAAAAGAAAGAAAAAACGGGCGGAGGGGAAAAAACACATATTGCACCCTTGCTTCAAAAATGTTACTACTCAAAAACTTGAGTTTTTAAGTTATGGTTATCATCAGAGTTGTATAATATAGACGCACGTGCGCACGCCGTGCGCAGAAACTTTTAAGACCTTTGCAGAAAAATTTTTGGAAAGAAATGATTTTTATTTTTGTAACTTTTTTTTTTAAGTACCAAAAAATTAAAAATATTCCCCCAATCTTATGTACGATTTATTTACTGTTAGTGTACTGTTATAAGCAGGGCTGATTTTCAAATTTCTCAAAATTTAAGGCATTTGATGCTGAAAACTTTAAAAATACATCAGTCCGATATTTTTTACACCAAAAATCGCGAATTGCGACAAAAAGTTGTCGTAAAATATCAATTTCTTCAATAAAATACAAATTTCTTCAGAGGATTGTGAGCAAAATACGAATTTCGTCAAACGACCTCGAAAAAATGAAGAATTTTAACAACGGATCGCGTATAAAAACTCACATTTCGACAAAGAACCCCGTAAAATACTCGTATTTCAACTAAAGACCACGCGAATTTCGTCCAAATACCGCACAAAAAACTGGAATTTTGTCCGTGAATCGCGTAAAAAACGGGAACTTTATTCGTAAATCGCGTAAAAAACGGAAATTCCGTACATGAATCGTGTAATAAACGTTAATTCCGTCTGTTAATCGCGCAAAAAACGGGAATTCCGTTAGTGAATCTTCTAAAAAACGAGAAATCCGCCCGTAAATTGCGTAAAAAACAGGAAATCTGTCCGTAAATTGCGTAAAAAATTGGAATTCCGTCTGTGATTTGCGTAAAAACGGTAAATCCGCCCGTGAATTTCGTTTAAAAAAAAACGGGAAATCCGTCCGTGAATTGTGCAGAAAACGGAAATTTCGACCGTGAATTGCATAAAAAACGGTAATTCCGTTCGTGAATTGCGTAAAAAACGGTAATTCTGTCCGTGAATTGCGTAAAAAACGGCTAATTCTGTTCGCGAATTGCGTACAAACGGTAAATTCACCCGTGAATTGCGCAAAAAACGTGAATTTCGTCCATGTCAAAATATAATATGTAATTTTATTAAACATTAATTTTGCAGAAAGTTTTGACCTAATATTTATGTGCGCAGAAAGTTTTTGGTTTTATACAAGTCTGGTTATCATTCTACTTGGATTTCATGCCTCCATCTTAAGTACACTGAAAATTCAGCCACCAGGTAAAAGTTGTATTTGCAAGATGCCATTGATCCTTCCACAGCTCGGAAAATTATTTGCATTTCCTGAAAAACAAAGTTTTTTGACTGCTCCTTATTTTATAATATGAGTTATTGAGTTTAGTGTTAAGTTATGAGTTTATTAAGTTTGAAGCAAGGATGTGATATGAAAAATATGATGAAGTTTTATTTAATTTTAGATTTCAGAGTATATTAAACTTAGTTTTACATAAATGCTAATGTTCATTTAGTTAGTATCGAAGAGTTAAACAGTGTGATGATTGGAACACCCAATTGCTAAAATTGTGATTCTTTCATGATTGTTGGCACCCTGTGAAATTAGAAATAAAATGTATCCAATTTTTAATGATTAGAAAATACCAAAGAGTACAAATCTGCAAAAAAATCTTATAAGTGACTTCATCCCTTCCCACAAAAAAAAAAAAAAAAAAAAAAAAAAAAAAAAAAACACTGTAAAAATTGTTACTCAACCCAATGAAGATTTCAGTACATTTAATTAATAGTTATGTGAAATGAGTACCCTCTACCCCCTTTTTTCTCCATCTTTCTTGGACTCTTCCAGTGCAAATGCTCAATTGTGATAGGTCTCCCTGTGTGCATAGGTTTTCCACTCTGTTGTTGTTTATCAAATGATTTTCTCATTTTGCCATTGACAATTGGGTACGCCTCTCAACTCTTCTGCCCCTCTCTTTTTTAATGCAATTTTAAGTTAGATTTTATTGAACTGATGATGGGATATTAGAGGCCTTGAAACGGTTGTATGCATTACATAATGTTTATATCTCTGTCCTATAAGCAATATTTTCCATTCTTTATGTTCTGACACAAAGTACAATCCTTGCGTTCTTTTGATGCTTTGTTAAGGTGTCAAAAATAATTTCTCAAGTGCAATAAAACTTGTTTCTTTGTATGGTGTATAGTCATATTTGAGTTAATGCCTTAATTTGTATATATTGCAATTACTTTGTTTATTAGTGATTTTATACGTTGATTTCTTTTATATAGATATATATATAGAATATGTTTTTTTTTTTTTTTTGCTTGTGAATTTAACTCTTGGATGGATGAATGAATCATTTTCATCTTTTTCCATTGAAGAAGATTAGGGATAAAAGTGATTCTTCTATTGCAGGATTAAAATAAGCAGATAATAGTGTTGTGTTTATTCTAATTATTAATAAGATTCAAGCTCTGTTAACATGCAGTAGAAGCCAAAATAATATAGTCTGATATACTGCAAATTTGGAATTAACAGGAGAAAAGTATGTCGCCTGAAAAATATGATCAATTTTAAGGTAAATTTTTAGTTTAAAATTTCAATAAAACACAAAGAAAGACTTGTAGTCTGCAATATCTTGATATCTCTGATGACAATTTAAATGACTGGATAGAAATTGACAACAGTGAACCAATTTCAAAGGTCATAAAACATCAGGATATCGTTGATGCTGTAATGCCAAAAAAATCGCTGTCAGCTAGATGATGATGATGCTAAAATTGAAAATGATGTGGTAATGAAAGACTACGTTCCACATATTAGCAAAGTCATTTCATTCTTAACAAAAATAATTTTGTGGATAGAGAGGCAAAACGATTCAGATTGTGATAACTCCATTTTGCTAGTGTGAAACAATGCACCAAAAATAAACAAAAAGCCTTAGTTCGCCAAACAACACTTTTTTAAGGTAGTGTAAGATTAAGTTTGTGTTCAATGAATGATAAAATTACATTTCACAAAGCAGGTAAGTATTGGGTTGGGGAAAAAGTAAATTCGTTTTTTCCCAATAGATAGCTTTAAAGTCGCATATCTCAAGTAATACTTACTCAATTAAGTCATACTATACAGCGTTTGAAAGGTAACAGTCTTTAGAAAATTCTAGATATAAAGGTAGCGTCATCTGTTTAACCAGTCAAGTTATTGTGTTTTAAAAATAGAGATTTCAGAAGATTATTTTCGTCACATTTTAGTTTTTTACTTCCAAAAAGGGAAAAATTGGCGCAGGCTCATTAAAACTTGTGTGGCATTTATGGTGATCAGTGCTTAAGTAAACGCCAAAGTCAGAATCAGTTTGCTCATTTTCCTTCCAAAAATTTCTATGTTAAAGATGAACCTTTCCCTGGCTGGCCAATCCTTAAAAAATTTGATGAAATTTTAAAAACAATCCAGGTAGACTGACATATTTCTTCCCACGACATTGCTACGGAACTAAACATCAACCATAAACCACTTTTGAACCATTACATAAAATTGGATACCAAAAGAAACTCGATACTTGGGTTCCCCATAAACTTACAGTGAAAAATTTAATGGACAGAGTTTTCATTTGTGAATTGCTACTGAAACGGTATGAAATCGAGCCATTTTTGAAACAAATCATTACGGGTGATGAAAAGGGAATAACGTATAACAATAATGCGCTAAAAAGATCATGATCGAAGCTTCACAAACGGTAGCAAAGCCCGGATTGATGCCTACGAAAGTGATTCTGAGTGTTTGGTAGGATTGGAAAGGAATTTTCCATCATGAGCTGCTCAAACCTGGTCAAACCATCAATTCAACTATCTTCTGTAAACAACTAATGTGATTGAAGCAGGCTATCAAAAAAACCTGGTCAAAATTGATCGAAAGGAAAGGCACTGTCTTCCGTCACGACAACGCTAAACCACACGCATCTTTAGTCACTCGGCAAAAACTGAAAGAGCTTTGTTGGGAAGTTTTGATGAACCCACCTTATAGTCCAGACCTGGATCCGACGGATTACAATTTGTTCCGCCCTATGCAGTACTCTCTTGAAGGCGTTAAGCTGGCTTCAAAAAAGGCTTGTGAAAATCACCTTGTTCAGATTTTTGCCCAGAACTCTCAGAAATTCTACAGTGATGGAATTATTGATTTACCAGAAAAATGGCAAAAGGTCATCGAACAGATAGCACATAAATTTTGATTAGTTTTTTTTTATTTATATAAATAAATTCACTATGAAAAACATGAAAAAAAGTGAACTTACTTTTTCCCCAACCCAATATTTTCATCATTTTGTACCATTTCTTAGACACCATTCTGGTTTACTACAGTTACGTTATAATGTGGGTGTGGAACATGTCTCCCAATAACAGCATTATATCAGGCTTCTATTGTATTATTATTATTATTATTTTTTAATTTTGATGTTAAATATAGTTTCTTATGTCTAGCCAAATTTATTTTTCTGTTTAATATGGAAATATTTAAAATATTTTAATATTATGAAATGTTGTTAATATACTATGTTATTTTAATATGTGATATTAAATACTTATAAATTCTTTACATGTTGATTTTCTTTATTTCTTTGTCCCTAAAATTACTTCACCATTATCCCATTGACCACTTTCTAAAAAACAAGTCTGAAGTTGCACGTCAAATGTAGCAAATGAGGTAATTTCATACTATAACAAAGTTTTTAAAATATTCAGATTTTGGTGTAATAGTATACAGTACTTTGGATATCGTATAATGACCGAAATCTTTGTGTATCACCCTGTAAATACTATCTGCTTTCTATTATACAGGATGTAACTTGTAGTACACCTCAGCAATGTATATCAATTTCATAAAATGTGAAATAGTTTAATAGTACTAAAATGCACTCCAAACAGTGTTTCCTCCTATACCATTGTAAAATGGAATACTTTTATATGGCCCTCTAAATTAATAATAAATGTTCTTTGCACCACAGATTGTGCAGAATGTATTTTTTAGTATATACTTCATAGATGCATATAAATTCTATTACAGATAGAAAACAAAATAATACGAGCACCTGTGAAAAAATATGATGTATTTTACATCTGCAGTACAGATGCACCACCTGCAACAGAAGTCTGCCACCTTGTGAGTGTGAAGAGGAAGATATCAGTCTTTCAACAGCAGTCACCTGCATAGCATGCGTCTATCAAACTGTCTGTGATAAGTTGAAATGTCAGACCTGTCAGAGTTCTAATGATTATCGAAGCATGTTTAAGTGGGGTATCAGTTACAGAAACAGCAAACCTTTTGGAGTTTGCAAAGAGTACGGTATCAGCCATTATGACAGTGTACACAAAAGAGGGTAAGATGTCGTCTTCAAAGCACAACAGTGGCCCAATGTCCAAGCTTGCTGATAGGGATAGATGAGTCTTGAAGCACAAGCAATCATTATCCAAGGTAACATTTGAAATAACATCATTTCCAGAAACCTGTTTCAACAAAAACTGTCAAAAGGGAGCTTCATGCTGCAAATATTTATGGTAGAAGGGCAATTTGAAAACCCTTGGTGACAGCAACTAATACTTTCAAGCAGGACTGTAGCTAAGGGGGGTGCTATGTGTGGCTCAGCCCCCCCCCCCTCTAAAAATTTTTAAGCCTCCCCAGAAAAGATCTCAAGGTCACTAAATGAATTTAGGTTTCTAAAATCCAAATGAAATTCTGTTCAAAAATTGAATTTAGTTTTGAGAACCTTTCACAATTTTGCAAAAATACTAAATTGTAACTAAAATAAATGTTTTACCGCTTGTTCATCCTATTTGCACTTCAATACATAACAATACAATATCATTAAGATTCACTTAACTATTTTTTGCCATTGACTGTAATGTAACAGAATGCTTTTAATTGTCCCTGTAATTAAACTATTCATCCAATTTTCATAAAATTTGAAATGACTCAACAAAATTGTGTAACAATTATATATTTTAAGTTTCAAATGATTCAGTTGAGAAGCTAACATGTTTAATATTGTACTAGTTATACACTTGAATTTTACATCATTCTATTCTTTTCTTAGCATAAAATGAAGTTATTACAGCAGTTTAATGAGAAATATAGTAGCTACAGTGTAAATATGTACTAATTTATCTTTCTGCGTCACAGAGAGATATAGAGAAAATATGAGCCCCCCCCCCCACCTTATCATTTACTTCTAGCTACAGCTCCTGCTTTCAAGCAACGCCAATGAGCTGGGATCACAAAGGCTGGTTTCTACAGCAGTGGCAATAGGTAATATGGTCGGATGAATTGTCATTCACCCTATTTCAGATGACCAGATATGTTTGTTTTTAGACTGCCCAGAGAAGTGTTTAATCCTGAATGCCTCATACCGACTTTGAAGCATGGCGGTGGCTCCATTATGGTATGGGGGTTCGATATCTAGGTAGTCTTGAGCCATTTGTTATTCTGCATGGGAGAATCAAATCTAATCACTATCTAAGAATTCTAGGGGATCATGTCCACCTTTTTGTCCAGACTGTATTTCCTGGAGAGTGACTGCTTTTTCAAGACAATAACGCCCCTGTCCACACTGTTAAGTATGTTCAAGCTTGGTTCGATGAGCATCACAATGAAGTTGAACATCTTTCCTGGCCCACTCAGTCTCTGGATTTAAATATTATTGAACATTTATGGGAATATTTGGAATCCAAAGTTCGTTCCTGATTTCCTCCTCCATCCAGCCTTTATGAATTAGAGACTATTCTTCAGAAAGAATGATTTAATATACCTTTAAATATTGTCCATGACCTTTATGCATCTATCCTATGGCGCATTAAATCTGTACCTCACTCAAAGAGTGATCTAACCCTCAATTAATAAAGAATTTCCATTATTTCACAGGTGTTCGTATTATTTTGTGCTCCATCTTTACGTTAAAAAAATACAATATCATTAAGATTCACTTAACTATTTTTTGCCATTGACTGTAATGTAACAGAATGCTTTTAATTGTCCCTGTAATTAAACTATTCATCCAATTTTCATAAAATTTGAAATGACTCAACAAAATTGTGTAACAATTATATATTTTAAGTTTCAAATGATTCAGTTGAGTAGTTTTTGTTCTATTATATGGGGACAGATAGATGGACTGAATGACGACTATATGTGCTATGTATTTATATAATTATGAACGCACCTAAAAACTATCACCAAATTGTAATGCTTAGTAAAAAAATGAAAAAAAAATTTTGAATTAAAAAAAAATTCAAGAAATTTAGAAAAAACCCACTCACTAAACTATCAATTACCAACATGGGTGGGAAAATACATCCTTTTACTTGCTACTGTTTAGTGAATTTTCTGACAATGCAAGTCAGGGTTGGCAAATTTTTGCCAAAGTAGAAAAAACTGCCCGGCAAAAATACTTTTTGCCATAAATTTTGCCACTGGCAAAAATTAGCATTTTCAAAACAGGGTTTTAAAGATTTTATTTTAATTACATGAGGCAAGAACTAAGAGATACTGATAAACTTATAACATATAGATACTCTGGTCATTAGTTAAATCTTCTAAATGAAGATATATTTCCACAAACAATTACAAAACATGTAACTGAAATGCAAAATTTCTTTTGTGATCACCATGCTCCACATACTTACAAGGAAGTCTCCATACTGGGCGTATTTGGAATATTTTGCAAAAGAAAAAAATAGTAATTAAACTACTCATGTACGTAGTAAAAGATCAGTCAAATTTTGTGGCAGAATTACAGTAGAAAGTCTAGGAAAAAAATAAAATGTTTTTGAATATTTGGCGTGCAAAAACGAATGCATCAAGAGATTTAGCGAGCAGTACTTTTTTCATCAAAGGCAAATGATTTTTAATGTAACTGAAAATTGTTAATGACAGCGTTCGAAATCCTTGGTGGTCCGCTGGTCCAAGACCACCGATAATTCAATCGGACCACTAATTTGAAAAATTTAGTGGTCCGCAGGACCAGTGCCTTTTTTCAGACCCTGAGAGAACCGCAACCGATCGCACATAAGATTTTTTTTTTATTATTAATCAGCGATGCTGCGGATAACGCATAAATTACGCAAAAAATCGGCGATAAGGACGCAAAAAAAATAGCTCTTACGCGTCCCACAAGACGTGTAATTTCGTTAAAGAATCGCGAAAAAACGGCAAATTTCGTTAAAAAGTCACGAAAAAATGGCTAATTTCATTCCAAAACCCGAAAAAAAAGGCAGATTTCTTCAAAAGATCGCGAAAAAACGGCAAATTTCGCCCAAAATAGTGATAAAATGGCAAATTTTGTCAAAAAAAATCATGAAAAATGGCAGATTTTTTCTAAAAGTTGCGAAAAAAAAGACAGATTTCTTCAAAAAAATCGTGAAAAAACGAAAAGTTTTGTCTGAAAATCACGATAAAACGGCAAAATTTGTCAAAAAATCGTAAAAAGGAACAAATTTTGTTAAAAAAATTGCTAAATAACGGCAGATTCCCGGCAAATATCGTCAAAAAATTCGCGAAAAAAGGGATAATTTCTTCTTGAAACCCGAAAAAACGACAGATTTCTTCAAATGATCGCGAAAAAACGGCAAATTTCGTTCAAAAATCGCGATAAAACGGCAAATTTTGTCAAAAAATATCGCGAAAAATGGTATATTTCGTCAATAAATTCCGAAAAAACAAAAGATTTCGTCAAAATAACGCGAAAAACGGAAATTTTGACAAAAAAGCACGAAAGTAAATAAATAAATAAGTGAAGCCGGGAGAGAATTTTTCTGTTTTAAAAACTAATTTTCCTGCTTCAAAATTGTTGCTGCTCCAAAAACTGATTTTCCTGCTTCCCAGTCGTTTTTTTTTTTTTCCCCTCTCCAAATCTTTCTGAGTTAATGAGTCTCCATTTCATTAAGCATCGTTTGAGTATTATCATTTACTCAACAAAAATATCCCTTTTTTCAGCAAAAATGTCTTTTTAAGTAAACCTGTCTTGTCCCATTTTAAAATGGGGCAGATAATAGTGATACTTGTTATCTTCTACACTCAAATAAGCATTATTTTATAATTAAATTTGTATCTTGAGCATTTATTCTTTAAAAAGTACAGAAAATTTCTCTTAAATTAATATTGGTTTTAATTATTTATTATTATTAAAACAATTATTGCATTTAATTTTTCTTGTAGAAATGAACAAGTTCAACTTTTGCGTCGAAAAATATGACTTATTATTAGTGGGGACCTGCTTCTGTAGAAAAGGGACCCAGAATTTTTCAAGTCCAGCTGCATCACTGACACTAGCTACAATTCCACCACTCTGGCTAAAATCTGGAGAAAAATCGAAAAAAATGTGCATTAAACCTTAGTCAGTTGAAATAAGTAATGGGAAATAAAATATCTACTTATAATAAAATGCGTTCTGGAGAAGTGTGTGGAACAGTTCCAGGATTCGCCACTCCTATCTGTGAATGGAGCCTAGCAATACACCACGTTAGGCTTAATGGAAAACAAATGCAGACATATGACAGCTAAAAGATAATTTCTTTTACTTAAAATAACGTTTAAACAGCATATTTTTCTATAAAACATGTATATCATATCCAATTATAATGTATTAGGCTCCAAATTAAAAACTAGTTGGATGTGTCAATCCCAAAACTTTCTTCTATCTCATAAGTACATTTTAATATTTAAAAAAAAAAAAACGTGGTGACCCCAAAGTTACCCACTATCTAATTTCCTCGAACATTTGACCTAGCCTAATGAGATTCTGGTATCCGAAAAGCCTAAAATGCAAAATTTAATTAATATTCTGAGAAAATGAGCTTAGTAGTGCCTCATGTTGGTAATTTATACTAAAACCTAATACGCATCTATTTATGTCAAGACCTAACAGAATCTGAAATTTGATAGAATTTCGTCCATTAGTTCTTGAGATATAGTTATAACAAAAAATTTGCAAAACATAGCACAGCAACACCATTTCTTGGAATTTTTTTTGCCAAAGCGTCTAATTATGTTATGGTGTAAAAGAATCTGAAGTTTGATGAAATTCTGTGCATTAGTTTTTGAGATATAGTTAGCTTAAAAAAAAAACCGTGTAAAATATAGCACAGCAGCACCATCAGTTGAAGGATTTATAACAAAACGTAATCATCGTGTAATTATATTATATGTCATTTTGTAACGAAATCTGAAGTTTGATGAAATTCTGTGCGTTGGTTGTTGAGATATAGCTATCGGAAAAATCCTGCAAAATGCAGCATAGCTGTACCACCTCTTGCAAGGTTAATACCAAAATGTAATCAGCGTCTAATTATGTTATATATTCTAGTGTAACAGAATCTAAAATTTGATAAAGTTCTCTGCATTAGTTCTTGAGATATAGCTATCGCAAAAATCGTGCAAAATGTAGCATAGCAGCGCCACCTATAGGGAAGTTCACACCAAAACCTTATCAGCGGCTATGTATCTCAGGGTATTGCAGAATCTGAAGTTTGGTGAAATTCTGTGCGATAGTTGTTGAGATATAGCTATCATGAAAATCATGAAAAACGTGGCATAGCAGCGCCACCTGCTGACCAATTTACACCAAAACTTAATCAGCTTCTATGTATATCAAGGGGTCACAGAATCTGAAGTTTGGTGAAATTCTGTGCATTAGTTCTTGAGATATAGCAATCTTGAAAATCACGAAAAACGTAGTATAGCAGCGCCACCTGCAGGCCAATTTTCACCAAAAACCAATAGGCACTAATTCATATCAAGGTCTAACTGAATATAAAATTTTATTAAATTTCGAGCATTAGTTCTTGAGATAGAGCGCCCACAAATTTTTTGTCACATACAGACACACAGACAGACGGACAGACTCACAGACAGACATTTTCTAAAAATAGTCAAAACGTGTTCAGGACCTTCTAAAACGTATAAATCCGTCGAAAACCGGAAGTCGAAAATTTTCATGAATCCAATACTTTCTTCTTGTAAAGATAGAAGAAAGTAATAAGTAATTGTAAACATCAGATTACAATATAAACAAACGAACTCTGTTGCCATTCAGATTTTCCAAATCTTGAAACAAATGAATGACTCTTTGAACGCATTATTAAAAAAAAGAAAAGAATGCAGGTCAATTATCTAATTCTGTTCTTAAAATATTTGTAAAATCATATTAAACTCTTTAAATAATTTGATTTTGTTTAAAACTGTCAAAAACTCTTTTTGCAATCATCTATTGGCAAATAATATAAAGAATCGAACTTTGTTATCAACACGAGTTAATGTTCGGCATATCAAAAAGTTAATGTGAAATTTTCAGAAATTACATTTCACTTTGCTAATAATTAATCGAGATCTAAATCAGAAGCATGCATTTTTAAGAACTTTTCACTGTTTCTTAAAATGCAGAATTCTGATTGGTTAGTCACGTTTCGCTATCAGCGAAAGTAACCTGGATCGTGGTATTCTTCTCGCAAAAAATATAGTGAATCAATCACGTTTAAGAATCGTTCAATCAAAATTATTTGTACTTGAGAATGCACGTGTGTTTGTTGATCTTTTTGAACACGCGGTAGGTTTATATATTTTCAAGTAAATCGTTGTTTCTGTAATTTAACGATAATTTTAGTAATGCTTGATGAAATTGACGAAATGCCGATTGAACGTAGACGGCAATTAGCTCGCGAAAGAAAATCGAGATGGCTTGCTCGACAATCACAAGCAACGTTGGATCGTTTAAGGGAAGAAAATCACGAAAAGTAATGGAATAAGTGTTTTAATTGCACCTAAATTTCTGTTATTTTTGATAAGCTATCGTTCTTTTTCTTTTTTTAAAAATTTATATATATATATATATATAGTATTATTTCATTGTTGCAACACTTTGCCATTCAAGAAATGTTAAAATTTATATTCTACTATTAATTAAAAAATATATACTTGCCAATATTCAAATTTAAAATATTTTTGTCTTTATTTATGGAAAAGATATTTTATTAGCAATAGATACTTGCATTAATCAATAATTAAATCCATAAATAATTACAATAATTTGTTATTATTTATGGTAAAGCTGCATGCAATTTTCTGTTGTATTTGATGTGTTAATGTTTTGATTTTGTTTAATATTAATGCTGAACTTTATACTAAAAGGTAATTTTTTTCTTCATAGCCAGTATTATGTTGAATGTAAATTTTGTCAGATAGTAGTGTGTTTACAAAAAAATATAATTTTTCTAGAGATTCTTTTTTAAAAAAGTTTTGTTGCAATTGTATTACAAATGGAATAAGTTCTTTAATTGCACCTAAAGTTCTGTAATTTTTGATGCGTTATCTTTTTTTTCCCCTTTTTTTAATCAATGTTTTATTTTATTACTGGAATGCTTTGTTACTCAACAGATATTAAAATTTATCTTCTGCTATTAAATAGATGCTTGCCAATATGCAAATTTACAATAATTTCGATTTATTCATGGAAAAGCTATATACAATTCATAAGCATGATTTTGCTGTTGTATTTTATATTTAAAACTTTTTATATTTATAAATATAACGGCTAAACTTCACCGTAAAAAACTAACTTATATAGTAGTGTTGACTTGAGGCAAGTTTGGCATGCCATAATGCGTGGCAGCCCTTTTTAATTAATTTATATATCCAGAGGCTCTTTTTCATCAACTTATGTACATAATGGCCCTTACTGTCGTTTTTTTTTTTTTTTTTTTTTTTTTTTTTCAAATAACAAACATGATTTCAAAAGGAGGGTAGTTTTTCAAGACTTTTTGGCACTCAATCGACAACATTTGGAATTTTTCTACAGGCAGTCAACAAATCTCAAGAATTTCATGTTCTTGATCAACGAAATTCATATATTCTCTGTGCATTAGTGAAATTCACATTTTTTATCTGTATGCAATTGACAAAATTCATGTCTTCTGTGAGCATGATCGATGATATTTAAAATTTTTAAAATAGTGACTGACAAAATTCTCAACTTAAGAATTTCCTATATAAATAGCTATTGTATTGGTTACCTATATAACAAAATTCATAATTTTTAACTGGCTCGATAAAACTTGCAATTTTGCCATGAGAGAAAATGTCGAAATTCATGATTTTTTTTTTTTCTGCCATCCATGACAAAATTTGCAATTTTTTTAAATTATAAATTTAAAAAATTTGCAGACCACATACTTATATAACCCATCGTGCGTCAGAGGTTCATCCCTACCATTATACTATTAACCTAAACAATTACTTAAAATAACATAATTTTAATTGTTAGTGTAATCGTTAAACCATTTGTGAAACTCAATTTGATTTTGCTTATGTAACATTATGATTAACAATGTGATTTGTTAGAAATTCATTGATAACACATTTCACAGAAACTTTTATACTTTTTTTTTTTTTAATGTTTTGTCCATTTAAATTTGTTGAACTATATCGAAAATTGAATGTTTAGTTAACATCCTGTCATTTTTGACAGGGGTTATATACTAGTCTAATTAATAATTTGATAGTTTTTCTTTACGTACTGTTTATTTAATTTTTAGCAAATTATAATTTTACATTTTATTATGCTGAAAATTTTGGACAAATGCAAAGTAAGATTGGTTTATTTTCCAGGGTGGAGGGGGGGGGGGGGAGGCCACTCTAAGTGTTAAAGTTATTTAATAGAACTTTATGTAGCGGACCAGTGATGAAGTCTGCGGACCAGTAAATTCTCATGCTTACTGGTCCTTGGGACCAGTGACTTTTTTTTAGGAATTCTAGTGCTGAATGAATTTTATTAATGAGTGTAAATGGTATTTAGTGAATTTAAACTTAAACAATGAGAGATTCCAATTCATATATTGTATTAAATATACATACTACTTGTTGCTCAAGTTGTTTAATTAATCACTAAAAAAAAATCAGAGTACGCAAGTTTTTGCCATAGGTAGAAAAAATATTCTGTCCATTTAAATTTTTCTCCCAAAAAAGAAAAAAAAACTTAATACTTAGTTAAAAAAAATCAATATTCTAAATTTATTTTTGAACCCTTATGTAAAAGAAGTATAATCATGCATTTTATAAAATATAATGAATCTGTTCTTAATGGTTTAGAGAGAGGGAGAAAAAAACTAATTTCTGAACTAGTCATAACACAGAATTTTTTCAATATATGATTTTTTATTTAATTTAATTATATTTTTAATCCGTAATAGACTAGTTTCATCAGATAAATAATAATAAATTAGTACCAAAGACTTTCAGACTAACAGAGAATTTTTTAAATAGTGTTCATTCTAGGCCATTTTTGAAGGGTGCAGCACCCTGCCCTTTTTCAAATTTGCAAAATGCACCCTGCCCTTTTTAAAAGTAGCAAAATGCACCGCTGGTTCTAGCCAGAGATTTTTAATAAATATTTATTTTATTCCGTACTATTTCTAAATTTGTGTGTCCAAAAATGATAGAATTTTTTCATTTCTTTAAGAAATCGAACATCAAACTATTCAATCACAGTTTAATTTAATTGTATTTTTAATTTTTATATCATAAAATCATTCAAAATTAATGTTATTTGATTTATCTTACTTAAAAATTATGTATTTTCCCGCTTTCTTTTTTCCCTTCTAAAGGCAATAAAAAAAAATTTCTCGCTAAAGGGCCCTTTCCTGCTGCAGTTGTGCCCTTTATAGCAAATAGCACCATGTCCTTTTTATTTCTAGAGTGAACACTATTTTAAATATATAATTTTCCATTTAATTTAAATATACTTTTAATCTGTAACAGACTAGTTTCATCAGATAAATAATTATAAATTAGTATCAAAAACTTAAATAATTACATCTTTTTAAGACTCATTACATAAAACAAAAGTAGCAAAGTTATATAAAACCTTTTGATAGTTAAAAAATATATATTAATGTCTGACAAAATAATTTACTTAAGGAAAAAAAATTAGATATCAGATTTTTTATTTGGTTCTTAAATTCCTAAGTATTGCTCTGGATTCCACCTATTTTATAAGATTTAAAATACAGTAGACTCCCTCAAATCCGCACAGCTTGGGACCAGAGGTTGTGTGGATTTTAGAATTTTGCGGATTTCTGGTCAATACCTTGTTTACATTTTTTAAACATTAATTTGAGTGCAATTAATAGTGCAATCAGAACTATAGTGAATGCTTACAATATAATAAAATATTAAAATAAGTAATAAACTAAAATAATAAAAATCTAGATAATTTTTTTAAATGATTAAAATACTATTACCAAAGGTCAAGTTAATAATTAATAATGCATGATTAAATATTCATTATAAAGATTAAAAGTATTTTTCCAAAATTATTCAACAAAACTAGCCTCATAAAAGTACATACTAATTCATATCAAAATCATAAAATAAGGATTTTTTTTTCAAGTTTAGCCAGGGTTAATAACCAAAAATTCTTAAATTAACCCATGAATATATTTGGTAGGAAGATTGTGATTACCAGTGATATCAGCAATATCTTGAATTTTTTCCAAAATAATTTATTCTTCCTTCATGAAAAATACATGAATGGAGTATTATTAAGTAAATTACAAGTAAAAAATATATGGAATTGATACAAAACTAAAAATTCAAATTTTGTCCCAATATCCATACAGAAAGTTTCATTGTTTACATCCATAAAATATGTGTGAATTTCTAGTTTGCGGATTTGAGGGAGTCTACTGTATGTAAAATTATTTAATCATACTTATTAATTATCAAATTAAATAAAAATATTAAACGATATGTTATTAAATTTAATTGTTTATACCATTGTATTCTTTATTAGCTTATAAATTTTATTACATGTTAGGAACAAAAATGAATTTGCCACTTTTGTCGGTTTTTTCCATTTTTCTTTTGGTTTTTTCCAGTTTTTGCCACTGGCAAAAATGCCAACCGTTATGCAAGTTAATTTATTTTTTTCATTCTTTTTTTTTTACTAATTAGCTATAGAAAATTTCCAAATTACTGCACTGCAAACATGATACTAAATTCTATCCTATATTAAACTTTCCTCTGTCTGTACATTTCTTAAATTTCTACAAAAGTAAAAAATGACAATGCAATGTAGTAATAGTAATTAACTATTTTTGCAGTCATGTAAATTTTGGTATAAATTTTTTTAACTGTATGCTGCATTTTGCTGGGTGGTAAAATAAATCCTTGGCTGGTAAGACTTTCTAAAAATTCCACATTCTTGATTATCAATAACTTTAAACAGGATTCCTAGATGACTAGAAAACCTGGAAAACAAGGAATTGTCTGGAAAGATGACAAGTGGTAAAAAAATCATTTTTCCGTAAAATCTCATAGAGGACAGTCAACGAAATGGAAGAAAAATGAATATCTTTTGGATCACCATGTAAAAACTAATGGCATAGAAGCTTTGAAAAATGATTAAGAACACATAAAGAACATGGTTAGGAGCTTCTTGTAATAAACTGTGTTCATTTTTATGAGGATATAGCACATATACTCATGAAAAAGTTTTATAAAAACGATACCAAATTTCACTAATTGTTTTGCTTATAATTTGAAGAGTTCTTAGTATATATATATATATATATATATATTTTTTTTTTTTTCCCAGAAATTATAACAAACGACATTGCCTACAATAAATACCCTGCAATTAAAATTTTAAAATAATAAATATTGGAAGAAAAAGGAGCAGGTTCACTAAAATTTTTCATCATGCATGTATGAATGTAATCAAAATGTTATGTACATAGCTAATTGTATAGAGCAACTTTTGTGAAAGTCTCTAAAATATAGCTTGGAAATTCTGAAAGTGATCGTCAATAGAATTAACTTGAAATCTGTCGTTCTGAAAAACATATATAATTAAAGATGTAAAATATTGTGTACACTAATAGCATATAGAGCATTGCACATACTATTAGCTGTTTACTTAAATATAGCCCTTTATCTTTGTGCTTCTTTTTAGGAAACAAAGGATTTCAAGCTTATTCTTTCCGAAATTTACTTGCAGAATTTTCCATCATTAGTCATATAATGTAATCATTTTTTGCAGTACAGTGGGTGTAGCTTTGAATGTGTTTTGGTGAATGCACCCAATAACAGTATTATATGCAAAAAAAGTGAAATGAAGAAAGTTATTTTTTTGCAAGTTCAACATGTTTTAGATGTAAAAAGAATAATTGCCTAGATTTTTTTTTAAAATTAGCTACATTAATTGAATGGTTATTATTAGAAAAATGAATTGATCTATCCTTCAGGAGATAAAAAAAAGGGGGGGGGGGGAGATTGAAAGAAGAAAATCTTGGAAATCAAACATATGAAATGAATGCTGTTAAATTATGCTATGAAAATAGGCTTGAATTCTAAGAGTGGAGAAAATGGAAATACATCTGATATTTTTAATAAATACTAATTTAACCAAAAAAAGGTACTTTTTGGTTACCTAGGCACCAGTGTTTTCTTATATGGATGTACATTTATATTCATATACATACATGTGGATATGTATGTGTACACCAGGTGAGTAAAAATTTGGGCAGATTTTTACCACGAAATTTTATTAGTTTTCTTCACTTAAATTTTATTAGCATACTTACAAAAAATTTAGATGAAATATTGGACAAAAAATAACTATTAAATTTTAGTGATGAGAAACTGCCCGCTGGTGCCTACATTTTTACCCCCCTGGTATACACAATACATGTAGTATTAAAGCATAGCACGGCAGTGCTATGCTTTATTTATTTCCAGTGCAACTCCTTAATGTTATTTTAATACAGAATTTAACATTGAACAAGTTATTTACTAGACATTTTCCCACATTTTGTACGCGCTGCCACAAATTTTCTTCAAAGCACCTAATTGAGTAAAAAAAATTTCCTCCAATCAAAAAAAGTTAGAGATCAATGGACATATTTCCTGCAGCATTTAAATATTTTTATGCGATTTAAAAGTAAAAATAAAAATGATTTTTTTTTTCTTTTGTAAGAATTAAAAACAGCATATTTTAGACACCATATTGGAAATAAAACTGAGATTTTGAAACATTTGGTACCAAGATAAGAATCATTTATAGAAAGTAATTAACATGAAGCATGATTTTTATAGTAAAAAGACATTTTCAAACATTGATTAATGGACCAAGAAGATTTTTAGTTGAAGAAATTTAGAAAATAAGTAAATTAAACTTTTTCCTATTAATTGTTTCTTCAAAATAATAGAAAATATATACGTAACTAATATTTGAAAGCAAGGTTTCTGACACATTGGCATCAGAAAAAAATCGTGTCAAATCCAGTGCGTATATTCTATCTGTGCTGGGATTTTGTACCTATGTCACATTTTTAAAGTTCGAAGAAAATCAAAGTAAATTAAGGTAAATGAAAGTCTTCAAAAATAATAGTATTAAAGAATAATAGTAAAAAATAATAGTACATCATCATTGGTATATAATGAAACTAGTAAATCTGCAGAACTAGCCCTTCAAACTCAAGTCCTGGCATTTATTAAGGCTAAATCGCAGAATTAATGACTACATGGCGTAAGACTTTTCGGCACGGCAATAAATTAGCCAATTTTATCAACTTAAACATTCAAATAGAATGTAAACAAATATAAACAATAATGTTTACAAATAATTTTTTTAATTTCCGATTTGGCAATTTTTTAAAATTGCGCCTAAACTTGTAATATTACAAACAATTAATCATTGAATAAAATTAATTTTGAATTAACTTGTATTAAATTTATTATTTCGATGATTGTTAAAATGATAACACACTACACGACTTAAATTTTAAAATATCACAAAGAGTTTCTGTTGAAAAGAGCTGTTTTTTTATATTTCAAGTTAATTTTTTTATAAAACTCTTTTGATTCATTATCTGAATGAAATAATAAAATGTAAACACATTTGAAACATTCATAACGTTCAACCTTTTGGCACAGAGGTCTAATACTTACCGCGTTGCCACAATTTTTTATGCCAATTTGGCAAAAATTTCGTTTTTAAATACCAGTCACATGCATAATTTTACATTATTTTGTATTATTAAAATAAATAGTGATAAATAAAAAAGTTTATTAATAACTATAGAACAAAACAATTTATATCATTAAAAAAAGTACAGTAAAATAAAATAATTTATTACTAATATAGAATGATAGCCGAGTTAGCATGGGAGATACAAAATCACCATTTTGCTCCAATCGTACCAACGTGCTGCATATGTGATATCTGTCCCCAACTTTTCTACGTTGAACCCTACCCAAGAATGTAGTGGAGGGTATACAGGGGCATATGTTGTATACCCTCTGGACTTTTTAAGGTATACTGTATACACTGTTTCTCAAGAAAGCTATAGTGTTATACACTCAGGTATACCCTCTGCTTAGAATGTATACCCTCTGATTTTTTTATGACCACACCACTGACTGTACCCAGAGCCTCGATTAGTGGTTTGATTGTTTTTCGCTGTTAAAATTCTGTCAAAGTTAAATTCCAATTTTGGGCAGAATTTCAGTTCAAACATTGATTAATTTATCAAGAATTTTCTGATTGAAGAAATACAGAAAATAAATAACTATAACGTCATATATAAAGTAAAAAAATAAATACATTTTATTGATACTATATCTTGAGGTATTATTGGAGGTATATTATATTGTCTAGAGGCGAATGTCTAGACCTGTACTTCTACGCAATGTATCAATACTGATTTTTAAGTATAAATATCAGTTATATACAAACAGTGATGTAGTCTTAAAAAATACAGCTGCTGAGCAGAGGGTATACCTTAGAGTGTAGTTACTATTAGTTTTCTTGAGAAACAAAGACGAAGACCAGAGAATCTTGAGAACCAGAGACATGGTATACGATGTTCTTTAAAAAAATCCAGAAGGTATATGACGGATACCCCTGTATGCCCTCCACTACATCCCTGTATACAGAATAAATTTTTTTTTCGAATATGACCTCATAATTCATAAGAAAAGAATTCACCGAGGAGAAAAGTGACATCTGACTTTTTACATCGTAAAAAGTGAAACTGATTTTAAGAATTAAAAGACACACATTTATGATGTCATATTGGAAATGAAACAGAGATTTTTAAATATTTGGTAGTAAGACAGGAAGCATGTAAAGATTTCAGTTCCATAACTAAAAAAAACTAACGATTTGGAAATGAGGCATATAATTTGGTACGGCCCTGGGTAAATTACATCGGTAATTGTGGTGATGGAACTGAAATCTTTTAAGAAGGGACAGATATTAAGATAATTGATTTATTTATTTTGACATTTATTATTAAATTTTGGTAACAAATAAGTTAAACCAAGTGAACATTAAAAAATAAAAATGAAATTCAAACAATATAATACTTAACCACCCTAAATCTTAGATTCTGTTCAAATGAAATCGAAATAAATCTTAGACTTTTTCTGAACATTTGCTTTTTAGATTGCCTATTCATTTTGTTCACACTTACCATAAACATAATACAAAATCTGTGATACAAATATTTGCAAGTTGAGTTTGAAAAAAAGCCTTAAAGATATTTCGATTTCATTTGAACGTAATCTAAGATTTAGGGTGGTTAAGTATCATATTGTTTGAATTCCATTTTTATTTTTTAATGTTCACTTGGTTTAACTTATTTGCTACCAAAATTTAATATTAAATGTCGAAATAAATAAATCAATTATCTTAATATTTTTCCCTTCTTGGGCTTAAATCGCGTAGGAAATAATTTTTTTTTAATTTGTTCAACAAATTACGTTTTTGTTTAATATATATATGTATTTATGTGCAATTTATATGCAAAACTGGCACCCAGCTAACCAAAAACTACCCAAAAAAAAGTAAGTTTCCCAAGGTTCGAAGAAAACCATGAAAACTCCGAATGGTTAGAGTGTGATTATGTTTGAATTCAGCACCTTCCATCTACTAGCTTTGAAAGTATTACCTTTGAGTCACTAGTGGTTTTCTGTTTTTGAAAAAAAAAACAGTTACAGAAACAAACTGAATGTAGAAAGTGAGTTAAGGTTAAAATTAACCAGTTTGAATCTGATAGACACTAGTGCCAGAAATCTCTCTGATTGTTAAGTTGTGTTTTGACAATAATTAAAGGTATTTTTTATTACCCTTGTAATGTGTGTGTTGCTTTAATTATTATTCCACTTACATTCTTGATTTTGTTGATAGTGCATGTTTCACTCAAAAATTTGCCTTCTTTGTAAGATAGGACAGTTCAAAGCTAGTGAAAGTGTGGTTGTAGAAAAAATTTTTATGGGTCGTTTAATTAAAAAATATAGTAAAGTGCAAATAAAAAATAATAATTCTCAAAAATTAACTATATTGATGATCAAAATGTCTACTGTTAATCAAGGGGTCATGACAAAATTTCATGCAAAATGTGGGGTCAGGATCAAAAATAGTTAGTGCACCACTGGCTCAGAGAAGTCATGCAACAATTTCAAAAATGATATTAGATAGATCCTCTAATTAGGTAAGTCATACCTTCTTTTTTACTTAAAGATGGGTCATGTACTAATAAAGGTTGGGAACAGCTGATTTAGAACGTTGTTTTATTATTTTTAACATTAAATGCAATATGTTTTAGTTTCTAATTCATATTGACTCGAAAATAATTAAATTCAACAGTAAGTTGACTAATTTTAAAATATTGATTATATATCAGAATATTGAATATTTTTGATGTTTTCAAAAATATTTAATTTATGAACCCTGTGATTGATTTTAATAGATTGTATTACCAATGAACTTAAATCATATCTAAAATTTTAGTGATAGAAAATAATCAGTTTGTGAATGGCAACTCTTTGAAATTTGAAATGAAATTTTGGTTTTGCAAATTTTACTACTACAAATTTTTAAGCTTCTAAACATTGCACATGTTAAATCTTTACACTGTCGTATAGGGGGGAAAATGCACTTTTAAATGCAATTTGTTTGGAATTGCATATAAAATTATTTTTGTTGCATTAATTTTTTGTAGTTTTTGATACCATTTTTCTAATTGTGACAACAGAAGTAGTTCATTTCTATTAAAAGTAAAAAAAGAAAAAAAAAAGGAAAAAGCTGAAAAAAAAAAAAAAATTACTGTATCTTTATCTTGTAATTTTCTCATTAAAAGTGAAAAAAAGTTGAAGTTAAAATATGTGCTGTGTCAAGAATATCATTTGCTATAAAACCTGGTCAATTTTGGTTTCATTTACAAAATTTCATTTGCACTTAAAGGAATATATATAAATAATTTAATATCTGTTTCAGTTAATAGCATTGACACTAAAATTTTTAATTAAAATGATTTCAAAATGATCAAATTAAAATATCAATTTTTTTTAAAAGATGAATAGATATGAGATAGATATGTAAATTTTTGGATGGTGAAAATGATATCGAGTTTAGATTTCATGGAGAAAAAATTCTTTGATTCAGTCAAAGTGGAATAAATTTTTGCTTTTTTTCATTTTGGAATAGTAGAATAAGAGGTTCATTAATTGATAACTTTATCTTAACAGATCTTTATTATTTTTTACTGCTTACATGTGCAATTAAAATTTAATTTTAACAATTTCTAAAACTGAGTTTTATAGAAGTAGTATTTTGTTAACTTAAGGTTAAATGTCACTTGTTTAAAAGTTTGACTTACCAATATATGGCACATTTTTTATTATAACTAATTTTGTAGATTTATTATACATAACTGAAACAATTGCTTTTAAAATATTTTCTTTCATAGAAATTCAACAGGTTCTATCTTGTTTGAACAATGTTGCAATGGTTCAAATGGGGGCACCCTAATTTATCTTTGCCTAGGGCCCTAATTAGTCATGATCAGAGCTTGCATTTTATAAGAAAAAATTTTGATTTGTGTTTACAAGTTTATGATGAATGCTTTGGAAGTGTATTGGCAACTGATGATGGGAATACCCTTCCATTGTGCACTTATGCTTAATTGCCCATAGATTAGAGATTCTAAATTAATAATATTGTCTATAGATTTGAATGAAAAAAAGGGGGGGGGCTCATTCTGTTTATTTTAATAAGCAAACTTCATTTAAATAAACTTGTTTATTTCTTTTGCAATATGTATACAATAGATGAGAATAGTATTAATTGCATTTCTTATCAGGGTTTAAAATGTCACATAATGATGTAGCATTAAGATTTTTGTGTATTAAGGGAATTGTTTGTATTTAATTGTATTTAAAAGTATGACTTTTTTAACGTCTTTCAAATTACTCAACTTGAAGATAGTAAAGTTATTCATTAGAAATGCATATTGTAATTCAAATTTAAATTGATATTCTTACCACAAGCAAATTTAGTTCAAAACTTTTTCTAACTGTACCAGATGAAATTTATACATGCATAGACTTCAATGGTGTACAATAACACAGAAAAAGTTTTCTTTATACAATTTAATAATGGTAAATTTCAAAATAAAGAAAACATTGATAAATTTTAATTGTTATTATCATCATTATTATTATTAAAACAACATTTTTCTGTTTTTTTTTCTGTATATTATTTTTGCACCGTTAAAGTAATCATTAAGACTATTACATTAGTATTTAAAAGGGTTTTTTTTAAATAATTTTTTGCATGAGCTATACAGTAGAGTAGTATCCGGAATTCTGAAATCCAGAAGGATCCAAAGAATAAAAATATTCAAAAATTTTCTAAATTTGTAAATTTTTTCCAAAATTTTATAATTTATGAAATTTTAAAAAATTTTAGAGATTTAATTTTTTTATTCAGTTTATTTAGTCATTTTTTAAGTCAGGAATTCGCAAAAATAAGTAAAAATCGTCATGGAAAAAGTTTTCCTATGTGGTCAACAAGTGAAATCATTTAATAAAAAAGATTTATTAAAAATGATGTATCAATTTTTTTTATGTAAATTATTTAACTTAAAGAAGAAAAGGGTAGAGTTTGTAAATAGAATATTAGTTACCCATTTTATTTTTTCATTGTTATTATTAATTAATGTAGTAATTTTTATTTGTATAATTTAAAACATTAAAAACATAAGTTTTATTAATATTCTACATGAGATCGTTTTACTTTTGTTATTTTTATGATTTTGACAAATTCTGGATTTTGTGGGGAGTGGGAAAGGAAGAGTTTTGAATTTTAGATGGACCCTAAATCTAGAAAATTCCAAAATCCTGAAAGCCCTCAGTTCTGAGAATTCCGGATAATAAATTCTCTACTGTATTATATAGCTTTTTAGTGTTTGTTTTGAATAACAAACGATAAAACAATAAAAATAATGGATAAATGCTAAATTAATACAAAACTTTCTTTTTCAGAAATATTAAAACTATTTACTTATTTTTTCTTTTTAGAATGTTTTACACATCTAATAGCATGTAGTAACATTATACAATTAATGTTACCAATGTATGGGTATTTAATAAAGCTTTTTTTTAAACTGTTATTATGTTATACATTTTTTAGGTGTCAGTGGAACAGCATGTATGCCAGGAATATCATCTGCAGTGCTGCAACCTGCAAGTATACCATATGTCCCAAGTGCTAAATGCTAGTGGAACAACATGAGTAGGGGGTCATTCCATGTCAAATCACCCAGACCATGGCACCCACCATCACCAATTTTGATAAAATTCAGTGAATTTGTAGAATTTATAATGCTGATTCCAAAAATATCAATTATATTGAGATTGATCAAACGGTTTGTAAGTTATGAGCTTTTAAATAGCTCCCAAGATGGCCGATTTGCCGCCATTTTGAATAGCACATGTGACAACAAAAAAGTCCATAACTTCTTTCAGATTTAAGCTAGAGCTTTCAAATTTTTTTTTGTTTTGTTCAGAATAAAGTAAACTTTCATTTAAACAGATTTTTGTAAACCTCATTTCATAAAAATGCTGTCAAAAATGACTTTTTGTCATTTTTTTAAGTAAAAAAAGGGGCAACTTCAATGGCTGATTTCCCCCAACGTACCCCCTTCAATTTTCATCTAATTGCATAAATAAGCAACTCAAAGAGTGTTTTGATGACTAATAAAAAAAACTTAATGGGTGGTTCACAGGTTTTTATTTAAAAAAATAAATTCAATTTTACTGACTTTCCCCAATAACAGAAAACGCAAGATAATGAGTTGACATTTCTTTTATTACCAGAAATATTTATATATATTTACATCCAAAAGTTTGATAAGATTTTATGTTACTTAAATATGTATGTTTAATGTGGCTAAAAAAGAGGAATCCCCTATAAAAAAGGGAATTAATAGGAATGCCAATAATGGATTTTTGCAAGACATAGAAGTACTTTCCTGACAAATTGAAATCTATTGCAGAGTTTCAATAAATTATAAGTAAAAAAGAAATGATTAAAAAAAAAACTCTACAAATAGGTACATTATACAGGGTGTTTCGCTACCAGACCGACAAACTTTGAGGGGTGATAGTAGACATAAAGACAAAGAATATTAAATAGGAAACCATGGGGCGCAAACGACTTCTGTAGGAGCTAGGGGCCATTAAAGTTTAAGGTCCAAAAATTTAAACGCTGATAAAAATTAGAAAAAAGGGTCGATTTGTTTGCGGTTTTCTCTAAAATCATTCTTTATATCACTATTTTTTTAATTTTAAAGGTTAAGTTCAAAAATTGTCGATAGAGGGCGCTTTAGACTTTAAAGTAACGAACAAATACTTTTTGTCGTTCTTTTATGCATGGGGTTGAAATTATTCTAAAGTTTAGACTTTAACTTAAATTTTAAGCCCAAAATCGGAAACATGGGGATCGGTTAACTACCGAAAATTTAACTGGGAACCGAGGAAGAGATTTTAAACGCTCATAAACATTGGACAAACTAATCGATTTTGTTGCGTTTGCGTGTAGGTCATTCCCTTGGTAATTATTTTATTCAAAATGACGTACAGCTTTCATGTCCTTATTTTTTGATAGAGGGCGCTTCCGACACATGCCCGACATTTCAATGGCATTACTCGTGGGTGTTTTACTACCAGACGACCATACTTCCAGGAAGTGTAAGGGATGCAAAGACGTCTCAGAATTACACAGGAATGTAACGTTGAAAATTTCTTTTTTGCATGTTACGTTTAGAAAAAAGCAGAAAAAACAACAACAGAAACAAGCAGAGAAACAGCAACATGTTAAAGTGGACAGAACAAAGTTTATTTAAAGGTGTTCGAAATTACGACCAGAAAAATTTCGGAAAATTTGACAGCGACAGTAGATGGCGCTGCGATTTTCTTGCGGTAGATGGCGCTGAACAGTAATGTGCGTGAAAGTTTATCTCTCGTTGCGCAGCTCTATGTGGTTCAGGCTCGATCGGGCTCTTCCACATATTACAAATGATGTTCACCGATATTCCAACGTAACATATGGACAGCGGTTGATAGGTGGTGGTGGCTCGGTTTATTGGCCTGCCAAATCACGGAACCTATCAAGTATGAGCTTCTTCTGCTGGGGTTACATGAAAAGTTGGGTATATGAGAATCCCGTACTATCAATTAAGGACTTAGCAGCTCGTATTTCTGTAGTTCCCGGAAATCTATCAAAATTTCCAGGAATCTTTCAAAGCGTGAGGAATTACATGCGACGCCGCTGTCAAGCATGTCGAATTACTTCTGGTCGTAATTTCGAACATTTTTTCTAGTAAAACTTTTAAATAAACTGTTTTGTGTCATATTAATGTGTTGCTGTTTCTCTGCTTGTTTCTTTTTATTTTTTCTCTGCTTCCTTTAACCATAACTCTCAATAAAGACATTTTCAAAGTTACATACCTATGTGATTCCGTGTCGCTTTCGCATCCTTAACACTTCCTGGAAGTATGGTAGTCTGGTAGTAAAACCCCAAGGGTATTGCCATTGAAATGTCGGAGATGTGTCGGAAGCGCCCTCTATGAAGAAATGAGGACATGAAAGTTGTACATCATTTTGAATAAAATAATTACCAAGGGAATGACCTACACGCAAACCGCAACAAAATCGATTAGTTTGTCCAATGTTTATGAGCGTTTAAAATCTCCCCCTCGGTTCACAGTTAAATTTTCGCTAGTTAACCGATCCCCATGTTTCCGATTTTGGGCCTAAAATTTAAGTTAAAGTCTAAACTTTACTATAATTTCAATCCCATGCACAGAAGAACGGCAAAAAGTATTTGTTCGTTACTCTAAAGTCTAAAGCGCCCTCTATCGACAATTTTCGAACTTAACCTTTAAAATTAAAAAAATAAAAAATCATGATATAAAGAATGATTTTAGAGAAAACCGCAAACAAATCGACCCCTTTTTTCTAATTTTTATCAGTGTTTGAATTTTTGGACCTTGAACTTTAATGGCCCCTAACTCCTAGAGAAGACGTTTGCGCCCCATTGTTTCCTATTTAATAATGTTTGTCTTTATGTCTACTATCACCCCTCAAAGTTTGTCGGTCTGGTAGCGAAACACCCTGTATAACAAAATCATACTTGTATACAATACAAAATGTAATAAAATTAAAACTCTTAAATAAAAAATACAGTAAGTAAAAGTTACACTAGTCTACATATCAGATGATTAAGAACCAATGCACCCCTTTAATGCATTTTTCTATGCTAATTACACAACTGTTCTTAGTTTTCTTCTATCACGTACAGTTTGTTTGTGATCAACTAGAGGTGATTTCTAAGATTCATTGCCGAGAACAAGCATCATGTAATAGTCACAGATAATGTGAATGTATACTTGTGGATGCTTGCGAACTTATCTAATGACTTTTAGAATACAATCTGATTGTATTCAGCATGAGATAGACAAATGGTTTATCTGCAGTGACTTCAAATGTACATTAATATTATTGGCACAAAAAGCTGTGTATACAAAAATGCCTTGCTTTCTATGTGAACGGGACAGTTCGGCAAAGCAAAATCATTGGATTTTCTGATTCGTTTTTAAATCCATTTTTGCTCACAAACGCATTCAATTGGCAGGTTCTATATATATATATATATATATATAAAAGGCATACTATATTAAAAAATGCTGTCAAAGTGGGCATTTTGAATTGAATTTAAGCGATAGTACTGGAAACGGAAAAAATGGTCATACTGAGAAAATAATTGTTGTAAATCAAGATCTAATTCATTGAACAAAAAATAAAAACACAGGTTGCAAGGCTGTCACAGACGACTATTTTTTAATTCTAACTGGCACCAACCACTTTCTTAAAAATGAAATCCATAATAGATGCTTTGATAACATTTGCAAGTAAAATATACTTCAAATTTTATATTAGAAAAATACTGGCGCACGCAGAATATAAAAATAGTTGCCTGTAGCAGCCCTGAGGTCACTTATAAATCTCTGAAAAAAAAAAAAAAAAAAAAAAAAAATCACATCAACAAGTATCATGTTTTTACTTTTAAAAATGAATCTGAAAATGTGTTAGAAAATTTTGAGTTGTTGAGCGTACAAAAATATTTTTTTATATACACTGCCTTAACATAATTGTGATAAAACCAGTTCTTACAGAAAAATTAAATTTTAAAAAGAACCAGATAAAATTGTTGAACTAGGCTTATATCTAAATTTGATTTAGTTTTTGTTACTGAAACAAGTACAGTAAACTATCTCAAAACTGAAACCCTAAAATCCACAACTCCTAAAAAATCTGCATATAATTTACGGATGTAAATAATGAAACATTCAGTTCAGATATAGGGGCAAAATTTGACTTTTATAATTTTATATCAATTCCATTTTATTTTAATTTGTAACTTTTGTTAATAGTCCTGAATTCATGTTTTTTTTCCCACGAAGGAAAAGAAATATATTCTGAAAAAATTCAGATTTTTCTTATATCATTGGTAATCACAATCTTATCAAATATATTTATGTACTAATCAAGCTTTTTTGGTTATTAAATCTAAATCTGGCTAAACCTGAAAAAAAAACTTCTTTATTTTATGATTTTGTTGAGAATTAGTAATGTATCTTTATGAGGTACATTAGTAACTACATTGAATAATTTAGGAAAGATATATTTCATGTTTATAATGAATATTTAATCATATATTGATTATTAACTTGATCCTTACTTTTAATATTTTAATCACTTTGAAAATTATCTAAATTTTTATTATTTTAATTTATTACTTATTTTAATATTTTATTATATTGTAAAGCATTCATTTTAGTTTTGATTGCATTATTAATTGCATTCAAATTCCTGTTTAAAAAAGGGTAAACAGAGTAATGACCGGAAATCGGCAAAATTCTAAAATCCACAAAACTTCTGGTTCCAAGCTGTGCGGATTTGAGGGAGTCTACTGTATTTAACTGCAAAATTTACATCTGCCTGTTGGCAGGGATTTTTTAAAATATTAATTACCTTTACTTTAAATTATTATTGATGTAGATATATTTTTAATAGCTTGTTTATTGTGTATGTGATATGTTATTTTGTATTAATTTAAAGTACCTTAATTTTTATTTAAGAGTTGCAATTTTATTGTATTTTGTATAAAATAAAAGTACGATTTTGTCATAAAATTCAACTATTTGTAGAACTTTTTCCATCATTTCCTTTTTATTCATAATTTACTGAGACTGCAATAGATTTCAATTTGTCGGATTGTAAGAATCCACTATTGGTATTTTTATTTATTCCTATAAAATTCTCCTTTTTTAGGCACATTAAATATATATATTTATGTAACATTAAACCTTATCAAACTTTTAGATGTAAATATGTATGATATTTCTGGTAATAAAAAAAATATCAATATTATCTTGTGTTTTCTGCTATTGTGGAAAGTCAGTAAAATTGAATTTATTTTTTTAAATAAAAACCTGTGAACCGCCCATTAAGTGTTTTTTATTAGTCATCAAAACACACTTTGAGTTGCTTATTTATGCAATTAGATGAAAATTGAAGGGGGTACATTGGGGGAAATCAGCCATTGAAGTTGCCCCTTTTTTTACTTAAAAAAATGACAAAAAGTCATTTTTTGACAGCATTTTTATAAAATGAGGTTCACAAAAATCTGTTTAAATGAAAGTTTATTTTATTCTGAACAAAACAAAAAAAATTTGAAAGCTCTAGCTTAAACCTGAAAGAAGTTATGGATTTTTTTGTTGTCACATGTGCTATTCAAAATGGCGGCAAATCAGCCATCTTGGGAGCTATTTAAAAGCTCATAACTCACAAACCGTTTGATCAATTTCAATATAATTGATATTTTTGGAATCAGCATTAGAAATTCTACAAATCCACTGAATTTTATCAAAATTGGTGATGGTGGGTGTCATTTTTGGAAAAATCTGGGTGATTTGATATGGAATGACCCTTACCATTAGCATCAATTTCAGTTGAGCAGCCTACAGTCTCATCAAATGCTATGCCAAAAGTCAGTGAAAGCTCAAAGATATGTGATGCCTTAAGCCCTTTTTGTATTTTTACACCCTTTATGAGTTCAAAAAATTAAAGAAGAAAAGAAAAAAACCGACTGGATGTTATTATTTGCAACATAGTTGACTCTCCACAATGTAAATAATAATAAAATAATAAATGCATAAATATTTTCAAGCAGTAATATTCTATCATTCCAAGATTATCAAAAGACTATATAATTATTTTTATCCTCAAAATATTTTCAATTTAAATGTGGCAACATCAGCTGAAATTAGTTCAAATTCTGCATATGGAAAGAAAGTGTCTCCTAAAGAAATGTGAGGCTTAAATACGAAATGTTTTTTCTCAAAAGACATGTCACATAACATGCTGATAAATGTTTTACACAAAATTCAAGTGTTATAAAATAATAATTATAAATATTATACCTTCACATGTAAACACTGTGTAGAAAAATATGCTCAATATGTTTTTTTAGATAAGGAACTATAATTTGTTTTTGATATAATATGAAGTTGTGTATTGTTTTGTATGTAAAAGTTAAACATAGAATTGAAATACTCTTTTATGTTGAAATTTCTCCATTATTTAATTAATATTACAGCTTGCTGTTTTTTTTTTTTTTTTTTTTTTTTTTCTCCAGATGTTGGTGTTTTTTTCTTTTCTTAAGTAACATATGTTTTTATACTTTTATATGTAAATTTTAAGAAACTTGTAATATTAAGCTGCAAAATATATCTTTTATAAATTTGTTTTTATAATCTTCTTTGACTCAGAAAGATTTTTTGTATTTTGATTTAAATCTCTATTATTCTAATTTATTTAGAATTTCTTTCGTAGCTTGGTGCTCAAGTACTTTTTTTATCTCTTCTTCTTAAATATACTCTAAAACAATTCTATTAAAATTATTTTACATACAAAAACAGTTTATTTTTTGAGGAACTAGAAAACAAGACAACCATATAGAGTTATTAAAGTTATTTATAAGAATGCATATTGTTCTTATTTGGCTGCAATTTTTTTTTCTCTTATTGTTTACTATTGCCTCTTAATAACTTTATACTTTACATATTCACATTGACCATATGTTTAGATTTAGTTGATTAAAAATACCATAGGTTGTTCATGAGTTACAAATAAAAAAGAATTTTTGAAGTCTTCCATTTTCCTAGCCATAAATGGATTTCTAACAAAATAAAAAATATTTAAAATGCAAAATTTCATTTCTCGAAAGAATATGTTTCTAAAGGTTATTTTAAATCATTTTCTGCAAGGATTTTTGCACCAAATATTGTATGCATGTGATTAATGCATGGTGTTGCAATTAGGCAGCCATTTTTTAAAAAATCAAAAACACTGAAAAATATGAGTGATAATTGTTTTAGCATTTCTTCTTTAATGTATGCCCATTAACAAATTAAATATATTTTTTTAAAGGAAAACTAAAAAAAATCATGCACTAGAGGGCTAAATAGTTTTTACAAGTAACTAAAATTACAAGATTTGAAACTATAACTTTCATAAGGGACCATTTATAAATGATGTCATACATTTTTTCCACACTTCTGACTCCCCTCCCCCCTGTTGTCACATGTCACGCTATATTACATAAGCATATACTTGCCGTTCAGAAACAAAGCACTGCGTTTTAGATCAAATTTTATTTTTAAACTTTAAATATGTGTTTTAATGACATTTGTGAATTGAACAATAAATTATTTAGCATGAAATAAGGTTTACAATAACAATAATAATTAATATAGCATAGTAATAAATTATTAATATGAAAGAGCAATTGAAAACAGTAGTATTTTTGAATTTGAAATAGAATTTAACATACAGTAAAACTTCCATAACGGACACTCCCGAATAGCGGACACCTCTATTTAACGGACAGTTTTCCGATCCCCACTCCCAAATCCTGAATTTTTGTATGTTTAACCTCTGAATAGCGGACACTATTTTCGGCGATAAAGAATGAAAAAGTATTTTTAACGAGAAAAAAATGAAAAATAAAGTAAAAAGACCTCTAAATTTATCAGAGCAATGTGTCATAAATTTTGTGGTCATAGATAAATGTAGATCGTGAGCGGTGCAAAATCCCACCCCCCCTCCACATTTAGTGTTGAATTCAGGGGGTTGCCCGGGAGGACATCTCCCTGAGCACTGAAATCCCCCCCCCCCCCCGGAAAATTTTGAGATTTTATTCTTTTAATGGTCAAGCAGTGCAATCCCCCCTCACTGCCCGGAAAAGATGTACAATAACGCCATATTGAAAAACAAATTATATGTAATCGCTATCAATAGTTAACTTTTGCAACAGATTTTTTTCAATTTTATTTGTTTTATTGCTTAAAAAATAATTTTAATTTCCGATTAATTATATAATAGAGATTTTAGGACATATAAAAGTCAATTAATGAAACGTTAAATATTTCTTAATGATTTTTTAATCTTTGAAGTTTTTCCAATAGCGGACGATTTCTGCATTCCCGAGGTGTCCGTTATTTAGAGGTTTCACTGTATTTGGCTTTAAATCTTATCTTTATGAACACAAAATATTTTAATTTAAAAGTAACTTCATAATTTAGTCTACTGAATTTTAATGCTTTTATTTTAACCAAAATGTGTGATATCACATTTTTTCTTGTCCCCCCCCCCCACTTCCTTGTCACAATTCAATGAACCCCCTCCCCCTCTTCAAGCATGACATCATTTTAGATGGCTCCTAAGGGATGTATATATATATTTTTGTTATTTGTATCAGTTCTGAAACCAAATGAAAAATATCAAAAGGAGGCTTCAAAATTTTTTTGAAAGGTTAATTTACAAATTATTCCCTTCTCCTCTATTTTAGAGATATATAAATATAGGTAGAAATACAAGTCAAATTTCCCTTGTTGTAAAACTGTTCATGATATTTAACAATTTTAAATAGTAGATTTCCTCAGAGGTTGTGCAGATTTGTGGTCATTGTTTTGTTTACATATTTTAAAGTTTCATTGAATAATTCAATCGCATCTTTTATGCATATTTAATTATGTACATTATTAATTACCGTATTTTCGGGTGTATAGTCCGCGGCTTATACAAGAAAAAAACCTTCCAAAAAGCCACTGCGGCTTATACACGGTGTGGGTTACACAAAGATTTTTTTTTAAAAATTGGATGTCGTGATATTTTTTCTACAACTTTTAAATCTCAAAAAATTTGAAAAAAACATCAATATTTGTAAATTTTTTTCGCTATGCCGTGAAATTTGGAGAGTTCTCCCATGTTTGTAAAGGCTTTTTTTACTGCTTAAATACAGTTATTTCTGGGTTTGGAAGAACTGTCGCAACTATCGGCAAGTATTGCACTGATAGATCTATAATAGCTACCGTATATACTCGCATATTAATCGTGAAATTTTAGGCAAAAAAAGAACTTCAAAGTGGGAGGGGGTCGACTTATACGCGAAACCTAAAAAAAAAAAAAAAAATTCTATAAATAAAATATCAGAAAATTTGCTAGCAAATCGGTGCTGCAGCACCCCATTGTGTTTGTAGAGTACAAAATCCAAAATCAGGAACCCTTCCAACCTCGACGATTCTGCATTTAAGATCATTTAAGATTTAGTTTATTTTTCAAAATAATAATAATAATCTACCCTACCCTGTTGCAAAGAACAAAAAAAAAGTGCGTCATTTTGGAACGATTCAGAGCAGTCGGTCTTTTCCGAAACGAATCCAAGGAATCGTTCCTTTACAGAGTCGTTTCATTTCCAACGAGTTCAAGGAATCAAACTTTTTTGGATTCGTTTTATTTCAGATAGAGTCTGAGGAATCGTTTCTTTTTGGAGTTGGTACCCTACCCTGTTGCAAAGAACAAAAAAAAAAGTGCGTGATTTATGTCATTTCAGAACGATTTAGCAGTCGGATTTTTTCGAAACGATTCCGAGGAATCGTTCCTTTACAGAGTCGTTTCATTTCAGAACGATTTCAAGGAATCGAACTTTTCCAGAGTCGTTTCATTTCGGAACGATTTCAAGGAATCGAACTTTTCCAGAGTCGTTTCATTTCAGATAGAGTCCGAGGAATCGTTTCTTTTCAAAGTTGGTACCCTACCCTGTTGCAAAGAACAAAAAAAGTGCGTGATTTATGTCATTTCGAAACGATTCAGAGCAGTTGGTCTTTTTCGAAACGATTGCCAGGCATCGTTCCCTTACAGAGTCGTTTCATTTCGGAACGAGTTCAAGGAATCGAAGTCGTTTCATTTCAGATAGAGTCCAAGGAATCGTTCCTTTTCGGAGTTGCTGCATTTCGGTCCGATTCAGAGGATTCGATCCTTTTGGGAACCAATGACGTAAGATAAGTATACATTTTATGTCCAAAATTTTGAATTTATCACCAATTTTTTTTTTTTTTTAATTTTCAGAAAAATTGAGAAAAAATATGCTTGTTTGAAAAAAAAATGCGCGTTAATGCCGGATCGCTTGAAATTTTATCTTAAAACGTGTAAAACGCCACGGCGTTTCTTCCGAATATTACGGTACTGATAATCTTAATTTTTTAGCCGAATTACTGTAGGTATTATGCATCACGAAAAAATTTGGTAAATTTGTGTTAAAAATTATGACTAATGGCTTCTAATTTCGAACCCTGAACGAAATATAAGTTCGTAAATGGTGTATAGCCCATGGACTATACACAGATGCATCTCCGCGGGTTCCCATTATAAGACACAATGACAATTTAAACGCATGATCATAAACAGAGATAAAATTGTCTTCCATTGCAAGTTGGAAAGTAAAAAACCTTTCTGAAAAAAATTTCTTAATTTTGTTTTGTTTCAGTGTTTAATTCAATTTGGGAAAAAAAAATTCATTAAAATTAGAAAATCCAAAAAGTTTAATTGTGTTCTTCTTCACAACCTCTTACCCTTCTTAAGAAAAATGAAAATACTTCTTGGTGTTTTTGAAATCCTGATACCTTGATTCGATGACCAACCAGAAGATCTTTCACAGGAGTAAAAGCAAACATTAAATAAAAAAGACAGACTCAAAATAAAATAAAATGCAATTTTTTGATTTATTATTTGATTTTTTATACAACTAAAATATTTACAATTCAAAATTTAAAATGTCTTCATTTCTGCAAAGTAAGATTCACAATTTACAAAGCATATGTACGAAAACACAATAATGGAATTAGGGCGCAGCATTCTGCTACAGAAAATCACAGATCAAGCTGTAGAAAATCTCACTTGCGGCAATCCAAGCATATAATGCAGCCAGATATGGACATAAATACTTTTCAATTATATAAGGCAGAACCTTAAATATGAATACAATACATGTACAGGGCTGCCAACCTCTGCGAGTAAAAATGTGTAGTTTGAACATCGAAAATGTGTAGTTTTAAGAAATCAAGTGTAGTCAAGTTGTGTTACCGCATTCGACCCCGAAAGGTTAAAGAAAAAAGTTAGAATTATATTATAAAAAACACTTTTTTAAAAATACATTGATTTAACTATCATACATATTAAAATAGAAGAAATTTTACAAATCAAATTATAAAACTTACCTTTTATTTCATGGGTATTCATCATGAAAATTAGTTTAACAGCATTTTGGTCAGTGCTACCACCAGTTAAAAGTGAAAATGGCATACTTTTTAAAATAGTAATTATATCAGAGCAGGTTTTATTTGCCATACATTTTAAAATGGCTGTCGTTTTGGTTCGCGCGCTAGCATTGTGCTTGGCGATTTTGGAATCTGGGAACATCGCTTTAAAGAGATAACCTGCATGGTCAGTTGCACTTAATTGCACGTTATGTTCAATAAGAAATAACGAAAAAAGCATCTCTGCTGTGGTAATACTTATCGACACGTCGCTTTTGACAAAGAAAGTGTCCGGCATTTTTTCAACTTTTGTTTTCGTTCTTTGTTCTTGATATGTCTCTTTGACTTTATATGACGCGAGCAATAAAATTTTCCCCGTGATTAAAGTGAAAAGTACTTTCGCAAGTAATGCAGAATGCTTCATATCAAGATTTATCTGAAGCACGCAAAAAAAAAAAAGCTACTTCACCGAATCGGACATTAGACAACTCGGATCGGAACTTTTGATCTGAAGTACTTTTCTTTGTTCGATATCTCAGTCACTCATTTTGACAGAGAAATAAAAGAAGTGAACAGGATTAATTATTCAAAATGATGTCATATACCATATAATATAACTTCTGAAAACGTAGCTTGACTTTAGCCCGAACAATCCCATACAGAATCAAAACACAAGAAAAGTACGGCTACCGCTAGAGACAGGAAAGATCTTCACGCACGTAACCCAATCACAGCGCCGTATTAATGTGCGCACGCACTTTGCGTCAGATGTTACGATTCAGGGGATATGACTGCGTTTCGTTATCGAGGAGGAAAAGGCTTTTCAAACCTGCTTCCTTCGTAACCGACAGCGGCGTTTAAGGATTGCGCAACTGCAGCGCGCTGATAGTAAACAAAAGCGGAAAAGCGTAATTTGAAGTTCACGTAGCATAATGCGTAATTTAGAAGCTAAAACGGAGTAACTACGCTGTAGGCGTAGTAGTTGGCAGCCCTGCATGTAATTGAATATGTAATACACTTAAATATAGGTACAGATTCCCAAAATCTGGACAGTGGCTCTTAGGGTCTGTGCAAATATAACATATCAACTTTCTGGTAATTTTGGACCCCCTCTCTCCTTCTGATATCATACATTATCATCCCTCGCCCCCCCCCCCTCTTCAATAATGATATCGTCATCAAAGTGTACAAATTTTTTTATTTTTTTTTATTTACGTCTTTTGTTTGAAGTAATATACAAAACTAGTTACATTTATTTTTCACATATTTTATTGATTCAAAGGAAGATAAGTCAATAAAATATTGTTTTATTCAAATAACACTTAATAGAAATATATCCTATTTAAACGTATTTTATAACTTTTTGTTACATAATGTATTCAAGAGTAATAAAGTCTTGTTGCACTTACCCCTGAACAGAGGAGGGATGGGATGCAGATAGAAATTTTTATCAACAAAGCAAGTCGACAATATTCTTTCTCTTTTATTTATTAATAAACACAAGCTTCATTTCAAATATATTTCACATATGTTTTTTTCGAACTATGATTATTATGCATGCATAAATGAAAAAGAATAAGGATGTTAAACGTTAGAGTATCCCCTATTTTAGAATTAAACAATTTTATAACAATTTAATGATTTTAATAATAACTTTGTATTTTCATAAAAATAGATAACAGATTCAAAACAGATATTTACTTGGCAAAAACAATGGCATATATACTAAACAAAAATCTCAATAATTTAAAACAAAAAATAATTTAATATATACTCAAGTACTACAATATATAGATTAATGTATAATTTAATTTAATCACAAAATCCTTAAAATTTGAATATAATTAAATACATTATCAATCATAAACTATTTCAGTCAGAAGATAAAGCTGAAAAATAAATTGGTAATGAAATATATATAAGCTATTCAATCATGATTGTAGAGAATATAGGAAAACAATATCTTAAAAAAATGTGAATGTGACAGATCATTTCCCATGGTAAAAATCAAAGTTTATTTCATTTGTTTTTCTATAAGAAAAAAATAAACTAAAAAGAGGACGACTTATACTATTTTCGCACTGAGGTAGTTGAGAAATTTAATTTTTAGTCACTTAACTGTTTTTAAATAGGAAATCCAAAATTAGGTTTCACCTGTTCACATTGCCAACAATTTTAAGTAATTTATGTTAAATTTGTAATTACAACTTCTAACTGTTCATAGTTCATTAATGCTTTTATCCTTTGCAGTGTGTTAATTAAATAAATGATTAAAAGTATCATTTGAAAAAAAAAAATGAATAATTATTTGTAGAACTAAACTCTAATTTTAATAAGAGTTTCAAATAAGAAAAAAAAATTCAGCACGCAGATTTCTACTTAACTCATAGTTAAGAGAGTACTTAAGTTACAGAAATTTGCTCAAGTCGTAATCTTAATTCTGGGTACATCCATTTCAAGAAACTTCAAATTAAGTGATTCAACTATCTCAATGTGAAAGTATTAAACAATGAAAGTTAGAGACCACAGCAATTAATTTAATAACCACGTGATGACTGGTAACTGTAAATCTGTACCTATACATATAAGACTGGGAAATTAAAAAAAAAAAGTTTGATAAAAAGAAATGTTCATCCTGAAAGCATTATCTAGCAATTGCCTGATGGTGGGTTCAGATGGCCATAAATATTAGGCCATCTGGAAAGTTATGCAGTTTTTCAAAGCACAGCAGTGCTGTAATTGGGTGGGAACGCATGGGAATGTTGTACCCAGAAATATCTGGTTTGTTAGGGAAAAAATAATATATATATATATGTATCATGTACAAGCACAACACATTTTTTTTTAAACTAGAATATATAATTAGAACAGTTAACTTTAAAAAGTGGACTTAATGCTTAATATTTTAAATTAGTTTTTGCCTTAGGAAAATCAGGTAGCATCAACATCAACTCCATGAAAAGGTGAGTTCCCACAAATATTTTTTTCCAACTAGAGCACTGAAGTACAGCACTCATCTTATATTTTGCTATTGCTGATAAGGATTTTGAATGAGATAAATATGCACACTAGGCTTTTTCTGTTTGCTCTGCAAAATTCTGGTTTGTGTTGTGTCATAATTTTTGTTTTAATTCAGTATTAAAAATGAAGACCCAAAAATTCCTTTTTGTCATGCCAATCTGTTTATTCGAGAAAAGCAAAAATGCTAGTCAGGCTGCTCATAAAATTTGTGTAGTATATGGACAGAGTAATATTTCAAATGAAGATGTTTAAAAGTAATTTGAGAAACTTAATCACAGAAATTTTAATCTTGAAGATGATGCTGGATGTGGACGATCAACAGCATCTATAAAGTAGGACCTCTTAAGGTATAGTCACATCTTTGGAAGGAATTTTTTGAAATTTTCTCTTGTTATCCATTTTTTTATATGACATTTATTTAAAAATTTTAAAAAATATAAACATTTTAGCAATTACCCAAAAATAAATTTTTTAAAGAGAAAAATAGTCAAAATTATGTCAAAAATTAACATTTCCACAAAAAGTGATAGCTCAAATATAAAACAATGCATTGACATTTTGTAAATTGCATAGTAAAAATAATAACTTTCTCTAGGACTTAGACTACACACATTATAATCCCATATCTATCTCGGATAATATGGCAGTTAAAGATGATGGTTGTCCAAAGCAGCCTCATTTTTGAGGCTGATATTTCAATATTTAAAATTTTCACACTGTCTTCGAACTATGCCGTCTGAAACAGCATATTTTTTATATACAGTACAAATTTTACGAGCATTTTTACCTTTCTTGAAATAACTGAGAATAACATAGCGAAAATGATCTTTCTGATTCTTCATTCTTAACACAGCACTGATGTTAGTATTGAGCCACAATACAGGTAAAAATTATGTTGTGCAAGTAAAAAAGACAGAATTTGCATATCTGGCTCATTAAAACTCACTTCTTATCAGCAATAGCAAAGTAATTAGATGAAACCATGCGTCACTTTGAAAAACCGTAGAACTTTCCAGATTACATATATGATTCGGTGATGCCATATTATATTTTGGAAATGTGTTCAGCATCATTGTCATCTTTCATTTTAAAGTTTCTTTCATCACCATCACTGGAGATTCAGATAAGGGACATCTTCCTCCTTTTTATTCTGATTTTTCTGTTTATGTCTGCAACAACAAAAGAACAAGAAGTTAGAAACATCATCAAAATTTTTTTTAATTTCCTTTAAATTTAATTTCTTTTAATGATTTTTTTTTTATGAACAAAAGGAAAATTTTAAATAAATATTGTTGAAAAATACCAAGTCAAGTCCACGCTAGTGCTTAACGAATACTTACAGTGAGTCACAACCCCTGTTAAACCTCCATCAAAAGTAAAGAAACATAAAAATACGATTAAATACATTGCATCTTAAAGGGGGACAAAATTCTGAGATACTAAAAAAGAGCATAGTTTTGTGATTTTTTTTTCTTTTTTTTTACAGAGTACCTTATTACACTTTACTTATTGTACATTATTAACAATTATTTTAAGAATATTCTGCTTCATTTTCATAAAAAAATATTGAAAATTAAGCCAGTGGTAATGGTGAGAACCGAGTCACCTCAAAATTTTCCATGTGGTAGTCAAGATAACTCAATGATTGCTTCATCTGAAATAAAAAAAAACAAAGGCAATTCTTTAGTACATAAGTTTATCCTGAATTTTAATGAAAGAATTACAAAAATATTCATTTTTGAATTTATGGTGAAGTTATAATCAAAATACTCTGATTTAAACTTAGATTTTTGCCAAAAATTGCTCTTTTTTGTTTCTTTAAAAAATAAGTTTTAATTGAAAAAGAAATCCTTCGTTCAGAAACTAGTATTTTGTATGTAAATGAAGTGTGCAAAGTTTAGGTAAAATTGGTTCAAAATTTGAGAAATTTTAATTGTCGACTTAAAAAAAAAATTTTGAGAAAAACACGATTAAAGTTTGATATATGAATAAAATAGACCCAGCACTCAGAGACTTAATTGTCTGTAAATTGGAAATTTTTCCTCTTAATGACTTCAAATTTTCTGAGAATATTTTTTATAAGTTATAGTATCAAAATAAAAAATCGATTTTTTTAACCTTTTCTTCCTTTTAAAAAATTTATAATTTGAAAACTCAGGTGAAGCATAGAACTAGTCTACATTTGCATTCCTGAGTTGGAGCACTGGGGCAAAAATACCCCCAGTGCACAATGACTTTCTAAATTTTAGAAAACCAACACATATATTGACAGAGTAAAATACAGTCGAAGCGAGAAGGCAGCATTGGAGGTATCACAGGTCTAGAAGAAGTTCTGCCTAATCTCTAAGAACATAAACAAGTTGAAAATTGCACATGAAGCGTAGCAAATGAGGTGCGTACGTACGATAACGAAGTTTTAAAAATATTCAGATCTTGCTGATATAGTAGAGCGTACTTCGGATACAGTATAGTAGTCGAAATCTTTGTGTTTCTGTAAATATGCAGGAAGTAATTTTTATTACACCTCAGCAACGTACATCTTATTCATAGAATGTGAAATAGTTGAATATAATTAAAACATGCCCCAAACAATGTTTACCCGTATAGCATTATGTAGTGGAATACTTTTGTGTGGCCCTGTAATTTAATAATAAAAATTCTTTGCATCACAGATTGTACAGAATGTGTATTTTATTATATACTTCATAGATTCATGCCAATGTTATTATGTTCGAATGAGTGTAACATCATTAAAATGCATGTGAAATCTTTTCCCCATTGACCGTAATGTAACGGAATCCTTTTGATTGTCCCTGTAATTGATCTATGCATCTGATTTTCATAACATTTGAAATGACTCGACTAAATTACGCAATAATTATATGTTTTAAATTTCAAATGATTAAAATGCATTTAAAACTTTTTTCCCCATTGACCGTAATGTAACGGAATCCTTTTGAATGTCCCTGTAATTGATCTGTCCATCCGATTTTCATAAAACTTGAAATGACTCGACAAAATTGTTATAATTATGTATTTTAAATTTCAAACGATTCGGTTGGGTAGTTTTTGCGTTGTTATATATATGCGGACAGACGGATGGACGGACTGAGCGACAACAATAGGTGCTACGTATTTACATAATTACGAACGCACCTAAAAAGAGGGCCGCATAGCTCATTTTAATTTTGAAGAACAAGATCAAAAAATGAGGATATAAAAATTAACTTAATTCCTATCAACTTATCTTTTGAGTAATCTGTGACCAGTCACAGCAGCAGGCTACTCAAGTGGTTCACAGGATAACGAGGACACAGCAAGTCCTGAAAAAGACTCTTTGCTGAACGGAACCACAAGAGACGTGTACATGCTGGCGGCCTTAGAGGGAATGAAGAACTGGGTCGAAAAATGGGTGAAAAACACCAATTGTGAAATAGCATTATAGAGTAATAAGTATCCGCAGAATGCTTTCCAAGAAATTCAATTTAATGTGTAAGCATTTAAATAAAGAAAATTAAAAGTAATACAGTGGACTCCCTCAAATCCACATAGCTTGGGATCAGAGGTTGTGCAAATTTTAGAATTTTGTCAATTTCTGGTCACTGTTTCATTTACAACAGATGTAATGTTATATATAAACGTCTAAATGAAATAAAATAATCAGAATTATAATTTATGCTTACGTTAAAATAAAATCATTAAGCAAAATTATAATGTAATAAAGTAAAATAATAAACACTAAGAACATTTAAAAATGTTTAAAATATTACATGTAAATAATGAATAATAATGATAGACTGGTGATTTTCCTTGAATTATTCAATGAAATTTGTATCATAAAGGTAAGCAAATAAATTATGTCAAAATTGTAAAATAAAGTTTAATTTCATTTTTAGCTATACTTAATAACTATTAAAAGATTAATACTTAAATGTATTTAGTAAAGAGATCACAATTACCACTGATTGCACTGTATTTTTATTTTTTATTTTTATTTATTTATTTATTTATTTTCAGAAATAAATTTACACTTTCTTCATGAAAAAGCTCAAATTCAATCACATTAATCAGAATTACATATTAATGTATATATAGAATGATATAAATTTTTTTAAATTCTTGAATTTTCCACCTACATCTTAAATGCAAGTTTCGCTGTTTACATCTAAAGTAATGAGTGGATTTTAGATGTTTGTGGATTTGAGGTAGTCAACTGTACTCAAATTCAATGTCTTATATAAGCACAGATATGTTACTAGTTTCTTTTGACCTACTCCTTTTAAATTAATTCATTTGCTTGGAGAACATATTACTGTTACTCAACTTATTTTTGTATTAAGTATATTCTTCATAGATTAATTATAAGCAAATTTATGCTAAGAAAGCATGTCTTAAAACAAAATTTTATACAATGTGCTATTTATGTAAGAATTAGTTCATTAAAATATTACTGTGTTTCGAATATGATTATTATTATTATCATCAATATATTTAAATTAAAACACAAGTCAGAGTTTTTCATTGTTTGCTTAGAATTTTCTAGTGAATCAATTTTGATAACAATTTTCGTAATTGAAAGCAGTTTGTTTGTAGATGAACCCACAGTAGCTATTTTAAAAATATGTATTTTCCATTTTTATGATTTATTTTTTACTTTAAATATTTCTCATTTTTTTTTCTTTAATGATGGCAATCAGCTGTTGTTAATTCAATAATTACCATTGTTATGCATATAAAAAGGAAATAAAGAAAAAAGTTTGGACACATGGCTTTTTAGACATATTTTTAAATTAGCATACTAAATTTTGATAAAAATATTAAAACGTACCTTCTCAATGGTGTAGTTGCAAAAAAAAAAAAAAAAAAAAAAAAAAAAAAATTAGATGTTGTATGTAGAGTATAAATGCTCAAAGTTGACAGTATAACCTAGAAAGAATAGCTTTTATGAGAAACAGAAAGTATATGGTGTTTAAAAAAAAAAAAAAATCCAGGAAGTATATGGTGTATACCATCCACTACAACCCTGTATTTTCTTTTTATAAACTAATTGAAATTTGAATATATATATACTGTGACATTATAAGAATGGTGTGCATTGGAATTACATTATTTTTGTTCAATGTAACTTTATTGATGCCATTTTCTCATTACAATTAAAAAAATATCTTTTTCTATTTAAGGGTGTATTCGAAAAAACGCTTTTTCACCTTCAGCAGCTCGAAATTTTCCGATACAATTTCAGACACATTTTTAAAAGTAGAATCATGAAACTTGCTGAGGGGATTCTTGAAGGGACGTATGAGGTGCCGAGTAAAGTCTTTTTACGCTCAATTCATTAGAATTTGATTTATAAGCAATTAACTTCTCTGGAAGACCCTTTTTTTCGTTCCCTTATCTCCCACTTCGGAAAAATTGGCTCAAATTGCCGTTTTCGATTGCTTTTTTTGCAATATTTTGTACACTTATCAAAGAATTGACCTTTACGGCACCTTGTGCACTTTCTAAATAAGAGAATCTGCGAGTTTCATGTGTTTTAGAGCAAAAGTGAATTCAAAAATAAATCGGAAAACAAGCAGTTTGAATCGAAATACACCCTTAAAATGATGTTTAAGCATTGACAAGAAAATTCAAGGACCCAACAAAATTCATAAAAAATAAAATGACACCATTTTCAAAGATTTTTCACTCTTAAAGATACATATATATTATTAAGACAGACATGAACACTAGAGGTCTGCACGGGCCGGGCCTCGGCCCGAAGTACGAGCCCGGCCCGGCCTGGCCCGCGGGCCGGTTTCCAATAATGGCATTTGGGCCGGGCCTTACTTCTGAAGACTCGGGCCAGGCCGGGCCTAGTCACTAATCCTTTTGGGCCGGGCCTAGTCACTAATCTTTTCGGGCCGGGCTGGGCTCGGGCCTTAATTTTTTTGCTGGAGTATCGGGCCGGGCCTAACTTTTTTTTCCGTACGAAGCCGAGACTGATTCCATTCTTCCTAGTTTTCATGGACCAAAATAATCAGTTCCTATTGAATCTTCCTATATGAAAATCCTTTTCTCGACTTTTTATAAATCAGTAATATTTGGCTTTGTCCAAAAATTTCTGCAAAAAAAGCATATAATTTTAAGCCGTCATTATTCTACAATTAAACATTAGAATTTATTCCTTTAAAGAATCGTAGATTACTAGGCGTTTTAAAATAGAATTAAACCACACACACACAAAAAAAAAACATGATTATGACGGAATTTTTTTTTAAACTGAAAACTGAAAGTGTCTTTTAAAATGTTCATCCATGCAAAATGAATACAACAATACGGTAGAAAAAAAAATATATTAAACATTTACATCTGTTACGAAGGGAATGCATTTTTTTTCGTTCCAAAGCGATTTCGTCTTTGGAAATTTTACCATATACCGCTTTTTCGATTTTTTGTCTCCATTACAGGGAATATGGATTAATAATACTAGTGATAACTGAAACATTTACATACAACAAACAAAGATTCATTTAAAAGCATAAATATCGCAGCCTACGGCACTTCTGCATAAATGGAGATTATAGACATGGAAAAAAAAAAGACTAATATAATTTTTTTTGGTCAGAATTCTTCCATAAGATTAAAGATCAATGTAGTGTAGAAATTCACTCGAGCCGGGCTGGGTTCGGGCCGAATTTTAAACTTTTCTCCGGACCGGGCCGAGCCCAATATTTCTTTCATTCGGGCCGGGGCTGAAATTTTAACTTTCGGGCCGGGCCCGGGCCTGGAAATTTCTGCCCGTGCAGACCTCTAATGAACACAATTAATAGAATAAGTTGTCTGTTAATTTTTTTATTTATAGGCTCTTTAAGTTTTAACTCTGTCAACTCTGAAATTAAAAAACAAATAACGTAGTGTAATTGAGTAATTTTAAAATGACATTCAACTGAAAATTTATATTTTCATTCAGAAAACACACATTTCACTATGATTATGTCTAAATTAAGCCCAGTAGCTTAGTAGTCAGATTATCTGACTGCGGTGCCACAGATTGCGAATTCAACTCCTGACTGGGCATGATGCACTCATCCTTTTGTCCCTCCTAGGTCAATAAAATGAGTACCAAACTTGCTTGAGAGCTAAACATCGAGGGTCTCGTGTTAGGCTGATCATCTGGCTTGGACATATGCTGCACAACACCTCAGGGTCCAGTGTCTAGTAAACAGGGATGGGCACTGTCGGCGCTGATCACCCATAGTTGTAATGACACAGAGTTTAGCTCAAATTGTCTAAATGTGATATTTCATACTGTCTTTACTTTTTCTTCCTCCTATACTGAGATTATGCTCGGAACATAATACTCTTAACCATTCCAAATATGCAGCAAAGATATTCATTATTTAATCTTTTATACATAGTTTAATTTATTTGCTCAATTCTTTGCCAAATCAGAAAATTCTGCTTCAGAAATCAAGAATTGAGTTATTCTCTGCTAGCTAGATACACATGATATATCACCAAGTATTGTTCTCATGACTTTTTTTTGTGTTTCATTAATTTACTTTAAAGTATGATTTTTCCATTAATTTTAAATGGAAACATTTAAAAATTCCTGACTTCTATTTATGATTACTATTATTTGCAAGCGAAAAGAACAGAAAAATCAAAAATACTTATATTTTGAAGCTCCATAATTGAAGCAAAAGAACAAAGCATAAATAAACCTGATTTACTTTGGCCTAAATCCTGCCAGAGTACTTTTACACTATAACCATGAGATGCATTTTATTTAGGAATTGTTATTAAATAATTAACAAATAATTGCAATTTCTGTGCCACGTTTGATAGTGTAATACATAATACTATTGATTGTAAAACAATACATGAACCACTGAATTTAATACAAAATTACCACATTGAAATATGGGGAAAAAATTAAAATTAATACAAATGAAATTTGTGGAACCAAAACAGAATCATTAGGCCCACAAATACTTTGAAACTACACATAAAGTGTGTGGTTTCATCTTCGCATAAGCCGATGATGATGATACACATATAGATTTTCATAATGCTTATTGCAAAGGCTCTGGTGATCTACTAGATCCCAATCGATTAGAAGTGCACAGCCATGGCACATGTGCTAAGACATCTTTCATGCAATTCCAGCCACATCTTTTTTTTGTGATTTTTTTTTAATGTGCTTTAAATGATAATAAATAACATCTAAAACACCCAGATCTAAAATTTTATTGCTATTCAAGGAAAAAAACTAACCTTTTTTCAGTTTTCTAGAGGAAAATCTCCCTCCTAACTCATCAGGACATCTTTTACAAAAGACGTCCTTGAGAGCATCTTTTACAAAATTTTTAATCTTTTATTATGGATTTTTTAAACAGAAATTTCTGCCTAATTGAATCACGAAAATACTCAGATTAAATAAGAATAATCAAGAATTCTAAACTTCTTATGCAACACCCCACATATACTGGTTGCTAGTCTCAAAAGGGTTAAAGAAACCAAGGAATCAAACCAAACTTTCTAGGTTACGGAACATACTGTGCAGTGTACAGAATAAAAATGAAAATAATTTTCAATTGAAAATTGATGGAAGATATGTAGAAGATAAGTTTTTCTTTTAAAGTTTGCTCCTCTACCCATTCGTTGGATAAGTTTGTTTTTGTTCTCTGGTTCATATCTTATTTTGAAAAAATTCACATTCTTAATAAAAAAAAAAAAAAAAAAAAAAAACACTTGTGTCGTGCGTTAGAATTTTCATTTCATTTCAGAATTCTTTTTTAATCTTATAAGATTATATATAGAGAGATCTGCAAAAAGAAATTGGGTGTCACTCCTTAGAGGGTGACATCCGGGGCGAGCCCCCTCTGCCACCCGCTTGCTATGCCACTGAGAGGTAGAATTTATCAAAGTGAACAATTTTTGTACCTGAAACTAAGCTCAACACTTATCAAGTCAAAAACAAAGGATCTTACTCCAAGCCAAATCTGGATTTTTCTGCCTAAATTAAATAACTTGAAGACAATTTACTGTCAAATTTGATTATAATATGGTAGTTCTGAAAGTGGGCCATAATCAGTTCGATATTCTTGTATGCACTTTCAGTTACATTCTGAATTAGGGGTCATTCCAATATTACGTAAACAATCAGGAGGAGAGAGGGAGTCTACTGTCTACTTATTTTTGACAAGGGGGAAAGGGGATTTACAACAATGCTTATGTAAGCATCAGACAACGGAGTAACTATAATTTAAAAAGAAAATGCAAAAGAGCAGGATTAAGATAAACATTCTGTAGATGTTGAAAGACTAAAAAAAGAAATAAAAACTATGAACGAACAAAATTCCAGCCTACCACTGCATTAAAAACATAATAATTGACAATGCAGAGACATGGATTCAAAAATGTTGTACACATGAGTAGAAATGTGAACGCCAAACACATTACGTTTCAAGGATTCTTTTTAAAATTTTTAGTTATAATACCCAAATAAATTAAGGCATGTTGTATTTCTTTAACATTTTTATTTATTTATTGCTTCATATGATGAACATATTAAAAACTCTTTTGTGTTCTATAAACTGCTTAATGCAATAAGTAGCAACATATTAAACTGATTTTGAATTTTATCGATACCACAATTCCTTTATGTCTATTTATGTAAATTTACTGGATTAATAATGTAATTTATCCGTAACTCTTTTTTAACTCTAGTTTCCTATGACAAGCAGTGTTGATGTTAGAATGTCACAAAATCTTAAAAAAAGCAAAAAGGAGGGTGGGGGGGGGGGGGGTCTAGTATTTGATTATTTTTCCTTACAATGGGGAGGGAGTGGTATAAAATGACTGAAATATGCTTATGTAATTCTTGAACAGTCTGTTATGGAGCTTCCAGGTCAGTGTGTTGTTTTGACATGAATGATAGGTTTTTTCTGGTACTTCTGATGTCATCCAATTCACTGTAAACAAAGAATTAATAAAAATCTTATCTGAAACTTACTTTTTTATTATCTTATGACAGAAGGCTTGTTCAATAAATGTGGATTCAGATGTAGAGTTAACTTTCCAAAAGGATCCTTTACCATTCTCATGATTTGGTCTTGGGACTTTTACAAAATTATGATTAAGTGATAAATTGTGTCGAATGGAATTCTAAAATAAAATAGATACTATTTTTAAAAAAAAAACAAAGATTTTAAATATAATTAATAAATTTAACAATGAAAATAGCGAAATCTAGTGAGAATTACCATTAACATTTTAAAATAGTAAAGTTGGCATCTCTAAGTGTCACATAATGATTACAATTTTCGTTTTTCTTCTATGCTCATAAGATTTTAAATATAAAAATAAGAATAATATTACATGTTATTATAATATTATATCTATTAATTATAAATATTATTATATCTTATACATAATCTTTTAACTATATTTAAATATAGTTATAAGAATAATATATACTACTAAAATTTTTCATACAAGATTGAATTTTTTTTTTACTTTTCTCTATACAGTACAGGACCTGTTATCTGGAATCCTAGAGACCGAAGGCTTTCCGGATTTTAGAATATTTTGGATTTTGGATTTTATTAAAATTTTGACCCCCCCCCCCCCCCCCACACACACACAGAGAAATCTAAATTTTTTTAAAGATAAAATTAACAAAATTTAAACAATCCCATTTAGAATATGAATAAAACTGATCTATCATTTTTTAATTATTAAAACAAATTCCCGCACTATTCAATGGTAGCAATGAATAAATAACAATATAATTTCAAACTAATATTAATTAATCTATTCTTTTTTAAACTGCATAGTTAAATAATCAACATAAAAAAATTTGATAAACATTTTTAATTCATCTTATTTCTTAAACATATCAATCAGTTTTGTTTATTTTAACAAAACTGTTTTCTTTGGAATCCAGGTCTTTCTGAATGGATCCTCTACTGTACATATACAGTAAAACCTCCATAACGGACACTCCCAAATAGCGGACACCTCTATTTAACGGACAGTTTACCGATCCCCACTCCCAAAATCTAAATTTTTGTATATTTAACCTCTGAATAACGGACATTCCGAATAGCGGACAGTAATTTTTGTGATAAAGTATGAGAAATTGTTTTTTAACGAAGAAAAAAAGTAAAAAATCTCTTAAATTTATCAGGAGATTTTGTGATCACAGATAAATGTAGAGAATGGGCCGGATCCCACCCAGGCCTTTCATGCTACATACAATATTAAATTCAGGGGATGGTCCGAGGATTACTTGCCAGAGCATCACAATGCCCCCCCCCCCCACTCCCCTCCGGAAGATTTGAGATTTTATGTTTTTAAGAAATGGCAAAATACAGTCAGCAGTAACACATTTTTTTAAAGATGATTCAGAAAAATTAAAACTATTGACATGGTTAAAACTTCACATAGAAAAAAAATACATTCTAATCTTTAAATGCTAAAGGAAACTTTATAAATACATTTTTTCGTATGAATGTAACAAACAGAGTATGAAGCAATGTAACATTTTATTTCAATTTTATTGCTTAAAAAATAATTTTAATTTTTGATTAATCATATATTAGAATTTTAGGACATATAAAAGTCAATTAATAAAACTTTAAGCATTTCTTACTAATTTTTGAATCTCCGAGGTTTTTCCCAATAGCGGACACCTCCGAATAGCGGACAGTTTCCTCGCTCCCGAGGTGTCCGTTATTTGGCGGTTTTACTGTATATATATATATATGAAGTATGAATGGCTGGCTCCTGCTAGATATTCTGCTTATTTGGCCCTGAAACTGAATATTCTGTACAGCTGAATATTTTAATATCTTGTAGCTGGACAGTGACTCATTTTTAACATCATAACTTTATCAGAAAACATTTCAATTTTCATCTTACCAACAGTATTACATTAAAAGTATTTTTTAAAAAAATAAATATATTTTTTCACAAAAATTAAATTTTAAGGTACTATACATAAATAAAAATGTAATACAGTAATTCCTTAACATTCATGAGGGTTAGGTTCTCAAATCCTTTGTAAATGTCAAAATCTCAAATGCTGAGACTGTCTTCCAGTGCATAAAAAAGGGGGCAGGTTTTATGATTTTTTTTAAATGTAAAAAGCAACTGAAATGTAAAATATATTTATTAAGCATAAAAAAATACATGCTGTAAATAATTTTGAATAATTATAAACATATTGTGCAATGTATGGTTTCTAATTTATGCCTGAAAAAAAAAATTATTGATATACAATTGTTTAGTGCAAGTGAACTTCTGTTTGGGAAATTCCATATAAAGAAAAGTTGTAGTGTCGATTTCTCTTATAAATTTATTACTTTTCACAAGTTAAGGATCACTTTCTATTGCTTTTTCAACACATCATTGTTGAAAATTTTTCATGCAATTTTTATAGAAAAATCTTCACTTGATATAAAAATTTTAAAATTTTGGATTTTTTATTTTTAGCATCAAGTTGTTTTGCAATTCTTAGAATTACTGATCTATATTTTGCCACAATATTTAAGATTGAAATTCTCAAAACTTTGGCTATACAATACAATGCAGCTGTCTAGTGTCAAATAGTTTATGGAATTGGTGAAACAAAACAACTGCACTTTGTAAAAAAAAATTCTTTATGAAAAAAAATTAGTGAATAACCAAATTAAGTATTCGTGAATATTGAAACATTCCCGGCAAAACATAACAGGAAAATTCCCTGATTTTCCATGACCAAATCTCACAAGATTCCCTAATTTTGCATGACCAAATCTCAAAAAACATCTTTAATCAAACGAAAATACAATGAAATTTGCTACTTATTAATGAATTTTTTTTCTTGCAACTGTTTGGAGTTTAGTGATTTTTTTCTCCCCAAGACTATTTGATGACTTTCGCATCATTTTTCATTTTTTCTCAAAGGCTTTTTAAAAATTTTTGCAAATTCCTTGACTTTTGCTATAAATTTCGAAATTTCCATGACTTTTCTTGACTACTTTTATGACTTTCCATGATGCTGGAAACATTCCTCTTGTGCGTTTGTAATTATATAAATACTTAGCACCTACAGTTGTCATTCAGGCCATATGCATATAACAGAACAGAAACTATCCATCCAAAATCATTTGAAATTTAAAATATTTAATTGTTGCTAATTTTGTGAAGTTATTTAAAATTTTATGAAAAGCAGATGCATACTTTAATAATTACAGGGACAATCAAAAATATACTGTTACATTATGGCTAACAGGAAAAAATAATTTCAAGTGCATTTTGATGAAGTTACACTCTTTCGAACTTAATAAAATTGATATGCATGAAATTGAAGTATATACTAAAATATACATTCTGTACAATCTGTGGTGCAAAGAATATTTGTTATTAATTTACAGGGCCACATAAAAGTATTCCATTACATAATGGTTATGGGGGAAACATTGTTTGGGGCATGTTTTAATTATATTAAACTGTTTAACATTTTATAAAATTGATGTACGTTGCTGAAGTTTACTACAAGTTATTTTCTCTATAATAGAAAGCAGATAGTATTTACAGGAAAGCACATAAAATTTTGGCAACTATATTGTATCTGAAGATTTTGAAAACTTTGTTATAGTATGGATGCACCTCATTTGCTACACTTGACGTGCAATTTCTGTCTAATTTAATTTGAAATAATCAAAACTCACAAATGTTAAAAAATTATTGTACTTAAAATATGACATTTAAGTATTTATAATTAAATTTTATTAAAGGCAAATTATGATGTAGGAACATTAGGTGATCAGTATTGTCAGTGCATAAAGTATTAGGTTACATTTCTGCATTGCAGGTATAGGAAGTCACTTTAAGCAAGTTTTAAGATTATATTAATTTTTATTAAGTTTTAGAACATTTAAAATATGTATCATTTTGTAAAAAATTGGAATCATTGATTTTCATTCCGATAGCAGAAATTGTGCAGCATGACAGCAGTGCTACAGATTTTTTTATACCTAGCAAAAAATCTGGGCTAAGAAAAATTGCTAAAATTTACTTTTTATTTCTAGATTTATTGTATTTTCTGCTTACATTTCCTTTGTAAATGTAAATTTAGCTTATTTTATGGATTGGTACAATTTATGATTGTAAGATTGATATGCATTCTTTGGTTGTAGATAAATTTTGATTTGCTGCAGATTTACATGAAAAATTCTGCCACTGGGCTTTTCATTGTTTCATTTCACAAAAATTTTAATAAAACTGATATTTTTAGCAGAAGATGTATATTTTTCTTTAATATGTCAGAATGAAAAATAGATTTAAAATTTTATCGTAATGTTAATTTTACTCTCAACTATTATAATTTTAATATTCAATAATTATTTATATTTCTAGTAAATTTGTAAATAAATCTTATTTCACATTTAAAAAAAAAAAAAAAAAAAAAAAAAAAAAAGATGTTTCGACTTTAAACAACTATTACTTTGTTCGTTTTAATCATAGAACAATAAGCATTTTTTTAAAAAATGTAATTAGATATTTTTACTAAATACAACTTATAAAACTGGAAGATCGCATAAAAATTTAAATTTTGCATTTTTTAAAGATGGCTTTACTGACCCAAATCACTAATATTTCGTTACTTCATTTAAAACTGTTTTGTAATTGGTGCTATATGTCTATGCCTAAAGGTTTAGAAATTAAGCATCATTGTACATCATTTCATACTGCCTCCAATAGGCCATTTCACCAACCTAATTAAAAGATATACATCTCCTAATCATTCTATAATCATCGACATGTTTTAAAATTGGTTTCAAATTTTTTATTTGAAGAGACATATATCGCTTTCAACACACAGTTTTCTTTCCATTTGAGCGGAAAATATTAAAGGATATTTTTAATAGGTAATGATGTAATTATTATTCCTTTAGGTGAAATGATATCAATAGCGAATTCTCAAGAATTTAGAAAGGGATTTTTCTAATAGATTCCTTTATGATGGCCCTCCTTTGTCTTTCCTTTAGCTTTCTTTGATGTCCTGTTCTTTGCTTATTTGTTGTCATACCAGTCTCTTTTTTCTTTATTACACAAGGAATGCTAAAAAGGTAATTTAACAGTTCACCTATTTCTCTGTAACCTTAACCCAGAATTGTGAAGGGTTATAACCTCACAGCTAGGTAACAGAAACTCACACATTTTTGGCACAATGACAATGGGAACTGTCAGAATCCCCGTTCCACTTATTATACAGGATTAGCCTAAATGATTCATGGGGTTTCAAAAAGACTTATTTACAAGCATAGGATGTACAAAGACAGTTGATATGTGAAAAGATGGTATATTCACCAAGTTTCTGTACATACTACAGGTGTGCATCCTTAGTCATCCAGTACACATATCAACAATAATCTAATTTTGTACAAACTTATAATAGCATGTTTCTGTCAAGGTGTGTCACAGCAACAGTGATGCATTCCTGCATGCAAGTGGGATTTTAAACTTGCCAAGTGTCTGTATCTTGTCATGTATCACTTGTCTTTGTAGGTTATATACCTCTCAAAACAGTATTTTTAAACTTATTAATCATTTACGCTAAGTCTGTTATTAGTCCAGTAATAGAGGGGGAAAAAAGCCAAATTTGGATTTAATTAGGGGAAAGCTGGAAATTGCGTTAATCCATTTAGCTTAGATCCAGAATGAATATGCTAAGTTTTCTTGCGAGTAGTGAATAAGCGATAGAAAATATGTACAGATTTTAAGTTGAAAAACAGGTTTTTCTTAAATACCATAAGACATTTTTGAAATAACTAACTATTTCAAAAGCAGTGTTAGTACAAATGTTCTAAAGCTTTAAATTCTGAATAAAATGAGTATCTAACCCACACTTAATACTTTTGTTGAACATTAAGATCACAATTCTACTCCAAAATTTTAGCTCCTGGTCAAAAGGTTGAACAAAATTAAGTAAAAATTAGAAATTGTTTTAATCTCTTCAGTTTAGGTCTAAAATAAATATGCTATGTTTTCCCCCTTGTAGTAGGGGAACGTTAGGAAATATGTAAATATTTGTAGTCAAAAAATATTTGTTTTTGATTTTCTTAACAATATCTCAAATGGCAACCTTAATGTTGAACAAATATAATAACATGGTTATTCATTTTATTCAGAATTTTAAACTCTAACACACTTGTATTGATAATTTTTTGATATAGCTATCTGTTTTGAGAGACTGTTAAGGTAATCTGGTCTCTCGTAGCTTCAAAATTTTAAGCCTACAACATTTGTACTGACAATTTTTTTGATACAGTTAGTTGTTATGAAATATTATTAAAGTAATCTGGTCTCTCCTAGCTTCAAGCTCTTAATTAGTGATTAGGGCAAAATTTTGAAATAGAGTTGTGACCTTAATTTTCAACTAAAATATTAATGTAGGTGCTCATTTTATTCAGAATTTTAAGCTCTACAACATTTGTACTGACAATGTTTTGAAAGAGTTGGTGATTTTAAGATAGTGTTATGTTATTAAAGAAATGTGTTTTCTTCCTTTAAATCTATAGATACATATTTCTGAAGGCTCACTTAGTAGGAGGGGGAAAATATAGCAAATTCATTCTAGACCTAAACTGTAGGGATTAAAACAATTTCCAGCTTTTCACTGATTAATACTGAATTCAATCACCTAACCACTGGGCTATGTATTTCAAAGTGCTAGACTAGTGTAGTGTGTAACTGATGTTCTAAACATTTGCATAATGTATATGGTTAATTGTTGTTTAAACGATTAATGCTTCATGTGCAAAATTTCTTGGCATGATAAAATGTTGTTTTATTTATTTTTTTATGAATATTTTTTTTAAGGTAAAAGGTTAGTTAATAGTGTTTATTATTAAATAAAGAAGTAGTTAAAACAATTTCATAACACTTGCTTTCTAGGATTATTTATGCAAAATACTGCATGTGTGCAAATACTTTTTTTACCCACTGTATATTGCACTAGTTTGAGAACTGATGTGTAGATATAAAAGTATAATTAATTTCCAATTTCAGTCTTAACTGATATTTATGCAACAAGAAGTCTTGCGCTTAAATTTAATCTGTGCCACTAACTAATGGTATTTGTTGGGGTCAGAAGGAGTTTACATTATATTCTCACCAAAGGCTGTGCTAAACAGGGAGTGAAGGGGGGGGGGGGCAGTTGCCCTGGGTGAAGAGGGTGCCAAATTTATACTACAAAGTTTGTTTTTTCTTCCTTTTTTTGAAAAAAAAAATATATATATTTAGATATTGGAAATTTTTTTCATAGTAAATGTATGTTCATTTTTTGTTTCAAAGTTATTGCATGACCCCTTACCCTAGACCCAAATATAAATTTATGAATGAAGACTTTTTTCTTTTCAAAATTTGTTTTAGCTCTTTGTCTTACAAAGAGAGGGTCCGAGGTTTGTTTCACCGAATGAATGAATGAATGTGCATCAATAGAGTATAGTTAGTATGTGGGTCATTTTCACCATTCACTTACATTTCATGGTATCGGACTTGACAAATAATGGATTTGACATTTCAAATAAAACTAAAAAAAAACATTAAAATGAACTAGCTTGAATATTTTCTAACTTCGATAATAATTTACATACCTTCTAAAACTATTAAGTAAACTTATTTAGCAGCTGACATTTCATTGCTTACAAATATGGTAAGAGGCTTGACAAGTAACGGACTTGACATTTCAAATAAAACTATTAGAAATAAACTAGCTTTTATAATTTCTAACTTAGATAATAATACACATACCTTCTGAAGCTATTTATTAAACAACATTTAATTACAAAAGTGCAAAAATCATTATTTTAATATTAAAATTTACGGTAACAGACTTAAGTGTGCAAAAAAAAACCAACCTTGATAAAAGCTTATTCTTGCCACAATTACTTTGCTTCACAATTGAAGAGTAAAAAATGGCAAGTAGTATATTGCGTGAATAGTTTAGCTATATTGCCGAATATTTGCTGCTAGCTTTAGGCAGAATTCGAAACTTATTTTGAGTAAAATTAATCACAAGGTAACGGACTTGACAAAAAGTGAGGCACAAAAGATTTCTGTTAATTTCTTAAAGAAAATATCTTTTGTAATAATTTTTTTCATAGAACACTAACAGTTCATATTTAAAATAATTAAGTCTTTATTTAATAAAGTTAGCTCAAATTTTAAAAAAGTTCAGTTAAAAACATAAAACTTGGAATGGGACAGGCATTTTTACTTGAAATCAAAATTTTAAAGATTTATATCTCAAATATTTTTATTGAATTTTTTTAATTTTTCATGTTAGAAATGTTCAATATAATCTTTTTTAGCTAATACATAGCTAAAATAAAACTTTAAATATTAATTTATGTTTGAATTTTCTTCTTTTTACTCTAGAACAGCATATGTAAGCAAAATTTGAAAATGGCCCATATAAATATATGACAGCCATAACGCACATCCCCAGGGGGTCTTTAGAAAATAACCTTTAAAGTTTTCCCTATAGTTTATAATTCAATAAACTTTCTCCTTTGGTAAGCAGCTTTGTAGCCTAATTGGTAGTGTGCTGAATTTGAGATTTTTCTAACTGAGAACTAACCTTGCTTGGACCTTTTTTTCAGAACAAAAATTTTCATTGATTATTTTCAAATGGCAATTGAAAAAATATGCATAATAAGTGTAATTTATGGAAAACATAAATTTATGTTTTATACCTTATAAGTGTATTTTTAACTATAAAATTTTGCAAATTTAAATATTTTATTTAAAAAAAAAAAGCTCCAATTTATTTATTTATAGGCCACAATTTTTTTTTTTTTTCGTTATTTAAAAATATTTACTGTTATTTCTATGAATAATCTAAATTATTATCACAGAGAAATAAATTAAAATTTGTGATATAAATGCATGAATAATCATATTTTATTTTGTTTCATTATGAAAATATTTTGAATATTTGATGTTTTTCATAATTCTGAATATGACTTCTTTAAATGTCTGATTTTTGATTTTGTAATTATTGCCTACTTAATAACTATTTTCAGCAACTCATTTTTTTTTTTTTTTTTTTTTAGAACTTTGGTTTTTTTAAAAGCAGATAGGCAGTTATTATAAGTAGTATAAGCATAAGAATCTACGATTTTAAAAAATTCAAAAGTTAAAATGAAATTTGTTAAAAAGCAATACATTTATACATTACAATGATAATCAAAAAATTACAATTCAAAAAATAAAGCAGCCTGTTATAATTTTATTTAACATATTTTAATTTATTTCACTGTGAAAAATAATAGCTTAGTGATGTAAATAACAGTAAATAAATTTAATGATCTATAAAAGTTCAAATTCACTTTTTTTAGATTCATTATTATTATTTATTCTTATCTTCATTTTTTATTAAAGATATAAAAATGCAAAGATTCAGAGTTAACACTGTATTTATATAATTAAACTGCATTATGTAAACATATTAAACAAGAAAAAAAATTAAAATAAAATAAAATGAAGACTATGTAGACTTTTATTCTAATTAAAAATCAAGAACCCAAGATTTAAAAAAATCATATTAAAATACAAAAACAAATTTCGAATAGACTTGGAAATATTTGAAGTATCTACATGAGGAAACAAAATGAAAATAAAATATTATTTCATGTATTTTACTTTTATTTCCCTATTAAAAATAGTAGAAGCAAATCATAGAAAAAACTGTAAATAATTTTAAATAACAACAAAAAATTTCAGGTCTATATACATATAAATATGCAAAATTTCATAGCTAAAAATGCACTTATATGCTGCATAACATGCATTTAATTTATATTTTTCAGAAATTTCACTTATTATGCTTATTTTTTCAATTGCAGTTTGAAAATAATCAAAGAAAATTTTTGTTCAGAAAAAAAGGTCCGAGCGGGGTTAGATCTCAAGTAGAAATATCTCAAATCTAGCATGCTACTGAACAGGCTACAGAGGCATTTGCCACAGAAGGAAATTTATCAGATTATAAATTACAGCATAAACTTTAAGGCTTATTTCTTCAAGACCCCCTGGGGGTTGCACTTTATGGTTGTCATAAATTTATGTACTAACTATAACTCTACCAATACACAAACGTCCATCCAATTTGGTGACACAAACCTCGGACCCTCTTTTTTTTAATCTGTTTTGCTAACCTTCTCTTTTCTGATTCTATAATTTTCTTTCTGTACTAGTGACAAATACATACACTCTAAATATCATAGAGTTCCCTTCTGAGGATACAAAAGTGTGCAAACTGTTATACTGTACTGTTTAGTACATATTTTCGATACCTGTTTCTCATATTCCCTTATCCATAATATAAGTACAATTTCCTCTTATCTTATGCTACTCAGTTATTTGCAGTTTCTAAATTAAATTATAAAGCTCCAAAATAAATGCAAAATATATATTCAATAGAATTTTTTTTCTCTTTCTGCAATTTTCAGTTTTAACACATTTCACAAAGTGTGTGTGTGTGTGTGTGTGTAGGAAGGGGAGGGAGGATGCCAAATTGAAACTGTGCATCGGGTACAGTTTTCTCTTTACATGGTCATGGTCTCATCTGTTAAAGTGAAGTAATCTATAAAATGTCCCATGAATGATGGATAATCAAAATTTTACTGTACTTTAAATTAATATCTATTTTTTATTTACCTTCCAATATCCGTCCATATCATTGTAAAATGGATAATGTTTTGTGATATATGAATAAATCTCCTGTAATGTAAGCTGTTTATCAGGAGCAGATGATATGGCTTGAGCAATTAGCTGTGCATATGAAAAAAGAGGTTTCTCGCCTCTATCTGGTACAGAAGTTTCAACTATTTCTGTGACTTCGGATATTGGTAATGGTTCTGGTTCAGGTTCAGGAACTGAATGAATCTCAGGTGGAGGTTTAAGTTTTATTTTTTTAACATATGCCTTTTTATTAGCAATAACAGGATAAACAACTGCTATTGGTAAACCATTTTTAGAGTTTTGCCAAAAAGAACTTCCAGCATGAGAACATTTTACAAAATTCATTCGTATCACAATAGAATGCCTTTTTCCTGAATCTACTTGCGTTGTGGCAGAACAATGAGTTTCTTCTGCTAAAGGCATTTGGTATTGTTTTGTTTCACTAATGGTATTGGGAGTTGTTCTAAATTGTTTTTGTTCTACAACAGCATGTCTTTTTTCTGAATCTATCTGTATTGTAGCAGAACAATGAGTATCTTCTGCTAAAGGTATTTGGTATTGCTTTGTTTTACTAATCATATTAGGAGTTACTATCGATTGATTTCGTTTCACAACAGAATGTTTTTTTTCTGAATCTACCTGTATTGTAGAACAATGAGTATCTTCTGCTAAAGGTATATGGCATTGCTTTGTTTCACTAATAGTATTAGGTGTTATTTTAGATTGTTTTTGTTTCACAACAGAATGTCTTTTTTCTGAATCTACTTGCATTGTATCACAACAATGAGTATCTTCTGCTAAAGGTATTTGGTTTTGCTTTGTTTCACTTATGGTATTAGGAGTTATTTTAGATTGTTTTTGTTTCACAACAGAATGTTTACGTAAAGCTTTTTGTTTTAGGGTGATATCTTTGACACCAACTAATGCATTATTACTTTCATTATGGCTTTTAAACTTTACATTTTTATTAAAATAGTTATGCTCTAGACTTATTCTATTTTTACATAATCTTCTTTTTTTTCGTGGTGATAACTTTGACCTGACAATAGCTTTTTCATCATTCTCAGTAATGCTTTCTGTACTTGGTGTTTTATTGCTTATAGAATTAGTGAAAGATTCATCATCTGAACACATTTCTTGTTTAACTGTTCTTGTAAGTAACTTAACTTGTTCTTGACTAGCAATCTCTTTATCGTTAGATATTCTTATTGTTTGTTCTGGCATGACATTATCAGATTCTGATTCAATTTCAGTATCTTCATCAATTTCAAATTGATCCTCTATTAACAAATCACTTTGAAGATTGCTGTTATCCAATTCAGATGAACATTCTTGCATGTGTGCAGTACTTTCAACAGTATTTTTGACAAAAGGTAATGTATGGCAGTCTTTAACAGCAGCATTTGGAAGAGGTTTCAAAGATTCATGATCTGAATTAATTTCTTGTTTGAATGCTGACATATTCACTATAACTTGTTCTTTACCAGTAACTAATTCAGTGCTAGATATTTTCATTGTTTGATCTGTCATTTCAGATTCAGATTCATTTTCCCGTTCAAAAGTATCTTCTCTTTTAATTTCAAATTGATCCTTTATTAATAAGCCCCCCAAATCAGCTATCTCAAAAAGATTGCTGTTATCTGATGCAGATGAACATTCTTGAACGTGTGCTGAATCAGAACTTTTTGTGAAAAGCGATTTATGAGGATTTTTAACAGAAGAATAAGAAAAAGATACTTGTGAAGGGTTGATACATTGGGGAATACTGAAATTTTCTTCTGTAAAATTCTTTGTTGTATCTTGGAGAGCTTTATGTTCAGGATTATTTGGAGGTTTATTGTATGTTTGTTGCATTGTGGTGGAGCTTTTAACTGTAGTAGATGACACAGGTACTTGTGAAGATTCATCATCTGAAATAATTTCTTGTTTAATTCTTATTGTATTTAATATATTTTGTTCTTGGTGAGCAATCAATTTATCATTACATAATTTCATTGTTTGATCTGATACAACAAATTCAGATTCATTTTCATTTTCAATATGTGTTACACTAGAAGATGACAGAGGTGCTTGTGAAGATTCATCATCTGAAATAATTTCTTGTTTAATTCTTATTGTATTTAATATAAATTGTTCTTGGCCAACAGTTAATTTATCATTACATACTTTCATTGTTTGATCTGGTATTACAATTTCATATTCATTTTCACTTTCAATATTTTGTGTTACGCTGGTAGATGACAAAAGTACTTGTGAAGATTCATCATCTGAAATAATTTCTTGTTTAATTTTTCTTGTATTTAATATGACTTGTTCATTACCAGCAATCAATTTATTATGAGATATTTTCATTAGCTGATCTGGTATTATAATTTCAGATTCATTTTCGCTTTCAATAGTATGTTGTGGAACACTGGTAGATGACAGTTGTAGTATTTGTGAAGATTCATCATCTGAGATAATTTCTTGTTTAATTCTTATTCTATTTAATATAACTTGTGGTTGACAAGCAATCAATTTATCATTAAATATTTTAATTGTTTGATCTGGTATTACAATTTCAGATCCACTTTCAATAGCATGTTGTTGAACATTGGAAATTACTTCTGTAACATTCATTTCTTCGAGAACTCCGTAAGCAGGATCTTTTGGATGTTTACTGTATGTTTGAGAATGGGATGTTTGCTGAACAGAAATGAGATTTTCTTCAGCACTAAGTGTTTTCTGCACTGCTTCACTTAAGATGTCATATTTACTATGTAGTTCTAATTGTCTTGATCTGAAATAGGAAAATTAAAATAATAATTAATTATTTTTTTAACTGTTTTATAGATTATTTCTTTATATATATTAAAAAAAACTAAACTATATCATCATAAAAAAGCACATTTTACAAAAAACTGTTAAAATAAGTGCCAAGAAAAGATTGCCTAACAATATTGTTGTTTTAAAACATCTGCTGCATCTAAACATTGTATATCTATATTATAAAGCCAAATGTATCTGTGCATAACACATATGTCATTTTGCAAATGGCAACACTATGAAATTTAAAGTAAAATTTTGGTTTTGCAATTTTTGGCACTGCAAATTTTTAATTTTCTAAACATTCCATATTTTCAATTCTTACAAAAACATACAGGGAAAAAAATATGCTTTTAAATGCAATTTGTTTGAAAACTGTATCTTAATTTATTTTTGAGACATTAATATTTTTTGTAGTTTTTAATACTGTTTTTCTAATTGTGGCAACAGAAGTATACCATTTCTATTAAAATAAAAGGAAAAAAAGCCGAAAAAAAAGCAAATTACTGTATCTCTATGTTGCCATTTTCACATTAAAAGTGAAAATTTTTTTAATTAAAATACATACTTTGTGAAAAAATATTGTCTATTATAAAACTTGGTGAATTTTTGTTTCATTTACAAAATTTCATTTTCACTTAAAATAAGTAGTTTATTATCTGTTTTAGCCTCAGCTAATAGCATCAAGACTTCAAGTTTTGAATTAAAATGATTAAATTAAAATAATTTAATAATATTATGATTAAATTAAAATTTAAAATAATATTATTTTAAAAAAGGTGTATACAAACATAAAAAGGTACATATGTAATTGATGTGGTGAAAATGATGTTTTATATTTAATGGGGAAAAAATCTATGATTGAATGAAAGTGAAATACTTTTTTGCTGTTTTTCATGTTGGGATACCAGCATAAGAGCCTTAATTGATAACTTTTTCATAATAACTGATCTTCATTATTTTTTACTGCTTTTCATTTACAATTAGAATTTAATTTTAATAATTTCTACAACTGAGTTTTATAGAAATAATATTTTGTTAACATTAGATTAAATATCATTTGTTTAAGTGTTAGACTTACCAATGTAAATGCATTTTATATTGCAATTGATTTTGTATGTTTATTATAAATCAATGAAACAGTTCGTTCAACATTTTCTTTCATCAAAATTTGACGGGTTCTACCTTGTTTTAATAGTGTCTAGTTATCTAAATTCAGATGTCATTATTGCCCACAAAATTTGTACATGAGCAATCTTGAGATGAGGAAGAAAAAACATGTATCCTGTACTAATCCTACCAAAAATCATAATACAAGATAATTATAAATAAATATCCCAAATTTACAGGGCTATTAAAAGGAGGAATAAAAGCAAATTAGAAATAAAAGACAACAATTGTAAGTTTAAATTCAACACAGTTATGTTTGAAACAAGAAAAATTCACTATTAACAACTAATATAACAGCAAACTTGTCCAAAAGATCACGAAAAAAATGGCAAACCTGCTCAAAAGACTGTGAGAAAACGGCAGATTTTGTCAAAAGATCGTGAAAAAAAGGCAGATCTCTTCAATAAATATTGAATAAACTGCAAATTCCTTCTAAAAAACATGAAAAGGCAAATTTCGTCAAAAAATCGTGAATAAACAGCAAATTTCGCTCAAAAGAACACAAATTTCATTGACCAATAGCAGAAAATATTACTATATTCATCAAGTGGTCGGAAAAAAAATCACCATTTCCATAATCGGTCATGGGAAATCATAAGTTTGAACAAAGTTATGGTTTTCTGTCAGGGTTAACAAAAGAACTTTTTTTTTTTAAACTTTTTTTTGGTTTAAACCAGGTTTTTTTTGGTTTAAACCAGGTTTTTTTGGTTTAAATCGGATTTTTTTACAAAACATCATTTCTTATTACATACGCATGCATATTTATTGATGAAAATAGACACTGTTGGATTATAAGATTATTATATTTATTGGTAGTTTCACTTCATTTCAAATAAATTAAATAATTACAGTGAATTTATGTAAAAAACTGAAAAAAATCACATTTTAGTTTAAACAGTATCAGTAAACAATCTTATGTTGAAAGAATAAACTGCTCTACAGAGTGAAACATTGATGCTCTGAAAATCTTTATAAACAATCAATTGATTGCAAATAATAAACATTTGGATATAGATTGATAAATATAATATCTTTTTCTACAGTTATTCAAATACTTCTTGGGACTTTATTTTTTGATTGACAATTTGAAGTCTATATTTTTGGCCATTAAATTCAGCAGATAACAGGGGGGGGGGGGGGATAAAAAAATAAGATTGTTATTATTAAAATGAAATAACTGGCACCCAATCTTTGAATACACTCTTTTTTGACTTCATATTTTGACTTTAATTCTTCAAGATAATCTCACCAATCAAGAAAAAATTCTTTTACAGTTTGAGCAAAGTCTTGAAGATCATCCTATTATGTTATTAATTGCATTAAATAATCTGCATTTTTTTAAAATAAAATATTTTATACTAAATATTGAATATTTTTAATCTATTTTATCTTTGATCAATTCAGAAGTAATGATGGGACAAATAGTGATTTGGCCGAATACCAAATATTCAGGCAAATTATAGCCCGAATACCAACTTTTTTTTCCAATAAAGAAAATAAATTTTGATTATATAAAATTTTAAAAATAGGAACTCATTAATAAATATTACTCTTAAATGTACTTTTAAATGTATTTTTAAATTTGAAAAACTTATTTTAACACAAAAAAAACTATGAAATTGCATCATATTCTTTTATTCTAATGTACATCAAATTGCTTTTCAATAAGTCAAGGTGGGAAGATATTTCCATTAGAATATGAACAATGTACTTCACTTTTACTATCAAACAATACTTTTACCCTTTCTTGCATCCAATATCAATAATATTCTTAATCTCTCTCTTTCAGAACTCAAGGATATATTTTCTGAAATAACCTTTAATGAAGTAAATTTAATCATTTAGAGTTTGTGTCCCTAATGATAAGCAAATTTGTAAGAACGAGTCTATTCTGAAATCAGTTGCCAAGCTTTAAATTATAAATTACGTTAAAGCAAAAGGTTATGCTTAAAGTAGAATGCATATGTCAGGGCTTGAATTTCAAGGCGGGATGGTGGGATTCCCAGCTGAAATTTTGAAATCCTGCTTAAAAATATCTTAGGTGGGAAAGTCCCGCCCCCAAAAAAAAATCACGAATTTTACGAAAATTTTTGCATTTTGAAACTACGATTAACTCCCACATTTTTTTGCAAATTTTGTGATATTTTCATGTGACTGAATGACATATTTTGAGAGTTTTTTGCCGCGAAAAATTGTTGGAATTCACGCTATTTTTCTGCAACCAATCATCAAATTGCGTATCTTTTTTTCGCACGATTTACCGTCGCAAGAACAAAGTAATTCTGTTTAAAATTTTCCAAAAAATTAATGCATTCGATTCCAAAAGTTATGAAACATCGTTTATCAACCCCGAAATTTGGAGTTATGTCTGAATTTCCGGGCCACTTACCGATTTTTTATATTTTCACAATCAATTTCATCAATCGTTCACAGAAAATTTTGTTAGATTTTCGTGATAAAAATGCCAATTTTCCCAAAGAATCGTGAAAAAAACCCGACTTTCCTTAAAAGATCTCAATAAAACACTAATTTCTTTAAAAAAATCGCAAAATAAACATGAATTTTATGAAATGATTGCGGAATAAACGCAATGATTTTGATGCATAACTTCATGTACTTTTGGTCGGTACAATATTGAAAATGGCACAAAAATCGCGATTGCAGCGCCCCCTTCCGACAGATGTTTTTCAAATTCAGGGAGGACTAACTAGCCATAGTCATACACATACTCAAAAAATTTGATTCAATCCGATGCATAACTTCATATACTTACTCAAAAAATTTGATTCAATCCGATGCATAACTTCATGGTCGGTACAATATTGAAAATTACACAAAAATCACGATTGCAGCGCCCCCTTCTGGTGGATTATTTTCAAAATCAGGGTGGACCAACTAGCCATAGTCATACACTTACATAAAAAATTTGGTTCAATTCGATACATAACTTCATATACTTTTGGTCGGTACAATATCAAAAATGGCACAAAAATCGCGATTGCAGCGCCTTCTTCCGATGGATTTTTTTCAAATTCAGGGAGGACCAACTTGCCATAGTCATACACTTACACAAAAAATTTGGTTCAATTCGATGCATAACTTCATATACTTTTGGTCGGTACAAAATTGAAAATGGCACAAAAATCGTGATTGCAGAGTCCTCTTCCGGCGGAATATTTCAAAATTGAAGGAGGACCTGCTTGCCACAGCCAAAAACTTTCACAAAAAATTTGGTTCAATTCTATGCATAACTTCATACACTTTTTGATGGTAGAATGGCGACACACACAGACAGACATTTTGTAAAAACGTGTTTTTTGGAATCTCTGACCCCTAAAACGTGTAAATCCGTCAAAAACCGGAAGTCGAAAAAATTTCGATTACAATACTTTCTTCTATTGAAGATAGAAGAAGGTAAAAGTTATTTATTTGTATGGTGATTTTATACATCCCTTATTTCTTTTCGTTGAAATCCACTGAGTATTTTTGACAGACTACGCTCTGTTCCAAAATAAGCATCAAGGGTCATAACCCCTCACCCCCATGGACTTGAAATGTAAGCTTGAAACAGGGGGAAATGCATTTTTTTATGTACTATTGATTCATGTAGGACTCAATGTGGTTGATTTAAGGGCATATTTTACTATACCCTTTGCTTTAAATTCCAGAATTTTGTTTTTTACTCAGAATCATTCATTCCTTCGTATAGTGGAATTTTAGCTTTATTATTTTTCTAATTAATATTAACTATTTTTTAATTTAAATGGAAATTATTTTAAACTGTACTATTTTTAATACATGTTATAAAAAATAATTTAATATGTAATTTTATTAAACATTAATCTGCAGAAAGTCATTGAATCAATATTAATGTGCGAAGAAAATTTTTGGTTATTTATAAGCCTGGTAACCACAATGTCTGACAAATTATTTGCAGAGCTGATAATTTTATAAAGAACATTTGTCTTCTCAATCTCAACATAACTAATGTCAGTTCATCAAGCAAAGTGAAATCTCCAGTTCATTCTTTTTTTCTTATTAATTGTACATTAAAAATCAAAATTGTTTGTGACAGCTTAAGTTATCCCTATATAATTTATATTTGCTTTCTTGACATATGTACTTAACAAAAACAAAATTATTTATACCAATGTACCAGGGTTGTTTGATTTAAATCGGCCTGATTTAAATCATGATTTAAATCGCGATTTAAATCAGATGATTTTTTAAAAAAAATCCTTGATTTAAATCAGTTTTTTTAATATTTTTATTTATAGGCTTAATAAGGTATATATAAACAGTGTATATATAAACACTGTATTAATAATATCATAGATCGACAGTTCATTCCCCTAAATCCAAAACTACTGATAAATACTCACAAATGTTTTAGAATTTCTTCTTTCCTAGATGATCCTTTCTACTTTTGAAAAACAATGTGCTAAAGTTAAAGCAAAATCTATTTTATATAACAGCCTTTTTAGTGGAAAGTTGCTTTATCTAAAACAAATTATACCTAAATTGGAAGTTTGTTTGTGCTTACTTGCAAATTACAATATCACTGATCTGGATGTATTGATCATACAATGTGATGAATACATGAACTAATTATAATTTAAATATTTGGAATATTTATCTAACATTGGATGAATTCCAGTTTCTTTTTTTTTTCTATCACTGAAAACACTTTAATTTCTTTAACTGATTTGCATTCTTATTTTTTTTCCCAGAATTCTTTGCCAATTGCAATGAGAGAGGAAAAAAAAAAAAAAACTTCTATGTACTAAGAGAAGCAGTCATTCCTAGTCAATTAAGATTGCTGAACTTGTGAGAGGTTTGTTGGGGGGGGGGGGGGGACACTGACAACTTGATGGGTGATGGCTTTACAATTTTAGGTATGTGATTATCTTGCACTTTGGTAAGGGCTGTGTTAATAATTAGAATAGTTGGGCAGGAATATTATTTACTACCTCTAAAGCAAATTATACTAGATTTACAGAATAAAACATATGGACATGCTATTCAGAAACACTCTTTTAACTATCCCCCTCCCCCCTTCTTTTTCCCTTTGAGAAGAGAGGAGCAATTTTTATAGGATTTTCTCTTTCAAAAAGAAATAGGGGACAAATTGAAAATTTAATACTAATCCTACTTAATATAGCTTTAACAGATTTATATCTTTTACAATAAGTAGTTTCAGAAGATACTGGTAGATGGCGCTACCCTTTGGCTTGAACTACCTTTTGCTACAGTGGAGCTTTTTAGTCTATTCTTTTGTCCCTGGTGGAATTGATCTGGGAAAAGTGGTAGTGCTTTAGGATACATTGATACAGATAAAAAATGGCTGGCAGAAAGAAAGATCCTATTTGGATTTATTTTAAAGAAAAGAATACTATTTCTGGAAAAGGTGTGAAAGCAATTTGCAAATCATGTAATAAAGAAATGATGGGGATTGTGGCAAGAATGAGAAAACACAAAGAAATATGCAGTGTATATGAAGAAAATGACAGTGAACCTGAATCTGTTGAACCAAAGAAAGAAGAAAAAGGTAAATAGCTATTTTCTTTTTCTTTTAAAATTGCAATTATATGAGATTTAAATTTTTGTAATATTGATTTAAACAAGAAAAATTCCTTAAGGTATGAGTTATTGGAGGTCTCACTCCAAATGTTTTTCTTAAAATAAAATCCTATTTCATCTATTTATAAAATTCAACAGCAACATTTAATTGCATTTATTTTCTACTAAAAAACTGAAGAGATTTTATTTGCCTAAAAATTTTTTTAAGCTTAAAAGTTGCATTATTGCATGCTATATTAAAATAATATAGTATTGCTTTAAAATAATCAAAAGCAGATTCATAAAAATAATAAATAGGAAAACTTGTGGAATCCTTGTATTATGACACAGCATTTCACATTTTCATGCTTTTGAGATGACAAATATAGGCAAAAATAAGCAGTCGCCATGTGGCGATTAAAATAATTTGTCATCAATCACAACATGAAATACAGCTTTTTTCATGGAAATATGCATGTCTAGTTTCATTACATCTAATTAGTGAACAGATTAATTATTTTTCCTATCGGATGCAAGTAGATTTCAATGACTTTGCTGTATTTTCAATATGTCTGCTTTTCACCATGTGTTCTTCAATTGGATAATTTTTTTAAAGAAATATAATTTTATTTAGTAAAATAGAATTACTAGCTTTGATTCCACATGCATTTCTAGCAATTTATTCCTTTTTTTTCATTGGATGAAAGTGGATTTTAAGGACACTATTAGTATCTTCAATGCTTTTTATTCTTACCATGTGCTCACTAGTATTTTTTTTTCTATAAATTATTAACTATGAAATGATGTTATTCTATTTAGTGTAAATGGTTTGTTATATATTTTGCAGATCTATTGTTAGTGCCCACACAAAGTCAAGCACTGTTGAAAAGAAAGGCATCTGATGGAAGAGAAAACAATATTCCAAATAAGAAAGCAAAGAGTATGGATCAGTATGTTGTTAAAACATCACATGCAGAAAAAAATGTTATTGATGAGCAAGTGGCAAAGTTCATTTATGCCACCAATTCCTCTTTTCGTTGTGTTGAAAACCAATCCTTTAAAAATATGGTCTCAGCGCTACGCCCAGGTTATATTCCTCCCAATAGGTTAGAAATTAGTGGTCCACTGTTAGACACTGTGTTTGAACAGGAGAAAGAAAAATGTTCAAAAATATTAAATGGCAAAAATGTTTGTTTGAGTTTGGATGGATGGTCAAATATCCATAATGAACCAATTATTTGTGCTTCAGTTATTACGAGCAATGGAGAAACATATCTAGTTAATTCCATTGACACTTCAGGATACTCCCATACTTCAGATTACCTTGTAGAAATGGCTAAAGATGTGTTGTCAGAATGTCAATCTCAATTTCATTGTATAATACGCAGCATTGTAACAGACAATGCTGCCAATGTAAAAGCAATGCGTTCAGAGTTAAATAAGGATGAACATTTAGACCTTTTAACGTATGGTTGCTCTGCACATTTGTTGAATTTACTTGCTTCTGATCTTCAAATAGCAAATGTGAAAGAGCATATTGTACATATTGTTAAATATTTCAGAAACAACCATTTTGCCGCAGCAAAGTATAAGCAAGAAGGTGGAAACAAATTAACACTTCCCCAAGATGTACGTTGGAATTCCCTGTGCGATTGCTTGGATAATTATATCAAGAACTGGCCTATAGTGATGAAAGTGTGTGAGGAGAACCGAAATAAAATTGACCCAACTGTATACAACAAAGTTACCAATTTCTCAGTGAAGAGAAACGCAGAAGATTTACTAAATCGTCTACAGCCCATTGCAAAATCCCTGGATCAAGTCCAGAAAGACAACTGTGGTATTTCTGCAGCTGTAAATGTTTGGAAAAATCTCAAACAACATTTTGAAAACGTTGAAAAACTTGACAAGAGCAATATGAAGCTCTTCACAAAACGCTATAATGAAGCATTATCTGGTGCTCACTTTTTAGCATACTTGCTTGATCCTCGCTATACAGGTCAACAACTGACAAATGATGAAAAAAAAAAAGCTTTACTTTTTGCTAACGACAAATATGGCTCGTATTTTCTATCTGTATTAATGAAATTCCAAGGAAAATCTGATCCTTTTTTGGAATTTTTATTTGATGAAAATATAGTTACAAAAATGTCTCCATTAGACTGGTGGAGAACACATTTTGACTCGGATATTTGTGAAGCAGATGGTGGGGCTAGTGTAAAAGAAAGCAATAGAGCAGCTTTTTACAGCCACAGCTACATCTTCCTCTGTGGAAAGAATTTTTTCCACATATGGTTTAGTACAGTCTAAACTTAGAAATAAATTAGGGAATGAGAAAGCAGCAAAATTAGTGTTTTTATACAAAACATTGAATGCATAAATATTAATATGTATATAAATAATTAAAAAATAATTTTTTTTTTTTTTTTTTTTTTTTTTTTTTTTGTAAAAGATTGAATTGCTTGTAATCTTCTAATATTGATGATTTATATTATTTATTTATAAATATTCACCAATGTTAAACTGTTTATAGTTAATATTTTGTCATTACTTGAAAATTATACAATTGTTTTTGCATGATACATATAAATACATATGCATTAAGCCTTCTTTGTTGCATTTATTATGTTATTGTATATTTATAGTAATACAGGAAGGAAAAGTTTAATGATTTTTAAATTAAAATTATGCACAACACATAGGTTTATGTATAATAATGAAAATTTAATATTAGAATATGTTTTAGATTTTTAAATTATTCATCAGAATTTTTTTACAACAATCTTAAATTTAAATTTTAAATATTTTGAATTTTTATTTAGAAATTAAAATGAAAATAATAAAAATATATAAATCTCTATAGGAAGAATAAATAAATACATGTACAATACGGATTTTGTATTATACTATAGTAATATTTAAAAAAATCAAAAAAATCTGATTTAAATCAAAAAAATCTGATTTAAATAAAAAAAATCCGATTTTTTTGATTTTTTTTAAAAAAATCATGATTTTTAACAACCCTGCAATGTACACATTATCGCAAGAACAACTGACCAATGCAAAGATCTTGAATACCCACGCAAGTCGGGATGGTTGTCTTTATTTCATGCAGGGTCGTGCAAAGCGGGGGGTGGTTACCTCAGGTGCAGAAATTGAGGGGAACACCAAAATTTATGCTACTATCATCATTTGTTTCTTTTTTTGGGTGAAATGCAGTTTACACTCCTTCGCCAAGGCGACTTTTTTACTGGCGCAATAAATGCTCCAATATGGCAACCCTTGTATTTTCATTTTCTCCTCTAGCATCTTCAATGTGGCAACATTAAGGAGTGCTCCGATTTGCTTTTTAAACCGTATCCTACTGTTTTCTAAGCCGTTTCCTGATTGGACGCTCCTTTTTGTTACATGTTTTCTTATTGGACGAAAGAAGAGAACTGAGAGAAGAGAAGGAGCATTTAAATTTTTGGAAAAACGTTAATGTTGCAATGGATTGCACGTTGAAATGTTGTCTATTGCGCTGCGTCTTCTATTATTTGTTTTCTCATCTCGTATGTTTTGGAACAAGTACCGATGTGGATAAATGCTTGACAGTTGAGAATAAATATTCAATCGTTTATTTTTCTCTTTTTTTTAACCTGCATTTTTGAGCTTTGATTGAATTATGTATGAATGAGAGGCTGATTGTTTCAAAATATGAATGACTAAAAATGATAGATTGAGTGATGGTTTTGAATGACATCCTAGAGTAGAAGATATTATGAATTAAAAAAACGGGGGGTTCAGGGGGGGGGGGGCGGTAGCCCTCCTGATTAAAAAAAAAAGGCCCTCTGAATAAAAAGACTACAACATTGTTTTGCTCCTCTTACTGTTAACAAACATTCTTTTTTAATAATTTGGGTAAGTAAAAAATTTGTTTTTTGGTATATTTGATAAAACATATTTTAAAATACATTAAATTTATCTTTAAAAATGTATTTCGAAAAAATTTGAAATGTTATGTATTTTTTATTTTTACTCAAAAATACAGGTTAAAATACGAGAAAAATAACTGATCAAATATTTATTCTCACATTTAAAGCATTTGTCTAGATAGGTACTGGTATAAAAATATATGAGAAGAGAAAACAAATAATAATTTTGTGTACTCTCTCTTGGAGATGTAGCTCCGGGAGTTAGTACGCAAAAATGCGCCATTTGGCGATTTTTGAAAATCGCGCCAAGAAGGAGAGCAAAGTGCAATCACACCCTTTTTTTCATAAAAAATTACATAATGTATTGTAATGCATTATGTAAATATATTTAGGTTTTTTTTTTCTTTATTTTTTGTGAAAAAATTATTTATTTTTAAAATAGAATGTTGCTTCTTTTTTGGAATACAAAAGGGGTTATACCGTACTGTTAGATACATTTTTTCCACATGTGTTTTCCAGATCCCCTTTGTCAAAATATAAGTGCAATGTTCTTTTATATTATTGTTATTAAAAAAATAACTTTTTAAAATAATTGCCAAACATGTATTATATTAAATTTATTTGAGTTTTTAGATTTTTCAATTTTGTGACACCTGTCACAAAGAGAAATGGTGAGGAAGGGGGGGGGGGACACCAAATTGAAACTTCACCCCATATGCAATTTTCTCTTTTCATGCTGTTGACTTCATGCCGTATTGAATGAGTCAATTTCAGGAATATATACAGGCATGAGATTGCAAAAAGTTAAAAAAAGAGGAAAAGTGTGTGAACCAGAAAATGATAAATTATTTTAAATAGCACGTGTGTAAAACAATTAAGAAGCTTATTTTATTCATAACAAAATTGTCAATACTTTTGTTTAAATCCTGTTTCATTTTACTTATTTGTTTTATTTTTTGGGGAGAAAGGGGGGGGGGAGAGAAGAGGGTCATAGTGAATCCATTTATGCAAATATTATAAGTAGTTCTGAAATTAAAATTTCTATTTTAAATTCATACTTCTGAAGCAATGTTTTACAAAGCAATCTTAGCTAGTTGTCCAATTTAAATTTTAACATATTTTCACTTTAAACAATTAACATATATGGCAAACTAATGTTTAATTTGCCATTCAATTGCAAAAAAGTTGTTAAAAATAATATTACAGCAAATTTTCTTCAATTCTATCAAAAAATTCGATTTTTTCTGCGATTCCTTCACGAAATTTGCATTTTTTTCCGCGATCTCTAGGTGAAAATCGCGGTTTTTGTGATCTTTTGATAAAAATCGCGGTTTTTTTCACGATTTTTTGACGAAAATCACGGTTTTTTCGCGATCTTTTGACGAAAATCACGGTTTTTTTGCGATCTTTTGAGGAAAAAAACTTTTTTTGCGATCTTTTGCGCAACCCACGTTTTTCTCATGATCTTTTGACGGAATCTGCGTTTTTCTCGCGATCTTTTGACGGAATCCGCGTTTTTCTCGCGATCTTATTACGAAATACGCTTTTTTCCTGTGATATTTTGACAGAATCTGCATTTTTCTCACGATGTCTTGTCGAAAATACTCAATTTTCTTGTGAAGTTTTAACGAAAACCGCGTTTCTCTCGCGATATTTGACGAAAATAGCATTTTTCGCGATCTTTCAACAAAAAGAGCTTTTGTCCCGTGATCTTTCGATGAAAATCGCATTTTTATTCTGCAATATTTTGACAAAAATCACGCTTTTTTTTTGTGATGTCTAAATGAAAAATAGCGTTTTTTTTTTTTAGATTTTTGACGAAAACTGTGTTTGTCTTGCGATATTTTGCCGAAAATAGTGATTTTTCGGCGAAAATGGCGATTCTTTTGCGACCTGCTGACGAAAATCGCGTTTTTGTTCCGCAATATTTTGACGAACATCGCTTTTTTTTTCCGCAATATTTTGTCAAAAATATTGTTTTTTTTCGCGATCCTTGGAATAGTAAAAAATCAAAAATGCGGAAAATGACAAAAAAGCGGAAAACCGCAGATCCGCTGAAGAATCTCATGCCTGTATATAGGCAATTTATCAATATAGTGAATTTTGCTAAGCAAAGTTCTTGGTTCTTGCTGAGGCAATGATTGATATATCAAGCAAATACTCAGGGAAAAGGGAAAATATGACAGGTCAATACAATTATTAAAAATATAAGTATAATTTAAATACAAAATAATAAAACAATGATTAAATAAGCTTATATATTATAATATAATATAATATGAAGAAAGTGAATTAGTACTGGTACCAAATAGAATGTCTGGATGTCATTAATCAGAATAAACAATAAATAAATAAATGGGTTGCCAGAAGAGAAAAAAAATGCAATTAAGAATTTCCTACATACAAATTTTTCATCCTCAGTGATAAAGCAAAAAAGTGAATGTCTGTGTCACAATTCCAGTATCTTCATCACATAAGAAGTTTCTGAAAATTAAAACATATTTCTCTTTTTTGTTTGTTTTTCTTCTTTATATTATGAGTCTGGCTTAAGTTTTAAATTTTTTTCTATTCAATTTTTCAGCATTTCTTTTTAATTTTAATCTTTTTTTTATTAAAATATTTGCATATATCAGTATTTTACATTTATCTTATTTAAAAGAAGGAAATATTATTGACTTGCCCTTTTCCTCCCCACTACGTAATTTTATATTAAACTAACTTGTATAAACAATAGTGCTGCTTTTAACTTTAGTTTAAGGTTCATTTTTAATGGTAATTACATTACATTTTGAACTATTTTCAGCAGGGTTGGCACGGTTTAAACCAATCGGTTTTAACCATGGTTTAAACCAAATGGTTTTTTTCTCAAAAAGAAAAAAAAAAAAAACCAATTGGTTTTTTTAGAAGAATCTAATGAAATTTTCTCTTTTAGCTTTATATGTTTCAGAAAATTGGATATAAATAAGTTCTACTTTTAACACTTTATTTCAGCAATAAGCATAACATAAAGTGAGTTTAGTTCGTTTTTTAATGTATAGGATTAATCAGTATGTATGGGTGAACATATCTATTGTTTTAAAGAAAAAGCTTCAGACATGTAAAGTAAACAAGGATAAAATAGATTTTAAATATTCAATATTTAGTATAAAATATTTTATTTTTTGAAAAAACACAGATTAATGTAATTAATAACATATCATTATGCTTTCTAAGATTATGCTCAAGCTGTAAAAGTTTTTCTTGATTGGGGAAATTAACTTAAAGAATTAAAATCAAAATACGAAATTGAATAAGAGAGTATTCAAAGATTGGGTGCTAGTTATAGCATTTAAAAAAAATAATCTTATTTTTTCCCTGATATCGCTGAATCTAATGGCCAAAAATTGTTGACTTCAAATTGTCACCCAAAAAACTAAATCCCAAAAAGTATTTAAAATTTATTATTTGAATAACTGAGGAAAAGATATTATATTTATCAAACTACATCCAAATGTTTGTATCAAAATTGTAAAAAATGATGTATCAATTTTTTTTATGTAAATTATTTAACTTAAAGAAGAAAAGGGTAGAGTTTGTAAATAGAATATTAGTTACCCATTTTATTTTTTCATTGTTATTATTAATTAATGTAGTAATTTTTATTTGTATAATTTAAAACATTAAAAACATAAGTTTTATTAATATTCTACATGAGATCGTTTTACTTTTGTTATTTTTATGATTTTGACAAATTCTGGATTTTGTGGGGAGTGGGAAAGGAAGAGTTTTGAATTTTAGATGGACCCTAAATCTAGAAAATTCCAAAATCCTGAAAGCCCTCAGTTCTGAGAATTCCGGATAATAAATTCTCTACTGTATTATATAGCTTTTTAGTGTTTGTTTTGAATAACAAACGATAAAACAATAAAAATAATGGATAAATGCTAAATTAATACAAAACTTTCTTTTTCAGAAATATTAAAACTATTTACTTATTTTTTCTTTTTAGAATGTTTTACACATCTAATAGCATGTAGTAACATTATACAATTAATGTTACCAATGTATGGGTATTTAATAAAGCTTTTTTTTAAACTGTTATTATGTTATACATTTTTTAGGTGTCAGTGGAACAGCATGTATGCCAGGAATATCATCTGCAGTGCTGCAACCTGCAAGTATACCATATGTCCCAAGTGCTAAATGCTAGTGGAACAACATGAGTAGGGGGTCATTCCATGTCAAATCACCCAGACCATGGCACCCACCATCACCAATTTTGATAAAATTCAGTGAATTTGTAGAATTTATAATGCTGATTCCAAAAATATCAATTATATTGAGATTGATCAAACGGTTTGTAAGTTATGAGCTTTTAAATAGCTCCCAAGATGGCCGATTTGCCGCCATTTTGAATAGCACATGTGACAACAAAAAAGTCCATAACTTCTTTCAGATTTAAGCTAGAGCTTTCAAATTTTTTTTTGTTTTGTTCAGAATAAAGTAAACTTTCATTTAAACAGATTTTTGTAAACCTCATTTCATAAAAATGCTGTCAAAAATGACTTTTTGTCATTTTTTTAAGTAAAAAAAGGGGCAACTTCAATGGCTGATTTCCCCCAACGTACCCCCTTCAATTTTCATCTAATTGCATAAATAAGCAACTCAAAGAGTGTTTTGATGACTAATAAAAAAAACTTAATGGGTGGTTCACAGGTTTTTATTTAAAAAAATAAATTCAATTTTACTGACTTTCCCCAATAACAGAAAACGCAAGATAATGAGTTGACATTTCTTTTATTACCAGAAATATTTATATATATTTACATCCAAAAGTTTGATAAGATTTTATGTTACTTAAATATGTATGTTTAATGTGGCTAAAAAAGAGGAATCCCCTATAAAAAAGGGAATTAATAGGAATGCCAATAATGGATTTTTGCAAGACATAGAAGTACTTTCCTGACAAATTGAAATCTATTGCAGAGTTTCAATAAATTATAAGTAAAAAAGAAATGATTAAAAAAAAAACTCTACAAATAGGTACATTATACAGGGTGTTTCGCTACCAGACCGACAAACTTTGAGGGGTGATAGTAGACATAAAGACAAAGAATATTAAATAGGAAACCATGGGGCGCAAACGACTTCTGTAGGAGCTAGGGGCCATTAAAGTTTAAGGTCCAAAAATTTAAACGCTGATAAAAATTAGAAAAAAGGGTCGATTTGTTTGCGGTTTTCTCTAAAATCATTCTTTATATCACTATTTTTTTAATTTTAAAGGTTAAGTTCAAAAATTGTCGATAGAGGGCGCTTTAGACTTTAGAGTAACGAACAAATACTTTTTGTCGTTCTTTTATGCATGGGGTTGAAATTATTCTAAAGTTTAGACTTTAACTTAAATTTTAAGCCCAAAATCGGAAACATGGGGATCGGTTAACTACCGAAAATTTAACTGGGAACCGAGGAAGAGATTTTAAACGCTCATAAACATTGGACAAACTAATCGATTTTGTTGCGTTTGCGTGTAGGTCATTCCCTTGGTAATTATTTTATTCAAAATGACGTACAGCTTTCATGTCCTTATTTTTTGATAGAGGGCGCTTCCGACACATGCCCGACATTTCAATGGCATTACTCGTGGGTGTTTTACTACCAGACGACCATACTTCCAGGAAGTGTAAGGGATGCAAAGACGTCTCAGAATTACACAGGAATGTAACGTTGAAAATTTCTTTTTTGCATGTTACGTTTAGAAAAAAGCAGAAAAAACAACAACAGAAACAAGCAGAGAAACAGCAACATGTTAAAGTGGACAGAACAAAGTTTATTTAAAGGTGTTCGAAATTACGACCAGAAAAATTTCGGAAAATTTGACAGCGACAGTAGATGGCGCTGCGATTTTCTTGCGGTAGATGGCGCTGAACAGTAATGTGCGTGAAAGTTTATCTCTCGTTGCGCAGCTCTATGTGGTTCAGGCTCGATCGGGCTCTTCCACATATTACAAATGATGTTCACCGATATTCCAACGTAACATATGGACAGCGGTTGATAGGTGGTGGTGGCTCGGTTTATTGGCCTGCCAAATCACGGAACCTATCAAGTATGAGCTTCTTCTGCTGGGGTTACATGAAAAGTTGGGTATATGAGAATCCCGTACTATCAATTAAGGACTTAGCAGCTCGTATTTCTGTAGTTCCCGGAAATCTATCAAAATTTCCAGGAATCTTTCAAAGCGTGAGGAATTACATGCGACGCCGCTGTCAAGCATGTCGAATTACTTCTGGTCGTAATTTCGAACATTTTTTCTAGTAAAACTTTTAAATAAACTGTTTTGTGTCATATTAATGTGTTGCTGTTTCTCTGCTTGTTTCTTTTTATTTTTTCTCTGCTTCCTTTAACCATAACTCTCAATAAAGACATTTTCAAAGTTACATACCTATGTGATTCCGTGTCGCTTTCGCATCCTTAACACTTCCTGGAAGTATGGTAGTCTGGTAGTAAAACCCCAAGGGTATTGCCATTGAAATGTCGGAGATGTGTCGGAAGCGCCCTCTATGAAGAAATGAGGACATGAAAGTTGTACATCATTTTGAATAAAATAATTACCAAGGGAATGACCTACACGCAAACCGCAACAAAATCGATTAGTTTGTCCAATGTTTATGAGCGTTTAAAATCTCCCCCTCGGTTCACAGTTAAATTTTCGCTAGTTAACCGATCCCCATGTTTCCGATTTTGGGCCTAAAATTTAAGTTAAAGTCTAAACTTTACTATAATTTCAATCCCATGCACAGAAGAACGGCAAAAAGTATTTGTTCGTTACTCTAAAGTCTAAAGCGCCCTCTATCGACAATTTTCGAACTTAACCTTTAAAATTAAAAAAATAAAAAATCATGATATAAAGAATGATTTTAGAGAAAACCGCAAACAAATCGACCCCTTTTTTCTAATTTTTATCAGTGTTTGAATTTTTGGACCTTGAACTTTAATGGCCCCTAACTCCTAGAGAAGACGTTTGCGCCCCATTGTTTCCTATTTAATAATGTTTGTCTTTATGTCTACTATCACCCCTCAAAGTTTGTCGGTCTGGTAGCGAAACACCCTGTATAACAAAATCATACTTGTATACAATACAAAATGTAATAAAATTAAAACTCTTAAATAAAAAATACAGTAAGTAAAAGTTACACTAGTCTACATATCAGATGATTAAGAACCAATGCACCCCTTTAATGCATTTTTCTATGCTAATTACACAACTGTTCTTAGTTTTCTTCTATCACGTACAGTTTGTTTGTGATCAACTAGAGGTGATTTCTAAGATTCATTGCCGAGAACAAGCATCATGTAATAGTCACAGATAATGTGAATGTATACTTGTGGATGCTTGCGAACTTATCTAATGACTTTTAGAATACAATCTGATTGTATTCAGCATGAGATAGACAAATGGTTTATCTGCAGTGACTTCAAATGTACATTAATATTATTGGCACAAAAAGCTGTGTATACAAAAATGCCTTGCTTTCTATGTGAACGGGACAGTTCGGCAAAGCAAAATCATTGGATTTTCTGATTCGTTTTTAAATCCATTTTTGCTCACAAACGCATTCAATTGGCAGGTTCTATATATATATATATATATATATAAAAGGCATACTATATTAAAAAATGCTGTCAAAGTGGGCATTTTGAATTGAATTTAAGCGATAGTACTGGAAACGGAAAAAATGGTCATACTGAGAAAATAATTGTTGTAAATCAAGATCTAATTCATTGAACAAAAAATAAAAACACAGGTTGCAAGGCTGTCACAGACGACTATTTTTTAATTCTAACTGGCACCAACCACTTTCTTAAAAATGAAATCCATAATAGATGCTTTGATAACATTTGCAAGTAAAATATACTTCAAATTTTATATTAGAAAAATACTGGCGCACGCAGAATATAAAAATAGTTGCCTGTAGCAGCCCTGAGGTCACTTATAAATCTCTGAAAAAAAAAAAAAAAAAAAAAAAATCACATCAACAAGTATCATGTTTTTACTTTTAAAAATGAATCTGAAAATGTGTTAGAAAATTTTGAGTTGTTGAGCGTACAAAAATATTTTTTTATATACACTGCCTTAACATAATTGTGATAAAACCAGTTCTTACAGAAAAATTAAATTTTAAAAAGAACCAGATAAAATTGTTGAACTAGGCTTATATCTAAATTTGATTTAGTTTTTGTTACTGAAACAAGTACAGTAAACTATCTCAAAACTGAAACCCTAAAATCCACAACTCCTAAAAAATCTGCATATAATTTACGGATGTAAATAATGAAACATTCAGTTCAGATATAGGGGCAAAATTTGACTTTTATAATTTTATATCAATTCCATTTTATTTTAATTTGTAACTTTTGTTAATAGTCCTGAATTCATGTTTTTTTTCCCACGAAGGAAAAGAAATATATTCTGAAAAAATTCAGATTTTTCTTATATCATTGGTAATCACAATCTTATCAAATATATTTATGTACTAATCAAGCTTTTTTGGTTATTAAATCTAAATCTGGCTAAACCTGAAAAAAAAACTTCTTTATTTTATGATTTTGTTGAGAATTAGTAATGTATCTTTATGAGGTACATTAGTAACTACATTGAATAATTTAGGAAAGATATATTTCATGTTTATAATGAATATTTAATCATATATTGATTATTAACTTGATCCTTACTTTTAATATTTTAATCACTTTGAAAATTATCTAAATTTTTATTATTTTAATTTATTACTTATTTTAATATTTTATTATATTGTAAAGCATTCATTTTAGTTTTGATTGCATTATTAATTGCATTCAAATTCCTGTTTAAAAAAGGGTAAACAGAGTAATGACCGGAAATCGGCAAAATTCTAAAATCCACAAAACTTCTGGTTCCAAGCTGTGCGGATTTGAGGGAGTCTACTGTATTTAACTGCAAAATTTACATCTGCCTGTTGGCAGGGATTTTTTAAAATATTAATTACCTTTACTTTAAATTATTATTGATGTAGATATATTTTTAATAGCTTGTTTATTGTGTATGTGATATGTTATTTTGTATTAATTTAAAGTACCTTAATTTTTATTTAAGAGTTGCAATTTTATTGTATTTTGTATAAAATAAAAGTACGATTTTGTCATAAAATTCAACTATTTGTAGAACTTTTTCCATCATTTCCTTTTTATTCATAATTTACTGAGACTGCAATAGATTTCAATTTGTCGGATTGTAAGAATCCACTATTGGTATTTTTATTTATTCCTATAAAATTCTCCTTTTTTAGGCACATTAAATATATATATTTATGTAACATTAAACCTTATCAAACTTTTAGATGTAAATATGTATGATATTTCTGGTAATAAAAGAAATATCAATATTATCTTGTGTTTTCTGCTATTGTGGAAAGTCAGTAAAATTGAATTTATTTTTTTAAATAAAAACCTGTGAACCGCCCATTAAGTGTTTTTTATTAGTCATCAAAACACACTTTGAGTTGCTTATTTATGCAATTAGATGAAAATTGAAGGGGGTACATTGGGGGAAATCAGCCATTGAAGTTGCCCCTTTTTTTACTTAAAAAAATGACAAAAAGTCATTTTTTGACAGCATTTTTATAAAATGAGGTTCACAAAAATCTGTTTAAATGAAAGTTTATTTTATTCTGAACAAAACAAAAAAAATTTGAAAGCTCTAGCTTAAACCTGAAAGAAGTTATGGATTTTTTTTGTTGTCACATGTGCTATTCAAAATGGCGGCAAATCAGCCATCTTGGGAGCTATTTAAAAGCTCATAACTCACAAACCGTTTGATCAATTTCAATATAATTGATATTTTTGGAATCAGCATTAGAAATTCTACAAATCCACTGAATTTTATCAAAATTGGTGATGGTGGGTGTCATTTTTGGAAAAATCTGGGTGATTTGATATGGAATGACCCAAAGGTTTTTTTGATTTTTTCGAAAAAACAAAACAAAAAAAAACAGGTTTTTTTCTAACCCTGATGTTTAGTAATTTTAGCAATATAACAAAAAATTATTCAAAATGTAAATTTGACATGGTTTGCTAATTAAACTTTTTCAAAGTCCAATTTAAAATAAAATTACCTAATTATAATGTTATTTCTTAATTTTTTGTAGTTTTATTTATTATGGTAACTGCCGTTACTGAAAAACGAATGCAAGTTACATTACTAAAATTACTGTAATATATTAGTCTAAATGTAATGTAAGTTACCATGGAATGATCCTTAAATCATGGATAAAAAACAGTATTAATGTATTATAAACAGGGAAACTATTACATCTATGCATAAACAAGTCTTTAATATAAAACAAGTAATATAAAGCAAATTTAAGTTTGGTTCTTGAAATAAATACATAAAATAAATTTATGCAGATCATGCAATTTTTTTTCAATAGAAGATTGACTACCATTACTTCATGTAGTGTGTGCAAGGATGTAGTGGAGGGTATATGCCGTATGCCTTCTGGGTTTTTTTTATGGAACACCGTATACTCTCTGTTTCTCAAGAAAGCTAATAGTACCTACACTCTAAAGTATACTCTCTGCCTTGCAGCCTATACCCTCTGTATTTTTTATGACTACATCACTGAGTGTGTGCTTAGAGGAACTACCAGGGTTGGTAAAAAACCGGGTTTTTTTGGTTTAAACCGGGTTTTTTTAATATGTTTTCCTGTTTCATATACATGCAAATTTATGAACAAAAGTAAACATTTTTGAATATATAAGTAATAATTTGATTTAAAGGTAATTCTAATCAATATAATTATTTAATATACAATCAATTATGTAGAAAATTGAAATTCTTTAAAATCTAAACATTTTTAGAAAAAGCTGTGTCTTATATTTCAAAAATAAAATGTGCTACATAATGAAACATTGATACCCTGAAAATCCCAATGAACAATCTTTTGATTACTAGCACTATAAATAAATATATGATATAGATTCATATATAAAACTTCATATATATTATTTTCAAATGATTATTCAAAATAATTAATTTGAAATACTTGTTATATGTGATGTCTGATTTTTTTGTTAGAAGACTGCATGAGTTAATTATCTTTTATTGAAAAATAAAGCTTTTTATAAAGAATTTTTGGAAGGATTTGAATTTAGCAGTAGAGTCTTTACACACTTCAAGCATTGTGTTTTCTAAAACTACCAGTTAAAAGATAACTGTTAAATAAACAAAAATATCTATTTAACAGCTTTTTAGACTGTTGAAAAACATTGATGTTAAAATATACAGTAGATTTATAAATGCTGTCATCTACCAAAGAATTTAAACAGCCATCGGACTGCATGCTCTATTATAACACTTAGTATTTTTAAACATCTAAACTAAAAATTGCATTTTTTAGGCATTTTTGAGACTTTTTTTCTATTATGTCTCAAGCAAACCTTGTCTTGCCCCCCCCCCCTCCCCCCTTTCTGCCAATTTTCTTAACTGATCTAAGTAATGGGTTTGGTTATGCAATAGAAGATTTAAATATATCTTTTGCATATTTTAGTTAAATGTCAACAGGTGCTTTACTAGTGCCTAATTTTTCAATGTCTTCTTATTCGACTTCATATCTTGAGTATTTTTTTTTATTCTTAAAAAATAATCCCTCCAATCAAGAAAAATTTCTTTTAGAGCTTGACTGAAATTTTAAAGATAATTTTATGTCATTATCTGTACATCTGCGTTTCTCAAAGGAAAATATTTTTTAAATCTAAATATTGCATATTTTTCATCTATTTTATTTTTGCTAAATTTACATGATTTAAGTGTTTTCTGTAGAGTTTCAGATATGTTCATCAGTGCATGAAATATGCATTCTACATATATACTAACATGACCTTGACTAGACTCACTATGTCTTATGCAGTGATAGAAATTGGGAGATAAAAGGGAGGCGTCAAATGACGACTACTGTAAAAACCTTAGGCGTGAAATTAAGATTTTTAGTTGCAGTTTCTAAAATTCATATTAATATTACTGTAATACTGCATATAATTTTGGAGTGATTTGGAGTAAAAGAATAATTTTGAAATTCGCATCAAATTTTCTTTAAGGTTACTACAGAGACAAGAAAAAAATCCACTACCAATATTTTTTTTATTTTTTTTTGGGGGGGGGGGGGGTGTCGCACCATTTTTACGAATTTTGCGTATTTTGCTATCTTTCGGCACAATTTGCCGTTTTCTTGTAATATTTCGACGAAATTTGCAGCTATTTTTGCGATGTTTCGACGTGATCTTTTGATGAAACTTGCCGGTTTTTTCGCAATCTTTTGATGAAACTTGCTAGTTTTTTCACGATTTTTTAAAATATTTTGCCTTTTTCACAATCTTTTGCCAAACTTTGACGTGTTTTTCACAATCATTTGGCGAAACTTCTCGTTTTTTCGATCTTTTGGCAAGCCTTGCCATGTTTTTTTGAGATTTGTTGACGAAATCGGCAGTATTTTTTCGCAATCTTTTGACAAAATTTGTCGTTTTCTGCTGGGCTGGGAACACCTCCCCCCCCCCTGTTAATTATGTGTTTTTTTTGCAACCTTTTGGTGAAAATTACTGATTATTTGGGATTCCTTGAAGAAATTTGCATTTTTTTGCGAGCTTTTAATGGAATTAACACTTTATTGCGATCCTATGACAAGACTCTTATTTTTTCTGTAATTCTTTGACAAAATTAGCTTTTTACTAAAGATTCTGTGATGAAATTAAGATTTGTTTTCACGATCCTTCATAGAAAATTGCATTTTTTTTTTGCGATTCTATAACAAAGTTTGTCTTTTTCCCCAGATTTTTTTGACGAAATTAACTTTTTTTGCGATTACTTTATGGAATTCGCGTTTTTCTTGCGATTCTTTGACAAAATTTGCATCACTATTCACAATACTTTGTAGAAATTTGCCTTTTTTTTACGCTATTGTATAAAAAACTTATCCTTTTCTGTTATTTTTTGAAAAAAAAAATCGTTTTTTTCTCCCATCTTTTGCCGAAAGTGGCGATTTTGTATACGAGCAATTGATGATTTTTTTTTTTTTTTTTTTTTTTTTTTTTTTGCGACTATTTCTCGAAATGTTTTTTTAGTTCTGATTTTTCAGACTAGACCATTTTTTTTTTAATTTTCGGAGCTGAATGTCTAATAAATTTTTAAAAAGCTAGGCGTCAAATTTGACGAGCAAGAATAATTTTCTAGTCGTCAAATTCAATTTTTTAGTTGCATTTCACGACTAACGACTGCTAATTTCTAACACTGGTCTTATGGTGACTATTGAGATAAGACTTAAAAATAGAAATTACTTTCATCCAATAATTTGAAACACTTAAATTACAAAAATGAGAAAATATTATATTAGATTTGTTCTAAAAAACCAGTTGGTTTGAACTGTGCCAACCTAGCTGGCAAAAGAATAAAATTATAATGCAAAAAAACACAATCCCAATGTAAGAATGCAAGAAAAACAAAAGCTTGTTAAAATCACTGATCACAGAGCAAATAAAAAGCTCATTGCCAATTATTCAATAGCATACATAACAAAAAGAATTTGTAAAAAGATGAAATCCTTAGTAAATCTTAACTAATTAAGCAATTTAAATAATAAAAGTGCATTTTTAACTCGAGTCTGCCCTTCTGGTAAAGGTTAAAATTCGCGGTCGCCACCGGCCACAGGGCGACTAAATGTAAAAAATTGGCGACTTTATGTTATGCACCTGATCGCCATTTTGGCGATCAATCATTTCGGAAAATTAAAAAAAAGTCGGTCATAAATCCGAAAATTAGGACAGAATCACAAATTTTGACAAAAGGTCGCCGAAAATAACCAATTTTGCCAATCGTTCGAAGAACAATAGCTAATTTCGTAAAAAGATCGCGGAAAAACGCGAAATTAATCAAAAAATTTCGACAAATATCGGTAAAAAATCGAGGAATAAAAGTAAATTTCATCGAGAAATGATAAAAATACGACAAATTTCATCAAAATATCGCGAAAAAAAGGTAGATTTCGTCAAAATATTGCGAAAAAACGGCAGATTTCGTCATAAAATCGCGTAAAAACGGTAGATTTCGTCAGAAAAATCGCGAAAATCGGCCAATTTCGTCAAAAAATCACGAAAAATCGGCTTATTTCGCCAAAAGATCGCGAAAAAATGGCAGATTTCTTCAAAAGATAACGAAAAATCGGTGTATTTCGCCATAAGATCGCAAAAAAACGGCAGGATTCGTTAAAAAATCGCGAAAAAACGCAGATTTAGTAAAAAAAAAATCACGAACAGAATATTTCGTCAAAAAATCGCGAAAAAACGGCAGATTTCGCCAAAAAAACTCGAAAAAACGGTAATCTTTATCAATAATTGCAAGAAAAAAAAGCTAATTTCATCAAAAGATCGCGGAAAAACGGCAGATCTCGTCAAAAGATCACGAAAAATCGGCATATTTCGTCAAAAGATCGCGAAAAACGGCTGATTTCGTCAAAAAATCGCGAAAAACGGTAGATTTGGTTAAAAAAAATCACAAAGAAAAATTGTTGCATTAATTGCAAAAAAAAAAAAGCTAGTTTCATAAAAATATCACGAAAAAACGGCAGATTTCGTCAAAAGATCGCAGAAAAAAGGTAGATCTCCTCAAAAATTTGCGAAAAAACTGCAAATTCCGTCAAAAAAAGCAAATTTAGATTAAAAACGCGGAAAAACAATAAATTTTGTCCAAAAATCGTGATGAAACGATAAATTTCGTCAAAAAATTGCGAAAAAACAGCAAATTTCTTCAAAAGACTGAGAAATCCATTTCCCAATAGCGGAAAATATTACTAAATTCATCAAGTGGTCGAAAAAAAATCCCCATTTTCATTATCTGTAATGAAAATGGGGATAATGAAAATACATTATCTGTATCTGTAATGGGGAAAAAATCTAAGTTTGAATGAAGTTATGGTTTTCTTTACATATAAAATAATTATTAACTATTTAATATTCTGATTAGAATTAATATGATACTTAGTGGCATCTATGATAGTAATTAGTGGCCACTAACTTGACAATAGTGGCTACTAAACATTCAGCCTCTACTGGCCACTGGCTACTAATACAAATATTGAATTTTAACCTTTACCTTCTGGCTATATATATATGTTTTACAAATAATGGCTATATATATATATATATATATACACTATATTGCCATTGATTATGGGACACTTGCGATTTTAGACATTTTACTAAATATCTAGAAAAATACATGAGGAATCATCTCGAAACTCTTAGTGTATAAATATAATAGTATACGTCATACATCTCCGTGAAGATTTTTTACCGAAACTCCATAGGGGACCGTCAACAAAGTAAAAAAGAATGAATATCTTTTGAATAACCCTGTCAAAACTAATGTAGCAAAAGCGCTCAAACTCTAGATTATGATTGAATGCCTTATTGTAATACACTGTGTTCATTTTTATGCAAATAGCATGCATACTCGCAGAGTAATTAAGGTTTTTATAAAAATGGTCCCAATTTTTTTCAAGTTTTTCCCTCATAATTTTCAGAGTTCTTAATATAAAATAATATTTTTTTCAGAAAATATGACAAACAACATTGCACACAGTACCCTGTAATCAGAATTAAAAAATAATAAAAATTGTATGAAAAATGAGTAGGTTTACTAAATTTTTTACTGCGCATGCGTCAAAGATACCAAAATTTCATTTGCATATTATGTTAGCTAAATGTATAGAGCAACTTTTGTAAAAGTCTCAAAATTATAGCTTTAAAATTCTGAAAGTAATCGTCTATAGAAAAAGGATAAAATCCGTTGTTTCCAAAATGAAGCAAAAAAATGAGCGATTGTATCCAAAAGTAGTCATAACATCCCGTATTGAGTATTCTATATTGACACTAATCAATGAATATATGGATACAACCCCTCTTGTTTTTGCTTCATTTTGAGAATAACGGATTTTCAACTTATTCAATTGACGATTATTTTCAGAATTTTCAAGTTATGATTTTGTGACTTTCACAAAAGTTGCTCTATACATTTAGCTAACATAATATGCAAATGAAATTTTGATATCGTTGACGCATGCGCAGTAAAAAATTATTTAGTAAACCAACTCATTTCGTATACAATTTTCATTATTTTTTAATTCTGATTCGTTGTTTGTCATATTTTCTGAAAAAAATATCATTTTATATTAAGAACTCTGAAAATTATAAGGAAAAAACTTGAAAAAATTTGGGACCATTCTTATAAAAACCTTAATTACTCTGCGAGTATGCATGCTATTTGCATAAAAATGAACACAGTGTATTACAATAAGGCATTCAATCATAATCTAGAGTTTGAGCCCTTTTGCTACATTAGTTTTGACAGGGTTATTCAAAAGATATTCATTCTTTTTTAATTTGTTGATGGTCCCCTATGAACTTTCGGTAAAAAATCTTCATGGAGATGTATGACGTATACTATTATATTTATACACTTCAGTTTCGAGATGATTCCTCATGTATTTTTGTAGATATTTAGTAAAATGTCTAAAATCGCAAGTGTCCCATAATCAATGGCAATATAGTGTATATATATATAGGCCTTAAAAAAGAAAAAGAAAGAAAGAAAACTGATTAGTTTTTTCTAACCAGCTAATTTTAGAAAAAATAGTTATTCTGCCATATAGTTTACAGCTTACAAGAAAAGTTGAGTTGATTAAATTTTTTTGTCCTTTTAGAAACTTATTAATTCATTATTTTTGTACAGCTTTGCTTGTAGCTACTTCATAATTTGGATTTTGCATTTTTCAATAATGTGTAAAATAAAACATTTGAGTAAAAGAATAAAAAAAACCAGGTGAAAAAAAACCAGCATGGTTTTTTTTAAAAAACCAATTGGTTTAAACCATGGTTTAAACCAACTTGGTTTAAACCAAACAACCCTGGGAACTACAGTACAATATAAACCTACAGTCCCATTTCATCCCACTCTCCCCTCATACAAAACAAAGAATAGAAGATTTTTTTTTATTAAATAAATGCATAATTTCAATAAATAATTAATGCACATTAAAAGCAAAATTGGTGGAATTTTTCACACATTTCATTACCTAATCTATACATAATTCTATGATCTATACAATTTTAAAATAAATTTATTAGTGTAGCATTGCAGTATATACTTTGATGCCAATTAACTGCTTTGCCAGCACCCCACATGGCATTGTATTAACCATGTATGTAGAAATTAAAAAAACGATAATAAGTAATATATTGTACAATAAACACATACAGAGTTTGAAGAAGCAATCTTTCATAACAAAGTATAAGAAATGTTACTTGGAATAAAATTTTAAAAATTAAAATTCGACCAAAGAATGTGCTTTAAAAAACTACTGTTACTTATTGTAACTATCAAAACTTCAAATTATTATTATTATTATTTTAAAAGCAAAGAAGTAGGAAACTAAATAATCAGAAACTGTCAAAATGTGCACCTGTGGATTCTACTTAAGCATTTGAACAAGGCTACCTAAACACATTAATTTTACAATCAAATTATCCACAGTGCAAAAATTAAAGCAAACAGATATGTTCAAGCAAAATCTAATAGTCGGAACTGTAACAGATATTGCAGAATGAAAAAATATGAATAAGTTACCTCCTCAAATCAGAATTCATATTCCTCTTATTTTCTTTAATAAAAGAAAATTTTGTTGGTACTGCATCAGCTGTTAAGTGTCTTCTGCCAGAAAACATTTCCATCTTAAAACACTCAGGCTCAAAATGATCCGAACAAATTTTTGAATGTTTGCTGGGATTAAAATTTTTCCTTCTTATTTTCGCAAGCCATACTTTTACTAAATCTTTATTCTTCAAAGGAAATGAATGAAAAGAAACAGTTTTATTCCCTGCTCCACTATTATTACAACCAAATGCACTGCAATATGAAGGCATAATAATAATTTTTAAAAAAAAGCCTTCAAAATGCAAGTAAGACAGAGAGAAAAAGTAGTAAACAAAGACTGCGTTCGAGGTCTACGTGAACTGCGCGCGCGAGCTCAGGGGATTTTGTTTGGAGCAGGCTTTATCAAAGAATTGTATTATTTTTATGGTTCAAAACAGATAAAAACAAAGATATATATATATATATATATATATATATATATATATAGTAAAAAAATAAGTTTAAAAAAATTTCTAGCGCTTGATTTGGATATACTGACATAAGAAGTATCATTTGATCATTCGCAAAAATAAAAACCCAGATAGGGCGTAGCACAAATCTCAAGCAACCTCTCTACCAACCAACCATGTTTCCATTTGCTTTTACCGCGAATAACAAAATATAGGGCGCGTTTTATTTACACATAATTTAATTCTATTGTTTTGTTTTGTATTTTTACTTACTTTTTGTCTATTTATCCTTTTTATGTTACTTATTGTATCTTTTATTCAGAAAATTAAAGGCATAAATATTCAAATAGGTGAAATATTCATTATCTGTCAATTTTGTATGTTATTGTGTCATAAGTGCTGTTAGTTATTCCCTGCGATTCTTATACTCAAATGCAGTTCTGTGAATAAATAATTTCAAGTTTCAAGCAAAATTGTTGCACATATTATGAATTATAGATAAATTGCTTTTATTATAATTTACTCAGAAATTATTTTTCATTTATCTCTGAATTGAAAATTAAATGAAAGACAGGTCATACAAATCGAAGAATGCGGAAAACAGGATTACAAAATATCTCAGCAACTAATGATTCAATTAACTTCGTTCATGCAAAACTTTTGTTATTTTATTGCCTTTTACGTCCACTCTTTAAAAAAAAAAAATAAATAAATAAATAAAAAAAAATATGTGCCCTTTCATCAGAACAAATTGTTTGAGAATCTGAAAAAAAAAAAATAGCTTTGGATAATCGAAGTTACTGACATTAAATAGGCTTCATCCCATTCTTACATACTAAGTACATATAAAATTTCAAGTACTTTATCGCAATTCATTGAGGAGATAGAGCGTTTGCAAACAGACGGATGGCGAATTTTCGTTTCTCTAAAAAATATGTTTTTTGGAATCTCCACTATCTGAAACGTGAAAATCCGTCAAAAAAAATTTTTTTTCCCGATTTTCAAAACATTTGCAAGATTTACCCTATACAGTAGACTACTTCAAATCTGCTTTGTTTGGGACTAGAAGTTGTATGTCATTGCTTTGTTTACATTTTTTAAAAAGTCATTTGAATATAAATAATAATGCAATCAAAACTATAATGAATACTTACAATATAATAAAATGTTAAAATAGGTAATAAACTAAAATAATAAAAATTTAGATACTATTTAATATGGTTAAAAGCAAAGGTCAAATTAATAATCAATTATGTATGATTGAATATTCATTATAAAGATAAAATGTATTTTTCCTAAATTATTCAGTGAAATTTGCATCATAAAGGTACATTACTTATTCACATCAAAATTATAAATAAGGAAGTTTTACTTCAGGTTTAATCAGACTTAATAACCAGAAAAGCTTGATTAATATATAAATATATTTGGTAACAAGACTGTGATTATCAATGATATCAGCAATATCTTGCTTTTTTTCAGAAATAAATTTATTATTACTTCATGAAAAAACATGAATGTAATAATATACATAAAAATATGTATGGAATTGAGATAATAATAAAAAATCAAATTTTGTCCCTGTATCTGAACTGAATATTTTATTGTTTGCATCCATAAATTATGTACTGATTTTAAAGAGTTGCAGATTTGAAGGAGTTTACTGTACTACGTATGATGGGTAAGTAAAAAAAAGTATTTTTGGGTAGCTACCAAAAACTCATTTTTTAAAAAATATAGCATTTTTAGTAACTATTGTTGCTTGTCCACGTAGCTGTCATTAGAATACTAAATATCCTGATTGGTAATTGGCCAGATGTGATCGATATTTCCCCATTGCGAAGGTAATTACCAATCACTGAAAATTTTTTAATTAAACAAACTATGAATAATATTTTAATCAAATTCTATATTTTATTGAATAGACACATAGTGAAGCTTTAACCATGCTAAATTTGGTTACATTAATTGGAATAATTTTAAAAAAATTTAGTATTTACATGTTTGAGTTTATGATTGGGAATTACCCCAGTCTACCACCCTACAACATTTCTAAATATCACATAAATTAAAATTGTATGTTCGTGTGAAATTTGCTTGAGAACTGCAGCTCCAATTTAAATACCTTTTGAAAATTATTTTCAAGTTAATGTATTTAATCCATCTTGGCAATGAACATTTGTTAACTACAATAATGTAATGTAACTATAGGTAACATTACTACAATTAGCAATTTGTTGCTCAGCGGGGGGGAAAAAAAAAAAAAAAAAATCATAATTTTTGTTATGTTTATGGAAACTGTATCATCTTAAAGAAAATTAATAAATTTTAATATAAAATATTTGTATTTGAGTTATATTGAAGTTTTAAAATGTAAATATCAATTTTTGTTTTTATTCTAGTATAACAATAATTTACTTAGGGAGTAATCACTTAGAATGGTTATATGTTTTGCTGCAGACTGTTCTCACCGTTCAGGTAGAGAAACATGTTCTTTTTTTAGATTTCCACACGATGCAAAAAAAAGGGCTTTGTGGACAAGACTTTCAAGGTATATATTTATGTATAAACTTTTTATGACATTTCTAGATTTATGAACAGTACATATATATATTTTTCTATAAATGAAGATAATAAGAATAAAACTCTATTTTTAGTTATAAATGCAGTACTGTCATTTCTATGATGTGATTTGTGTTCTATTCCATCTAAAGTATGATAATTAGAAATCTAATTTAAAAACATAAAAAAATATATGAGGGTGCAAGGGAATTGTAAAATTGTTTTAAGGGTCCTGCCCTTGCTTGTGAAGAGACTCGTGAGGTAATCCTATGCCTATGGGGAGGCATTTTTTTAAAACTCACATTTGGACAATTTTTAATTTCTTTTTTCTTTTTTTTTTTTTTTTTTTTTTTTTTTAATTTTGCATTGGATAGCTGAGGTCCCTTTCAAGATTGCTTTTTCGACTTTGGTCGCAGATATCTTTTATAAAATTACTTTCATTTTCTGAACCGGTTCTGAAAGTGAAAGTAATTTTATAAAAAATATCTGTGACCAAAATTGAAAAAGTAATGAAGGAGCGATCCAGTGAGGGACCTCACCTATAAAATGCAAAAAAAAAAAAAAAAAAAAAAAAAATTGTCAGAATGCAAAAAAGTTATTAGAAATATGGGTACTACGCTGTTATCCTGTCGACCAATTTCACCAAATTATACAAATCGCCAAATTATAAATATTGACATAATTTTTATTTTAATAATGAAAAAACAAAAAATTAGTAGAATATTAAAAAAATAAAAAGTCCCAATAAAAATCACTTAATGACATTTTAAACACCTGAATCGTTAATGTAATTAAATGTGACATTCACGATCATCCATTATTGGCATTTAATCTTATAGTTTGCCGATAATTTTTTGATTGACGGGATAACCTAGTAGTACTGAAATATGCCTCCCCTTAGTATTAGCTTGCGAGTGTCTTTGCAGGCAGGGACAGCACCCTTAAATATGCTTATGCATGATTTTCAAAATTATCACAATAAAATATAATTTTTAAAATGTCAATATTTTCATCAATCAATGACACAAAAAGGATTAGTGTCAAATTTTATCCTATTTAATTTCAGATACTTATTAGTTGCCAATATACATATATGTTTATATACACATATATTTATGTATATATGCATAGGTATGTGTATATGTATAGATGTGGTTGTATACATAACACTGGCACCCAGCTAATGATAACTCATGGGTGAAAGTTTTCCGTCCACAGACGGAATTCCGTCTTTCAAAAACTCCCGTGAACGGAAACGGGACGGAAAAATCTTCGAGGACGGAAGCGGATCGCGAAAAAGACGTGCTTATCGTCAAATGATCGCGGAAAAAAAACAAACTATTTATCGTCAAAGGATTGAGAAAAAAACGTGATTTTCGTGAAATACTCACGGAAAAGAGTTATTTCTGACAAAAGATCGCAAGAAAAGATGCGTTTTCTGTCAAAACTTGAGAAAAACACGCTATTTCTGTCGAAGGATCGCAAAAAACACTATATTTTTGTCAAAAGATTGTGAAAAAAAAAAAAAAACGCTAATTCCGTTAAAGAATCGTGGAAAAGATTTTTTCTGTTGAAAGATCGCGAAAAACAGCCTATTTTCGTCAAAGGATCACGAAAAAGACGCTGTCTCGGTCAAAGAATGCTTAATAGACACGGTCTCTGTCAAAATCTTGCAAAATAAACGCGATTCCTGTTAAAGGAACCCGAAAAAAATGCTATTTCCGTCAAAAAATCGTGAAAGTCTCGGTCAAAAAATGCGAAATAGATGCAATCGTTCTCAAAGGATCGCGGAAAAGAGGCGATTTCCGTGAAATGATCGCAAAAATACTCACGATTTTTATCAAATGATTGCAGAGTAAATGCGATTTTTGTCAAAGGATCGTGAAAAAAGACGCGATTTCCGTCAAATGATCGCAAAAAAAAACCCGACGAGTTTCATCAAATGATTTCAGAGAAACGCGAGTTTTATTAAAGGATCGTGAATAAGACGCAAATTTTGTCAAAGGCTCGTAGAAAAGACACGAATTTTGTCAAAAAATCGCGAAACAGACGCGATTTCTGACAAAGGATCGCGAAACAGACGCAATTTCTATGAAAAGGATCGCGAAAAAGACGCGATTTTTGTCAAATTCTCATAAAAAAACTCGCGATTTTTATCAAATGATTGCAGAGAAGATGATCGCGATTTCTGTCAAAGGATCGCGGATAATGCGCGTTTTCTGTCAAAGACACGCGAAAAACACCCAAATTTCGTTAATAGATCGTATGAAATACCTGGATTTCATCAAAAAATCGCAATTTTCGGCAAAAGATCGCAGAGAAGTGGCAAATTTTGGCCAAAAATAGGGTAATAAACGAATTTTGTTATAGAGTTTTGGAAAAAAACTCAGTTACGTGTGTTCATATCTGCTCAGTGGGTAAGGGGGGTCAAAATATTTTCAGTCTTGGCAAAATTTCAAACTTGCACCCATGTGATAACTACCTAATTTCATTTGAACTTTTTTTTTTTTTCACATTAGTATTTGATTTAAAAAAATAGGTGTATATTAATGTAGGCGAGCTGACAGAGATCCCATACCAGCTTCAAGATTGTGCAGCTGTCATTTTCCAGATGGAAAAAAAGAAAATGGCCCCAGTTATTTTTCTTATAATCTAGAATCTAGATTTGCATTTAATTCTCCTGAAATAAGAAGGTAAAATAAATCTTTAAAATGTTAAATTTTCTCAGTTATACAAAAAATGTGTTTCTTTAAATATGATACAGCTTGAAAATAATTATCAACTTCTTTTAATATTGTTGATAAAATAAACTTTGTCTTTAGAAACCCATTAGGTTGAGCAGAGTTTCCCCCAGAGGATTTCAGAGGGGCACCTGCCCCTCCTGCCCTTAAGTTTAAGAAATAGCGCCCCTCTTGCCCTTGATCCAAAAACTGGCGCCCTTCTTGCCCCACATTTGAAAAAACGCAGCCCTTCAGTGATGATATGGACGCGCTATAGCACATAAAATCGGTGACGGAACATATATCGCTTACGCGTCTCACAAAGCGCAAAGAAACAGCAAATTTTGTTAAAAAATCGAGAAATAACGACTAATTTCTGGCAAGACTAGCAAAAAAGGTTAATTTCATCACATAGTTCCGAAAAAAACGGTAGATTTCCTCAAAAGATCATGAAAAAATGACAAATTTTGTCCAAAAATCGCCATAAAACGAAAAATTTTGTCAAACGGTTTGCAAAAAAACGACAAATTTTACCATAAGATTGCAAAAAACGACAAATTTCACCAAAAGATCATGAAAAGCGACAACTTTTGTAAAAAAAATCGTGATAAAATAGCAGATTTCGTCCAAAAATTCAAGAAAAAACGCAAAATTCGTTGAAATATCCCAAAAAGACGACAGATTTCATCAAAAGATCGTGAAAAAAATACAAATTTCTTCAAAGGGGCACAAAAAAAGTTAATGTCAGAAGTGAATTTTTCTGTTCTAAAAACTAATTTTCCTGCTTCAAAATTGTGTTTCTATTGCTTCAAAAGTGGATTTTCCTGCTTCACAATTTGTGGCAAGCGAAGAGAAAATCGCAACCGGAGCATAGTTAGCCCCCTCCTAACTTTTTTTTCTAACAGCCCCAAAATGATGTTTTTTGTGATCTTTTAACAATTTTTTTTTTTTTTTTTTCGCGATCTTTTCACGAAATTTGTTGTTTTATCGTGATTTTTTTGCAAAATCTGCTGTTTTTTAGCGATCTTTTAACAAAATCTGCTGTTTTTGTGATTTTTTAACAAAATTGCCCGTTTTTTCAAGATCTTTTAACAATAATTGCCGTTTTCTCGTGGTCTTTTAACAAAATTTATCTTTTTTTCTTTTTCTAAATTTTTGGATTTTTTTTTTTCCCCCGATTCTTTTTTTTTTTTCTTTCAAAATTTCTGTTTTTTCATGATTTTTTGAACCGATACAACTCTATAAAAGTGTCCTTAAAAATTAAAAAAGTGCCCGGGAGAATGTAAAAAGGGCCCTTAAAAATCAAAAAAGTGCCCTTTCCAAAACAGTGGCACCCTGCCCCTTTTTAAACCTGGGAGAAACTCTGGGTTGAGCAGCAGGGATATAGTGGAGGGTATACGGGGTCAGGGTTGCCACTCAACCTGGAAAACACAGGGAATTTTAAATCTCCTCCCAAAACAGGGAAAATCTGGGGAATTTTTTAAAAAATCCTAAAAAATCTGGAAAACACAGGGAATTTGGTAATGGCAAATTATATCATTTCTAATTAGCCTTCATACACGCATATATTTTTTCACACTCGACATGGAATAAATGCGTTGCAGTACAGGGAATTTTTTTTCAAGATTAGAGTGGCAACCCTGGGGGTGTACGCTCTGGATTTTTTAAAGAAACACCATTTACCCTCTGTTTCAAAAGGAAGCTGTACTATATGCATTCTATGGTATACCCTCTGCCTTGAGCGTACACCCTCTGCTTAGAGCGTATATCCTCTGTTATTTTTATGACTACACCCCTGTTGAGCGGACTGAAGCCTAAGGGCCAGAAAAAAAGGGGTCCCAGTGCTAAGATTTTCCTAATAAAAATTTTTTTTTTTTTTTTCACATTAGGCAGGTTAATGTTTAATACAAAAGACAAATGATATGCAAATTTTTTGTCTTAATCTATCTATATATACATATATAAAATAGTTTGCCCTGACTGACTGATAATCAATGTACAACCCAAACTACTGAACCTAGAAGCATGAAAATTGAGGAGAAAATACTTCTTAAGATATAAGCTTGCACTAACAAGAAAGGTCTCCATACTGGGCATATATTTTTTTTTTTTTTTTTTGAAAAAAAAATACTAATTATACTATTTATGTATGTAATAAAGGATCAGTCAAAATTAGAGGTGGAATTACAGTATAAAGTATGTAAAAAAATACTTTAGAATATTTTGTGTGATAAAAGTACTTTGCGATTTGGCAAGGAGCACTTTTTCTCACCAAAAGCAAAGGATTTTAATGCAAATGAAAATGTTGAATTTTTAGAAGACATGTAAATGGTATTTAATGAATTTAACCTCTTCGATCCCTGGGTACCCAAACGGGTACATACATTTTGCCCCATTTTATTAATGATACTCAAATATAAATGAAATTTCGATATAAGAATAATATGTTTCAAATTCTAAGATTCGAGCTAATGAAAATAAAACAAAAATCTTGCTCTGAAGTCAAACGAGAGAAGAAATAATTCAGTAATAATTAATAATACTGCATTAATACTCAGTAGCGAAGAGGTTAAGCATAAAAAATGAAAGAGTTTAATATGAACCAATAATAATAGTAATAAAAATTCCTGTCGGCTTGGCCTATAGGCGGAGGTAGATTTTGAAGTTAAAAGCCACTATTTTGAAATTCATACAAAAAAGTGATATTTTGATAGTTGAATTTTTAATTGGCTTGATATTTTTTTGTGTTGAAGTAGAGGGTATTTAGTAAATAATGTGCAATTTTTAAATTAAACTTCCCATTTCCTTTCCATTTCTCAAAAGAAATGGGATGTTTCATTTTCTAATAGGGGAGAAGTGACACTACTTTTTCTTTGTAACTTTTGTCATTTTTTTTTTTTTTAACATATTATGAGATCCCACTTATTTTCCTTTTCCATGTTTTTGTACATATGTTCATGTATTATGTGACACATGTTATTCTACTCAACTGTGATGCTTTTTTGAGATATAAGTAATTGAAGTTTTGCCGATTTTGAATATTTAACAAATTATATCTGCTAACAGCAGCAATATCTCAGTAAAGTTCTTTATTATTTAGCTTCTCCTAGTAGTATATTTTCGTATTTTATAAGAAAAAGTTTGGGGTACTATTGTTTAAATAAGATAATAAGAACAGAAAATAGACAAAAACGTCATTTTGATTGCATTTTGTGACAACATAACAATGTAAATTAACAATGCCCCACGGAAACAAGTAAATTTTAATAAGCAGGCAGTATTATACTAATAGTTTATTACAAAATAATTTTGGGATGTTGTTGCTTTCCACAGATATATCGTTCTAAACATGCTATAATTTTATTTTTCATGAAAAATGCCATTCACAACCTTGAACTTTCACATTTTATTCTGGGAAAGGAAATTTTTTTCAGGGCTTCAAAATTGTACATTATTTATTAAATATCATCTTCTACTTCAACATAAAATCAAGCAAATCAAAGAATATAATTATGACACTTTGTGTGATTTTCAAGATAATGGCTCTTAAGTACTCATTTCAACTGCAAAAACATAAAGTATGATTAGAGATAACCCAGTTTATCAACTTAATTTGGCCACATTTGAAAAATTTTTAATTTCATTTTTCTGTAAAAACTAGTTTTATCAGAATGATCTTAAGTGAAATTCGGCTCAAATGCCCATTTTAACAGCATTTAAAAAAATATATTCTACCTTTATCTAAACTGAACAATACGGCACACTATACAGTTCCTAAATATGAGAACATGTCAATTGGATGCGTTTGAGAGCAAAAATAGATTTAAAAATGAGTCCGAAAATAAGCAATTTGTTATTTGAGTACTTTCTCAATTTTTCAATTACAATTGCTTCAGGAAATTCTGTTCAAATTGCCTACTTTGACAGCATTTTTTAAAAAATATATTCTACCTTTATCAAAAAACTAACTAGTACATCAATTATATAGTTCCTAAATAAGAGAACCTGCCATTTGGATGCATTTAAAATCAAAAATAAATTTAAAAATGAATTTTAGAATAGAAGCAGTTTGGATTTGAGATTTTTTCTTCAACTCCTATTTTTGCTATAAGAATTGGTTCTATAAAACACTTGTCAATATAAAAGTTGTAAATATTATTGAGCAGATGTAAAATACATTTAATCGGATTTGATAATTCAAGAATTGACGAAGTTATGGATTTTTTTCTCTCCCCACCCCCACCCCCCTTTTTTTTTTTTTTTTTTCGTAAGAGCTGGTTGCATCAAAAACTTGTAGTAAATACAAAAGTTTTAGATAATAGTATTAAGAACATTTATAAAAAAAAAAATTGGATTTGATACCTTGAGAATTGACGAAGTTTGAATGAACTTTTTTGTCCCAAAACCCCTATTTTTTTTTTTTTTTTTTTTTTTTTTTGCTCCTTGAGCCGTTTTTAAACTTTATCAAAAATCTGCCATGCATAAACGTTTGGCCCATATCTTAAAAGTATACACATTAAACCAATTCGATGTCTATTTTAGGTAAGAAGTTATGAGGGCTTTTTTTTCTCTTTTCTCAAGAACCCTCCCTATTTCCACCTCCTTGGTCCAATTTTACCCATTAGCGAACTTGACCGAGATTTTTATCAATTTGGAAGCGATTTGAGCAGAATATAGAATTTTCAAGTCCATAAAAAGTGATATAGACAGATAAATAGTTATATAAAGATTTTTACTGTTGGTAATTTTAGAGTCTTGGAGTCATGATCGGTGCAGATCTGCAAGCATTTTTCGGAAATTCCAACATGGGAACGACGCCAACAGGTAGATTTCATACGAAGTCTACCTAAAGTCGCAAACACAAGTTTGGGGCGCGAAGAACTCAAGCCCATAAATGTCTGCTTTCAAGCTCAACGCTCTATCCGTTCCGCCATCAAGTTACAGAGCGCACAGTACCCAGTACTTTGCGGTTATTCCACCCGCGATAAGGGCCCACTCCATGTCTGTGCCTCCTGAGCTCGCGCGCGTAGATCTCGAACACAGCCAAAGCTACGCTGTCGCCGATGAATTTGTAGTACTAGGGAGAATCGAACGTTGTTCGATTTAAAATATGCAATTCATTTTTGGCATGAGGGGGAAAAAAAGCTTTAAATGTGCCACGGGTGCTGGCTGTTGTAAAGCGATTTTTATTATTATACAATATTTATACCTTTTTTCTTTCGATATGCAAAATATAAAAAAATATGAAATTAAATAAACCAAAATTTAAAAATAAAATTTAAAAAGTAAAATCTAAAAAATCGAATATTAATCGATGCTCATTAATATATCGGAATCGGAAAATAGTCAACAGTATTGTTCATAAAATTGTTTACTTTTCAAAGAACACAGACAATCTCATTTATAACTTTTACTTATTTTTTTTCATCTATATCTTTTGATATCAATCGAAACTTTGCCAGAATTTAAAAACTGACTGTAGCAATAATCCCTAACTTTAATTTTTGTTATATAATTTGAATAACAAGAACTGTAAATACCTATCTCCACTAAAAGTTGATCTCTGTTTGTCTAATCTGTGATGATCACTGCAATCTGAAATATCGGTATTCCTAACCTCCAACAATGGGACGGCCTTCAAAAAAAAGTAGTAAGCGATATGTATTGCTGCAGCGTATGAATGATGCTAGATTTGAAGAACTTCGAAAGTAAATAAATTTTATTTGTATTAAAACCAGACCTTAATTTTGGGAAAGAGTTACATATCTTGTTCCTTTAATATATATATATATATTAAATGAATCTATGTGATTGTGATCTTCATCCTTGGGTTTGCTATTTTGCTACTAAAATGGAGAATCCCTTTTTTTTTTCTTTCTTAGCATATTTTGTCACAAAAATGTTTAGTTTTTGTTTCAATTTCACATATATAATAAATGTATACATAAAATTTAAAAAATACAGGAAATAGTGTGAGGAATGGGACAGTAGGATTTTTTCTATTTCTCATTTTAAACATTTCATCAATCACACACAAGATGAAACAATGATAGCCCAATCTTCAGCTTAAAGAAAAGGAAAAAATTGATCTATATAAGCTTGCAATTGTGTAAAGAAAAAGATTATTTCAAGAATCAAAAATAAATTTGCTTCATATATTTTTTATGCATTTTGTATAACAATGACTGATTTATGTATAGTTGTATTAGTTTCCCTGTTTATGTAACATTATATACTATATATTATCCATAATTTAAATTTAGACTTAAAGCAACTTTTTTGTGACATCCACCATCATCAGTTTTGATAAAATTCAGTGAATTTGTAGAATTTTTATTCTAATGCTGATTCCAAAAATAACAATCATATTAAAATTGATCAAACGGTTTGTGAATTATAAGCTTTTAAATATCTCCCAAGATGGCCGATTTATTGCTATTTTGAATAGCACATATGATAATATAAAAATCTATAACTTCTTTCAGGATTAAGTTAAAACTTTAAACTTTTTTTATTTTGTTTAAAATAAAGTAAACTTTCATTTAGACAGAATTTTGTGCAGCTCATTCCGTTAAAATGTTGTAAAAAAATGGCTTTTTGTCACTTTTTTAATTAAAAAAAGGTGCAACTTCAATGGTTGTTTTTCTCCAGTGCTCCCTCCTTCAATTATCATCTAATTGGATAAGTAGACAGCTCAATACGTGTTTTGATGACTGATAAAAAAAATTCAACTTTATAAATGGAAATAAAAGTTAAAGGTATAAAAGTAATGGAAAATGCGAGAGCGCTGATATTTCTTTTATTACCTGAAATATTATAAAAATTTACAGTCGTACCAAGTATTACAGATATGCAACAAAAGCTGTGGCATCAGGTGTAATGCAGGCATCAAATAAAAATTGTAAATTAAAAAATCGCTTGAAAAAAACATGAATTTTGACATATGATTGCAGAAAGAACACAAAATTTCGTCAAAAGATTGTGTAAAAAAATGTGCACTTTATCAAAGAATCTTGAAAAGGATGCAATTTTAGTCTAAACATTGCAGAAAAGTGCAAAATTAGTCCAAAACAGCACGTAAAAAACATGAATCTCATCCAATCCTTGCTTAAGAAAATGCAAATTTTGTTACAGGTGTGTGTAAAAGCAGAAATTTGGTCAAAAGATCGCCAAAAATGCTCAAACTTTGTCAAAATATTGCGAAAAACCAAAGTTGGCATGTTTTTTAAAAAAGAAATTCAATGGCATTTTCTCTTTGTTCTTTATAATTTACTTGTTTCAGATTATTGGATATAAATAATTGCTACTTTCAACTGAGTATTTCAACATTAAGTTTTTATATGTAGTGGACTAGGTCATTTTTTTATGCATAGAATAAAAATTGGTGAATATATCTATTGCTGTAAAAAGCAGGGTTGTCCAATGCGGAGTCCTTTGAAGGGTTTCTAAGCGCCCTTTTGAAGATTTCTTGTTATTAAACATTTTAGAAGTAAAATTTTTAATTATAAAGAATGCTTTCTTTAAAATCATTAATGTTTTATCATAGATATTTTTAAAACTTATGTTTGGCACGCTGTTAATTTGCTTTGTTTATTAAAAACCAAAAACATATTTTATAATTTATTCATGCATATTTTTGTAATTTTTAGTTATTGTTTATGTAGTATAATTATGATAATTCAATGGGTCATTCCATGTCAAATCAACCAAAAAAATTTAATATTCAACCTGACCATTTCCGATTTCAATGAAACTGCTAGGGATCATTCTCTATGGTGGTATAAATTAGAGCATATTTTTAATTTTTGTTTATCATTTTAAATTTTTATACAATTAATTATTTAAATTTTGAAAAATTATCATTTTTTGACTTGCATAAATATTTTCAATTTTGAATTTCTCAAGTTCTATCAAACATAGAAAATTTTATGACCGCTCATTTCAAAGAGAAGTTTATATGGTTTAATTTTATATGCAAGTCGACTATGTATAATTAAAATAAATAACATTTTAATTTTTTTTAAATTTTAAATTTGAACATTTTTTAGATAGTCATTTTTAAAAATTTTGAAAAAATTGTATGCTTGTTGTAATATTATAAGCTTTAAATTCTGAAATTTTTAGAGTGGGATCTCAATGGGATCAGAAGTTATGAAATAAAAGCTGAAAATTACCATACAAATCATAAATAAATAACAAAATAGACAGAATTAAATTGCTATTTTCTGGTAATTTTTGCTTTTATTTAATAACTCCTGATCCCATTGAGATCCCACTCTGAAAATTTCAGAATTTAAAGCTTATAATAATTCAACAAACATACAATATTTTCAAAATGTTTAAAAATGACTATCTAAAAAATTTTCAAATTTAAAATAAAAAAATTTATTTCTTTTAACTATACATAGTCGACTTGTATATCAAATTAAACCTTATAAACTCCTCTTTGAAATGAGTGGTCATAAAATTTTCTATGTTTGATAGAACTTGAGAAATTCAAAATTCAAAATATTTATGCAAGTCAAAAAATGATGATTTTTCAAAATTTAAATAATTAATTGTATAAAAATTTAAAGCGATAAACAAAAAATAAAAATATGCTCTAATTTCATTGAAATCGGAAAGGGTCAGGTTGAGTCACTGGTTGATTTGGCATGGAATGACCCCAATTTCAAACAGTTGGAAATAGCTCTTTTTAATTCTTAAGAACTAAGGGAAAAATAAACATTTTCATCTGCCCCCCCCCCCTCCCAAATCCCTCCCTTTTGAAGATACATTTTCTTTTTACTGTTCTCACACTAGCCTATTGGCTGCTTTATATGAAGGATAAAAGTACTTAATTTTTCTTTCTTGACTTTTGAAATTTTAGAGGGTCTTTTTTTCTATAATTTTGCTTAGAAAAAATAATAAGCAGTTCAGACTGATTTCCATCTATGAAAGCACTTCTAGACTATCCCTCTGAAACCACTCTCATGGCTTGATCTTTATCATGCTTGCCTGTTTTTGTACTTTACATAAAACTAATCCACACCTTCAAAATAAATCAAACCATATTTCCACATCTTAAAAGAAACTTAGCAATATCTCTGATTTTCATATTTATTTATTTGTTGTTATTATTATATAGTAGAACCTCGATCCATCGTTTTTCGAGGGGTGCGATAAAAAAAAACGATGAATGCGAATTCATTTTAAAATACGAAAAAACACAATGTTTAAGTATTACTAATGCATGCAATGCATACAGTATACTAATAAATACAAATTTTTTGCTTACAAAACTATAATAGAAATAAATCAAAGTTATAGAAAATTGATATTTATTTTAAAAAATCAATATTTTTGTGTGGTTTTTCGTTTATTGTTTTTTAATAATAAAAAAAAATAAAGATGTGCAACATTTTCTGTAATTTCAAATGCATATGTAAAAGTCCACACAGTTTTAAATGTTGTAATTGTATCAGACAGAATTAGCACTGGTGGCTCAGCTTCATCGGCATGAACGTTATCCTCTTCTTTGTTTCTCTTATGTTTAGGCCACCACATTTAGCAACATCTTGATCAATGGAAACATAATGTTATCCTCCCCTGAATACAACCACTCTTCATCTGCATTATTGTCGCCATTATTAACACAAACAGCTCAAATGAGTTATTTTAGGTTAAAGGAAATAATTCCAGTTTGTATGTCATTATGGATTCGCATGACTTTCAATTTCATTTCGGTGAGGAGAAAAATTTTACAACGATGAATGTGGGAAAACGACTTTTTGAAGAACGATGCTTGCGGGTTTTGTTAACATTATTTAAGTAAAACTTACACAATCTGCACACACTTGTGCAGGGGCCGTAGAAATAAAACGATCAATGCGGGAACGATAGATCGGGGTTTTACTGTAGATGCAATTAAAGTTTCTGGTGCCATATCTTACAAAAATTTTTTATATAGACTTCATAAAAAAATAAAAAAAGTATCATTTGAAATTTATTGTTTATAATGTTTATGTTATAATGTTTGTCATAACTCCAGAATTGTATGGGCATTTTGTTTATCACTGAACAATTCATTTGCCTTATGTTAAGACATGCATGTATACTAATATTATGCGATAATATTGTCACATTTTTAATCACATAAATAAAAGTGCCGAGAGTCAAGATGCCCCCCTGGGTGATTCTCCCAAAAGTGAACCATACCCTCAAAAAAATAAACATAAAATTTTTCTTTTTTATTTATGGCTTATTAAAGTACATTGTCTAAAGTATTTAATTCATGATTTTTTTTTTTTTTTTTTTTTTTTTTTACATGGTTTATTTCTATATGCATATGGAGATTAAAACTGATGTTTGCAATACTAAAATCACATGCAGTCATAAACCTATACTTTGTTAATCTCTTTAAAAAAAAGTACTACACTTTTATTCAGTTTTTGAATTTTCAAAGTAGCTGCAGCAGGATTGGGTTTCTTTCTGAAGAAACCTATTTCTTCCAGGACAGTGGAAGAAACCAACAGAAAACAAAACATGCTCAAAATGAAATTACATTAACTATGTAAAATAATTAAAATAAAAGTATAGTCATATGAAATCTAAATTGGAAAATTTAATTAATGTTAAAAAATATTATTTTTTAAAAAATAAGTTATTTTTTTAATGACATAACTTCAGGCTCAGCAGACATTTACGGGTAATGGATTTTATATCTTTAGAGGTAGATGAATTTATTATTATTATTATTATTATTTTTATTTTATTAATATGTCATTTATGCAAAAAGGGATAAAAACTTCCAGCAAAATGTTTATTTTTCATATAAAAATATATTATTTTCTTATAAGAAAGTTATTTTCATATGAAAATGCATTATTGAAAACTGCACAACACAGTAAATATACGAATTTGCAATTATTTATATTAGCATCTAGCATGCATATTTAAATGCTGATTTAAAAAGACTTTTTCTGAAAATAACTATAGGCAGAGGTGTAAAAATCTAAGCACCATTGGGTTTTTCACTTCTAAATTTTATTCCTTATTTTTCATCTAAATTTTTTACTAGAATTCTAATGAAATTTAAAGGAAGAAAAAAAAATAGTGATAAAAGACTGCCTTCTGGTACCTAGATTTTTACACCCATGTCTATGAATATGTAGAATTGCTTCTAAACTCTCCAAGTTCTCTGTAAGACTTGAAAGTTTTTTAATTTCATCTTTTGCATTCATCCATTTTAAGTTGAAAAGCTGATTGCAGCATTCTACTGCTAAAATACTTTTTTTTTTTTTTTTTAATTATTAATTATACTTTGCAGCAGTAAGGAAAATGAGGATTTTGATGATATAAATTCAAAGTGCTGTTTTTTAGTTAAATAAGTTTCATTCTGTTGTTCGTAAATGATCTGTACTATTTACTACTAGTTTCAAAAGTTTTAATAATTGAAAAATATGCTAGTTAAATTAAAATAGATAACATTTAATTGATTTTGTGCATTTTAGATAAAATTTCTTTTTTTCATTTAGCTAATGGTTGAAGATCTTTAGACTGGTGTCATGTGATCTTGGCTTAAAAACTGATGTAATTATTAATTTAGCATATAATTAATTAAATTTGTATAGATCTGATGGAATTAATTTATTTAAGGTTATAGAAGACATTTATTATATCTTATAAAGTTTTAAGTTATATGGTAAATTTTATAAAAAATAAGTTTCTTCCGGCTGGTTTTTTCCATTGCGGAAGAAACTTACCAACCCTATGCTGCAGGTATATTTCTATTTAATCTAATAAAAAATTAGTTTCATTTTGAATTTCACTACTGTCTGAGATTTAACCCTTTAACTGTTTGTCCCAGCTTTTTCTGTTTCTAGAAATCATGTTTAAATGACTGTAGACAAAAACATTTGAAACGGAATATTATTTTGAATCATGCATAGAAAGAAGTGACATTAAAGATATTATAGCATCAAACTGTGATTAATTAATATAAATATCTTGTAATTTATAAGCATTCTTATAAAAAATATATGAAAATCTTTGGACGGTGAAAGAGTTAAGATACTTTAGGGGCCATCCATAAATGATGTCGCACTTGTAGGGAGAGGGGGGGGGGTCATGAAATTGTGACAAGGGAGTGGGAGGGGGTAAGAATAAATGTGATATCGCACATTTTCGTTTAAGTAAATGCATTAAAAACCAGCAAATTAAATTTTAAAGTTATTTTGAAAGTAAAGTATTTTGTGCTCAAAAAGGAAAGATAAATTTTAAGTCAAATACAAATTAAAATTCCATTTTCTATTCTAAAATACTACTGTTTTCAATTGTTTTTTCTTATTAATGCTTGGTTACTATTGTCTTTTAATTCTATTTCATATTAAATATTATTATATTATATTATAAATTATTTCATACAACACGGATCCTTTTTAATGTTATAGACACAAATATTATTAAAACGCAATTTAAGTTTTAAAATATGATTTATAACATAATACATAATGCTTTGTTTCTCAATTGTAAGTATATGTCCATGTAATATTGTGTGACATGTGACAAGGGGGGGGGTATACTGTTCCCCACTTTGTCACAAAGGGGAGAACAGACTTGTATAACACCAAAAGCTTTCTCCGCTAAACATTGGGCCAAAAACTTTCTGCAAATTAGTTTAATGTTAGTAAAATTACATGTAATATTACTTTGACATGGACAAAATTTGTGTTTTTTATGCAATTCATGGACATAATTTTTCATTTTTTATGCAATTCATGGACATAATTTGTTTTTTGAGCAATCATTATGCGAAATTTGTTTTTTATGCAATTCATACATAAAATTTACGTTTTTATGTGTTTCATGGATGAAATTTGAATTTTTTGAGCTGATTTTAGACAAAATACACATTTTCGAGTTGTCTTCACAAAAGTTGAATTTTTTGGACAGTCTTTTCTTAAAAATTGCATTTTTCGCATGGTCCTTAGTCTAAATTCATGTTTTTCAAGCAATTCTTTGTTGAAATTTGCAATTTTTTTTCGAGGTCATTTCACGAAATTAGCATTTTTTCACAATCCTTTGATGAAATTTGCATTTTTTTCATGACCCTTTGGAGCTATATTTTGTGCTTTTTTTCTTAAACTTTGACTAAATTTGTGGGTTTTGTGATGTTTGACGAAATGGGGATTTTTTTCTGTGAACGATTGATGATTTGAACGACAGATTAACATACTTCCAGGAAATGTTAGGGTTGCAAAGACAACTCGGAGTCACATAGGAATTTAATGTGGGAAATGCCTTTTTTGCGAGTTAAGATTAAAGGAAGCAGAAAAAAAGCATGAGAAACAGCAACACGTTAATTTGACAGAAAAATATTATTTGTTTTGCTAAAATAAAAGGTGTTCGAAATTACATCCAGTACCATGAGATTCCCATACCATCAGTTGAAGACCTCGCAGATCTTATTTCTGTAGCTGCCAGAAAGCTTTCAGAGATGACAGGAATCTTTCAAAGTGTGAGGAATTCCATGAAACGCTGCTGTCAAGCATGCCGTACTATTTTTGGTCTTCATTTTGAACAGTATTTGTAGTGAAACCTTTAAATAAATTGTTTTTAGTCACATTGAAGTGTTATACTGTTTCTCTACTGTTTCTGTTGCTTTTTTCTCTGCTTTCTTTAACCGTAACACACAAAAAAGGCATTTCCCACGTTAAATTCATATGTAATATCAAGTCGTCTTTGCAGCCCTAACATTTCTTGGAAGTATGTTAATCTGGAAGAAAAACACCCAGGAATAATGCCATTGAAATGTTGGAGATGTGTTGGAAGCTCCCACTATCAAAAAATAAGGACACCAAGTTGTACGTCATTTTTAATGAAATGATTACCAAGGGAATGACCTACACGCAAACTGCAACAAAATCGATTAGTTTGCCGATGTTTATGAGCGTTTAAAATCCACCCCTCTGTTCACAGTTTGATTTTCGCTAGTTACCCGATCCCAGTGTTTCCAATTATGAGCTTAAAAATTAAGTTAAAGTCAAAACTTTAGAAAAATTTTAACCTCATGCACAAAATAATGGTAAAAACTAGTTGTTTGTTGCTTTAAAGTCTAAAGCACCCTCTATCGTCAATTTCTGAACGTAACCTTTAAAAATTTTTTAGAGAAAAATTGTGATATAAAGAATGATTTTAGCGAAAAACGCAAACGAATTGACCCTTTTTTTCGTTTTGTAGTGATGCTGTGCTTTTTGCATAGATGCTGTGAACAAATTCACACTGCTTCTAACTAGAGAAAAGAACAATTTGAATTCCTTTTTGATATTTACATTCTAATTTATAACAAATTCTAGTAAAAAACTTTTACATTGAAGTCTTTTTTTTTTTTTTTTTTTTTTTTATCAATCTGAAATTCATCTTGAATTCATTTAATGTATAAGTGGTAAATGATTAAATAAAAGGTTTCTTTTAAGATTGATAAAACTTTGCCAGTGCAGCTTTTTTCCACTTCTTGTATCTTAACTTGGATCCATCTTTTCCCTATTGTTTCCACATGATTATATTTTAATCTGAAACAGTGTCATTATTTTCAATATTTTTCCATAAAAACAATCACTATAAATGCTTTGCCAACAGTGAGAATTCTTAGTAGTATTGCATAATGTTTCATCCCAAAACATTTATAAAATTTACTTGTTTTAACAAATTTCAAATTATGAGTACACTAGTGTCATCTACTGCCTGTTATTTTAAGTAATTAATGTCTGCATCATGTGAAATATATAATTAGTATCTTATTTATATATATTTAAAAAAAAACTGATTTTTCTTTTTTAACTATTTTTTGGGTTTTCTGAGTATTCCAATCTTTAATCAGAGTGGCATATGTTCTCTATATTGTTTTATTCTATTTATTTATTTTATTTTATTAATGCTTTCCTAAATTTTTAGGTATTAATATTTAATAGATATTTATATTGAGCTTAAGTTTTGTAACTTTAATTCATATTTCTTTAAAAAGTAAATAAATTATTTTTTGTAGATTTGTTATATTAATTTATTGGTTTTATTAAAATGTAAATTACTTAGCTTCTATGGAAGAAATTTTTAAATAAAAAAAAATTAATTCAATCTGATTTTATCTTCCAAATTGCATAAATCCTGTGAAATTTCCAAATATATCCCCACACCCTTCCAATTATCCTATGCTTTTCACGATAATTAAAAGCTCCTCTTAGAATCATTAGAATTTGCTATCTGTTAAAGGGGAGCTTACATTTGGTACTTTATGGTAATTAAATAACCCAACAAAGAATTTTAAAATCATTATAATTGCTAAAATTTTAATAATGTAACTTTCATATTTCAGGGAGAAAAAATTGGCCCGTGATGTAGCTGATCTATTAAATGATGTAGTAAACAATATCTCAATAGAACAAATGCCCAGTACTGATCATCCACATACTGAACATAACTACACAGTGCATTCTACAAATGGTAGTGTTGGAAGCCCAAGTGACTGCTTAACACGTCGCACTATTGGAACACAAACATATTTTAAAGAAATTTTTGAACCCCCCAAATTAAGACCCAGAGAGGCTATCATAAATGGGCGGAGAATAATTGATTTTCAATATTTTTTTAATGAATTGAAAGATGCAAGTAGCCATAGTAAATCTTTATGCAATCTGAACAACATGATTATTACAAAAGAAGAGAAAAATGGGATTTCTACATCCTACAGTCTAAAATGTTTAGTATGCAATTTTGAAAAAGTAATATCCTCAGAGAGTCCATATCGCGATACTAATTTAAATGCTGATTTTGTATCAGGTATATTGAGTATAGAATGGGACTTTATGGATGCTTATATACTACTTGCTCAGATGCATTTACCTTTACTAAGTAATGATGAGTTCATTCAAGAATGTAAAAATGTGTGTTTAACAATGGATAAAAAAACACAACAAACGCTTCTTAAAACTCACCAGGATGCTTCAAGAAACTTAAAGAAAGAATTACAAAAAAGAACTCTAAGTAAAAAATTGGCTGCTTTGAAACAGACTTTTTGTGAACAGGAAAATGCACAGAAAGAACACCCGTTAACTACTACTCAAAAATGTTCATCTGTATCAGATAACAGCAATATAGAAAGAGAATCTCAACAAACTACTATGAAACTTAGTTCTTCTGCACGCGAAAATATACAGGGAAAGTTTCAATTAACTACTTTGAAACAGAATTCTGCACATACAAATATACAGACAGAATCCCAGTTAGCTAATATGAAACAGAGTTCTGCATGTGAAAATATACAGACAGAACACAAGTTAGTTACTAAGCAACAGTGCTCATCTACATCAAATAACAGCAATCTTTTAGAACAAATGCACTTGGGTGGTTTATTAGTAAAAGATGAGTTTGAAATTAAAGAAGAAAATGTTATTCATTATGAAAATGAATTTGAAACCATTGTGCCTGATCAAAAAAGGGAAACATCTGATAGTAAATTAATTGCTGGTCCAGAACAAGTAATGTTGAATACAATAACAATTAAACAAGAAATTGATTCTGATGATGAAAATTTCAGTAAATCTGTAACTGATATGACAAATAGAGAAAATATCATTATGAATGATGAACAAATCAAGGAAATGTTAACTCAAGCAAATGAAGGAAGAACTTCTGAAAATACAATGGTTGAAAACAATAAAGATAATATGCTAGTTAAACATGAGTTTTATGATAAGGAAATAACAGATAAAAAAAGTGATGTTTTATATCTTGATATTTATAACAATCCTGATTCAGAGTTGCCACTTAAAAAAGCTAGAACAGTAACATATAAAAAATCTAATAATTCTAAAGATGCACAAAAAATCCCAACAATAGCTCTAAATAGAAGGAAAAATGTTTTTCAAAGTAAGTTTAAATCAAATAGACCTGTAACTGGAACAACAAAAACAAAAGATATGAGAAATGAAGTTGCAACATCAAGTATAACAAATGTGAGAAATGCAACTGCAACAGTATCAGTAACAACAGCAGGTGGAGAAAATGTGATGTTTTCAATACCTGTTAAATTTAATGAAAATGGTGCTTTGATTATATCACAAAATCCACATGATAAAGCAAGTGGAACTCACCAAGGTAAAGCTCTTTATTTTTCTTAATATCTTCTTAAAATTAGTGTTTGCATGTTTATGATGGATTCTAAAATAACTTGATATTACAGTCTTCAGGTTTGAAGTAAAAATTGTCATTTGACGAAATGAAAAGGTTCCCTTTTATATTTCACAGTTTAATAATTATAACACAGCACAAACTAATTACTTTTGACTTATAGCTGGATCATTATACAATAGACTCCCTTAAGGGTGTATTTCGATTCAAACTGCTTGTTTTCCGATTTATTTGTGAATTCACTTTTGCTCTCAAACACACGAAACTCGCAGATTCTCTTATTTAGAAAGTGAACAAAGTGCCGTAAAGGTCAATTCTTTGATAAGTGTACAAAATATTGCAAAAAAAGCAATCAAAAACGGCAATTTGAACCGATTTTTCCGAAGTGGGAGATAAGGGAACAAAAAAAAGGGTCTTCCAGAGAAGTTAATTGCTTATAAATCAAATTCTAATGAATTGAGCGTAAAAAGACTTTACTCGGCACCTCATACGTCCCTTCAAGAATCCCCTCAGCAAGTTTCATGATTCTACTTTTAAAAATGTGTCTGAAATTGTATCGGAAAATTTTGAGCTGCTGAAGGTGGAAAAGCGTTTTCTCGAATACACCCTTAAATATGCTTAGCTTGAGAACAGAGGTTGTGCAATTTTAGAATTTTGCAGATTTCTGGTCAGTGCTTTGTTTACATTTTTTAAACAGTAATTTGAATGTAATTAATAATGCAGTCAAAATTTACAATATAATAAAATATTAAAATATGAAATAAACTAAAATAATAAAAATTTAGATATTTTTTTAAATGATTAAAATATTAAATGCAAAAGTCAAGTTAATAATCAGTAATGTATGATTAAATATTCATTATAAAGATGAATTTTTCTTAAATTATTCAATGAATCTTGTCTCAATAAAGGTACATTATCAATTTACATCAAAATTATAAAATAAGAAAATTTTATTTCTGGTTTATCCAGACTTCATAACCAAAGGAGTTTGATTAATACATAAATATATTTGGTAAGGTGATTGTGATTGCCAGTGATATCATCAATATCTTGAATTTTTTCAGGAATAGATTTATTCTTCTTTCATGAATAAACATAAATTCAGTAATATTAAAACAAAAATTGCAAATTAAAATATATATGGAATTGATAGAAAATTAAAAATTCAAATTTGTCCCTATATCTGAACTGAATGTTTCATAGTTTACATCCGTAAATTATGTGTGGATTTTAGAGAGTTGTGGAGTTGAGAGAATTTACTGTATTACATTGTCAACGAATCAAAAACATTCAACAGATTTTTTTTTCTTCAGGACGGGATGATGGCAGATTGATATCCCCAATAGGGATTATTCTTTTCCCCATAAATAATTAAGTTACACAGTGGCGCAGCGAGGGGGGGGTTTTGGGGGTTAAAAACCCCCCCCCAGAGCCATGACAAAAATACAAAAATTTCCACTTTTATGAACCGAATCATAAAAAAAAAACTAAAGTTAGAATTTTTTTGTTTTTGTTTTCGAAATCTGCCGCTTTATTGAATCAAATTTTATTTAAAAATTTGACTCGTTTAAGCGGCAGTAATGTATTTTCTTTGAAAAATAGGGAAAGCACATAGCAACAGTATCAGTATCGAAAACTGGACCCTCAATTTCGGAAAAGGCCGGCATTTATTTAATACTATTGGAAATCAGCCGAAGGCTAAAAGGAATGGTCATTTCCTGTCGCTGCCAATGCCGTCTCGGGTTTTTCAATACTGCACCACTGGATAGGGGGGGGGGTCTTAATTAGTTGCATCTGTTTCTTGCTATTTTTTTTGGAAACGGGACTGGACTCTCGAATTCCAGGAAAAACACATGCTCGCATGCTTTGAAGGATAGACTTAATTCCACAAACATTGTGTTGTTAGTTGCTGTAGTGCTAAGGTTTTTTTTTTATTGTGCGTTTCGCTATGGAGGATATTAAATCCTCTTCAGAGAAGAAAATTATGAAAAAGATGGATATAAGAGATCATTTTTTTTTAAATCTTTCGAATTACTTCGTGCATTCTTGAAATCCAGGTATGTTTGGAAAGTATATAATTCGTTTATATTTATGTTTCTGGAAAGAAATTAACAGCGCTGTGCGAAAGGGGGAGGGGAGGGCGGTCGCCCAGGGCGCAGAGATTTAGGGGGCACCAAATTTCTAACTACTTTCTACTAAGGGGCTACTTTCAGACAATTTTTTTAATTAATATTAATTCTTATTTAAAAAACTCCCGAAATAGGCAAGTGGGTAAACGGAAAAAAAGTTACCTGAAAAACAGTTATTGGAAAAAAGGTGACATGACTACAAAAGCGTAAAAAATGTTACCGGAAAAAAAAGGGACATAGAATTGATTTTGGAAAATTATTATTGATTTTGGGAATTCATTATTGATTTTGAGGATTCATTGGTTAAGTATTTAGAAGGGATCAGGGAGAGGCTCTTAATTTAGGTAAATGGTTTTTTCTTGCTGAATTAACTGTTTTGGTTCAGTTTTTGGACATATGATACCCCCCCCCCCCATCCGTAACCTCTCAAATTAAATCAATAGTTTTTTACGCAGATTTATCCGATTCACTTGGAATTTCGGACATAGGTTTATTATGATAAGACGTATCTGTGATTAGTTATAGGGTTCTTTTGCTTATTATAAAGGGAGGATGGTCAATTAACCCCCTCCCCCCACAAATTAGATAGATCGGTTTTTAAGCAAAATTATCCGATGTATTTCAAATTTTAGATAGAGATTCTTTCTGATAAGGTGAATCCCTGAATAGTTTTAAGAGTTTAATGAGTAAGTATAAAGGGGAGAGTGGACGGGTGATATACCTCTTAAATTAAATAAATGGCTTTTCACGCAGAATTATCCGATTTGCTTCGAATTTTGGACATAGGTTCATTATGATAAAACGTATCTGTGATTAGTTACGGGGTTATTTTCTTTATTATAAAGGGGGGGGCAAGCAATTATTTCCCCCACAAATTAGATAAATCGGTTTTAAGCAAATCGTTGTTTTAACCGACGTATTTCAAATTTTAAATATAGGTTCTTTTGCCAACAGCCATACCATGCTGAAAATACCCCACCTAGCTGAAACTATAGGTTCTTTCTGATAAGGTGAATCCCTGAATAGTTTTTAGGGTTTAATGGCTAAGTATAAAGGCAAAAACGAGGATAACTTCCCTTAAATTAAATAAATAGCTTTTATGCAGAATTATCCGGTTTGCTTCAAATTTTGGATGTAGCTTCTTTATGATCAAGCGTATTCCGGATTAGTTATGAGGTTCTTTTGCTTATTTATAAATAGGAAAACGGACGATTATCCCCCCTTAAATTAGATAAATTGTTTTTTATGCATAATTATCCGATGTATTTCAAATTTTTGATATAGATTTTTTCTCAAAGTGGATCCCTAGTTTTAAGGGCTTAATGGCTAATTATAGAGAGGGGAACTGGGGATAACCCCACTTAAATTACATAAATGGCTTTTTACGCAGAATTATCAGATTTGCTTCAAATTTTGGATGTAGTTTCCTTATGGTAAGGCGTATAAGCTAATGAATGTAGTTAAAATAGGGAGGGATGCAGCAGTCCCTTCAGGAAACTCTTTCGGGGAAAGAAGCTTGCTTTCCCCATTCGACGGAGGGGGATGTTCGGTAGATATCGCGGGCGGCTAGTCTCTTAGGAAATTTGTCGATCAGGGTATTTCCCGGTAAAGGTTTGACGCAAAAATATTCAAGTAACATAAAAAAGCGAGTTGAATGCAATTGAACGCAAATAACAAATAAAAACAATTTTTCTTTATTTTTTATTTTAATGATTGAAAGCTATTATGTCAGAAAACATTATAACACATTTTACCTTTTTTCTTATAACGATTAATTTCCATTCATTTTGCATTTAAAACTGGTTTATTTATTTATTTTTTTTATTTGTGAAAAAAGTAATATACTAAATCATTTGTTGTGATTGTCATTTTAATTTATGCCAAATATTTATCATTTAAAACTGGATGCTTACTAATTAATGTCTTATATTACGCATCACAAAATATAATATAAAACATAAAAAAATATATGTTAGAAAACTTTAATGTACAAACTATATTGTATGTCACGAACGAATGAACTAGTGAATTCATTAATTTGTAGTAATAAAAATAGTTTTTTTTATTACTAGCTTATGTTAGTAATTAGAAAGTTAATTGTTTAAAAACCTGTAGTTCTTGATAGATCTTCAGGTTTGAACGCTTAAAAAAATAAAAACAGATTTAAATTAAAGGAAAAAAAACGATTTTAAGAAAAACAGGATATTTTTTCTTTGTTACGATATTTATAGAATACTGAAAAACGCTATGCAGCAACATAAATCACAATTTTAAATGCAAACAGCTATTGAGGATATATAAACAAACACTTAAAACTATTCAGGGATTCACTTTATGAGAAAGAACCTATAGCCAAAATTTGAAATACATCGAATAATTGTGCATAAAAAATAATTTATCTAATTTAAGGGGGGGGGAATAATCGTGGCCCCCCTTTTTAATTAGCAAAAGAACCCCATAGCTAATCAGGGATACCCTTTATCTTAATGAACCAACTTTCAAAATTGAAGCAAATCGGATAATTCTGCGTAAAAAGCTATTTATTTAATTTAAGAGAGGTTATCCCCCATGCACCCTCTATACTTAACCATTAAACTCCCAAAATTCTTCAGGCATTATATATTGTGACGACGTACTGACAACTTTAATCGTGGCAGAAGATAGATAGCGAAGTCTTATTCTGAAAAAGTATTCATATTTGAAAGTATCTTCATCCAAAAGCTGTTAAGAATAGGTTCTATTGACCTCAAGGGATATGCCTAGAAAATAATTGCACTGGTCTAGTGGCAATGAGCTGAGGGGGACACTGGGATTATTGCGCATCGAGAGGGAAGAAAGTAGTTGGAAGAGAGACATGTGCTGGTAATGTACAAGAAAGTACATTGATGTAAGATGGCTTAGACGTGCTAAGCGAAATGTAATATTGGAGTGAGGCTCCTATGTAGTTGTAATGTCGTTTTATTTATTTTTTTAATAATTGGTCTATGGTTCTAATAAAGAACTTGAGGAATTAAAAATGTGCTATTGATGAACGTAACAAATAAACCAACTTAGTAAAGAGAAAATCAGGGCGCGACACCACAATAATATATATAAGCCTCGTCAGAAAGAACCTATATCCAAAATTGTTTGAAATAACATGTTGGATAATTCTGCTTAAAAACCATTTATCTTATTTAGGGCGGAGGGGAGGGGGTAATCGTCCATTCCCAAAACTAATCAGGCAAGCATCTTTTCAGTATGTACGTATATCCGAAAATTGAATCAAAGCAGTTAATTCAGCATGAAAAAAACACTCACTTAAATTAAAAGCCAACCCCCGACCCCCCCCCCCCTTTCATACTTGGTCAATAAATCCCCAAAATCAATTCCTTGTCACTTTTTTTCCGGTAACATTTTTATCTTGTCCCTTTTTTCCGGTAACTTTTTTTCCGTGTCATTTTTTTCCGCTTTTGTAGTTTGTCACTTTTTTCCGATAAATCTTTTTCCTAGATTCAGGCAAGTAGATATCATGATTAAAAAGCTATGTAACTGAGAAATGTTCTTCATTCTTTGATAAGATCTTTCAGAAGACGATTCTCACAGTTGCCAACTTGTACGGTTTTGCGCGCGGATAAAACAATCGTGGAAAAATGCAAATTTCATGAAAGGATCGCCGAAAAAGCACACATTTCGTTAATATTTTGTGAAAAAACGACAATTTCGTCAGTGTTTTTGTCAACGAACTTTGTCAAAAGATCGCCGAAAAACGCGAAGAAATTTTTCCTGTGCGGATCGCGGAGAAAACGGCAATTTCCCCAAATATCGCAGATAAAACGCTGATTTCGTCTGAAGACCGCGGGGAAAACGTCGATTTCGTCTAAAAATTTCTGATATAATGACGATTTCGTTAAAAAATCGGGGGAAAACCGCAGTTTTCGATAAAAGATTGCTTAAAAATATTTTGTCAAAAGATCATTGAAAAAAAAGGCCGCTTTCATCAAAAGATCACGGACAAAATGCCGATTTCGTTGAAAGACCGAGGGGATAAAACGCCGTTTTCAAGAAAAGATCGCGTAAAATTGCAAATTTTGTCTAAAGATCGTCGAAAAAAACGCCGATTTCGACAAAAGATTGCAATAAATCGACGATTTTGCTAAAATATCGCAGATAAATCGCTGATTTCGTCTAGAGGTCGCGGAAAATGCCGATTTTGTCAAAAAATCGCGGAAAACCGCCGATTTTGACGAAAGATCGCAATAAATCGCCGATTTTGCAAAAATATCGCTAATAAATCGCTGATTTCGTCTGCAGGTCGCGGGAAAACGCCCATTTTGTCTGAAGATCGAGGATAAAGCCTCTTAAAGGGGGTTAACTCGCGGAATCCTCCCCCCCCCCCCCCCGCCAATTTCCGAAAAAAAATTTCTACCAGAATCACCCCTGAAGCAGCTCTATCCCCCCCCAGAGCCGAATTCTGGCTGCGCCACTGAGTTACAACAGATGCCTTGAAAGTGTATTGGACAGATAAGGAGAATGCCTTAAAAAGGTGATCATTTTTAAAATAAAGTATAATTTAGTGTTTTACTGTTCTCAAATTTATAATATTAAAAATAGGTAAAAATTTCAAAATTATAATCATTTTTTCTTCTTTTTTTTTTAACAATCCAAGTATTAAACCGATTAATTTACATAAAAATAAATAAAATTAGCTAAAAAATAAAAACAGATTTTTCAATGGTAACCATGTTTGTCTCAATTCCAAACTTTGATTTCTAACATGTTATAATTTCTAATAAATAATCACTATTTTCATTGATTTAGGCAATTCTATTTTGAGAACAACATAAATTTTGAGTACTATTTATAGCAATATCAAACTGAAAATTGATTTTAATTTAGAATAATTCATGAAATAAGGCTGTCTTACATGTTTTGTGTCATTGGTCTAACAACTAATATTTTTCAGTTTTAAAAACAACACTGATAATAAAAATTGATGAAAATTTGTTTTTTTTTTTTTATATTAGCAACACTGTTTGTAAACAAAGTGGCGGAAAAACTAGCTGTCTGCATGTGATCTACTGCTTAAAAAGAGAAAAAAAATTCCTAAATCATCATTGTTCTTTTATTATGGGTTACTGATCAAACAAATATTATAAACCCTTTCTGGCATAGTGGTTTCACTCCAAGCACACCTCATTTTTATTTCAAACTTGTCAATGGCACCAAGTATATTTTAATAAAAATTTGCTTTTACAGTGACAGCTTAAAATTAAGGAGTTCTTTGTTTCTAAAACAGTTGTTTTTAAATTCTGGTATCAGTCAATAATTTCCCATTTTACAAACAGAATTCATCTCTGCCGGAAAGGGTTAAACAGATAATAGTTAAGTCAGTTTAATAAAAAGATTATTGTATGCATACAAATTTATAGATTTTGTACTGCGCTGCACAAAAAAATTGGGTATGTTTTGACTATTGATGGTTGTTTCAAAAATTAGGTTTTGAAATGCTGTATCTAAATTATTTATTTGAACATTTCCTCCACTTGTATATTAATACCTTGACTTAGATCAAAGTTAATGACATAAGTCAGCGTGCATTTAGATGAGCGTAAAATTTTTTTTCCAAAATCTAATCAATATATTCTATTATATTTAGTAATTTTGTCACACTATATTTAACATCAGTAAAAAAATGCATTTGGAGTAAATTAATAGATTGTTATTTATTGTTCTTCTTGCTTCTATGTTCAAGTCTATGAGCATATGAAAAAAAAATTTGCATTGAGGTTTGAACCAATAATTAGTTTTTCTTTTTTTGCTTAAAAGTTCTTTGTTACAGCAGAGTGAGTGTTTGAAGCTGTTTCTAATCTTTACTAATGTTTACTCATCTGAATCTATATTTTCAAGAACCATCAACATAGATTAAATAAGCAGGGATGATTCTAATCCGAAAATTTGAAATTGGGTTATCAGTTCCACATAGTTGCCAACTTTTGCCAGCGGTTTTATGCGCAGAAAAAACAATTGCGGAGAAATACAAATTTTGTGAAAAGATCACCAAAAAAGCATTTCGTCAATATTTCGCAAAAAAACAACATTTTCGTCAATGTTTTTGTCAACAAACTTTGTCAAAGATGGCTGAAAAAAGCGAATTTCCTGTGAATATTGCGGAAAATACGGCAATTTCACCAAATATCACAGATAAAACACTGATTTCATCTAAAGATTGCAGATCTAACGCCGATTTCGTTAAAAGATTGCGAAAAAATATTTTGTCAAAAGATCACAAAAAAAATGCCGATTTTGTAAAAAAAAATCGCAGGGATAAAATGCCGTTTTCGAGAAAAGATCACATAAAAATGCAAATTTTGTCTAAAGATTGTCGAAAAAAAACACAGATTTCATTTTAAAAATGAAAACCTCGGGAAAACGCTGATTTCGTCAAAAGATGGCGGGAAAACTGACAATTTCGACAAAAGTTCGCAATGAATCGCCGATTTTGCTAAAATATCGCTGATTTTGCCTGAAGACCGCGGATACCTCCCCTCCGCCACCAATTTCCGAAGAAAAAAATTCACCTGGAATCACCCCTGTAAATAAGGTTTAGTCCTATAATTGATTTTTTAATCATTATAACCTCTCTAATCTCAAAATATTCATCCATTTTTTCAACAATGCTTAGTTTCTTTAATTTGATAAATTTGTCAAATTGGTTAATTCCATATCAGGGGAATTTATGAATTCAACAACATCTTCAGCATCCAATGTTGAAGTTTCTTTTCCATTTTCGATTTCATCAATTAAGAGAAATACAGAATCACAATATAATGTTTTCTTATTTTCTGTGAAGGAAAAGTGACATAGTCCCTTCAAGACCTCTCATTGGTTTTTTTTTTTTTTTTTTTTTTTTCTGAACTTCGCCTTATGAATTCCCTATGACTGTGACTACATTATGTGTTAAATTTCTTCCAAAAATCTTCTTAAAAAAGTCTAAGTGTGTCTAAAACAAGGAAATTCTTTTTCTGTTTAAATGACATAACTTGGCGTATTACTGTACTCTAGAATGAAAGCTGTGTTTCTGTGATGGCCATTTTTTGTCATCCCTTGTTTATTTGAACATCTTTCACCTTAATAAATTGCAAAGTTTTGTTTCAATATTCTAAATGTGTTGGAAACTGTTTTATTATCGATATTAGATACATGATTTATCATTCTTGTTTTAAACTTTTATAATGTTGTGTATTTTTAGGTGACAATGGAACAACATCTTCTGTAATGCCAGGAAAATCTTCTGTAATTCAGCAACCTGCAAGCAAATTAAATGCTGTCCCAATTGCTAGTACAGCGACATGTGTGCCATTGCAATCAATCGCAGTTCAGCAGCCTACGATCTCATCAAACGCTATGTCAAAAGTTTCGGATGGCTTAAGGAAATGATACACTCTAGGGACTTCAGTTAATGCCCACTTTGTTTTCAAAGTATTAAAGAAAAAAAGAAAGAAACTGATTGATTTTGTTATTAACAACGTAATTGACTCTCCATAATCACAATGTAAAAAGAAAGTAAAGAAATAAATGCAATAGCTTCATTTTGAAGCAATAATGTTTCATCATTCCAAGATTATCAAAAGACTACATGATTATTATTTTAATCTTGATAAAGTTTTTTTTTTTTTTTATTTAAATAAGGCAACGTTAAACTTTAAAATTAGTTCAAATCCAGTTTATAGAAAGTAAAATGTCTTTTAAAAGAATTGAGTTTTTTGTTTCTCCTGAAATGACATATCACTGAATATCAAGATGATAAATGTTTTACAGAGAAATTCAATTGCAATAAAGTATTATCGTAAAACAGCCCACAGACTCATTAAATGCTATGCTAAGAGCAAGGTTCTCAGTGGCTTTTGACCAACATTAGCGATTTAGCAAATAACAAATGAAAAACAGTAGCCAAATGAAAAAAAAATATTAGCAAAATAGATTCGACATGAAAGATTGAAAAATCTATCTTTAACTCTTTATTGTATCCTTTTTTTTTTTTTTCCAATATATTCTAATATAACTTTTTTTTTAATTGTTTATAAAATAGAAATTTAACAATCCGCTACAGAAATTATTAAAACTTAGATTCTAAATGAAAATTAAAAATAGCTATATTTGGTGAATTGTTGCAAAAAAATACACTAAAATTGCTGAGAGGTTTAGACTCTTAGCCAATTGAAAAAAAAAAAAATTGACTGGCCATGATACTGTGCATACTTGCAATTAATAAATGTTACAGCAAATGGCTAATTTCAACACTGCATTCCAGCAAACTTTTTTCTTCATTTCGCGCTTAATAAGAGTGATTTTGTTTGTGTTCATACTGGCGAGGCGACACTCAGTGCTGCAGTTGGAAAAAAAAATATTTTTGGGAACTCACCTTTTTATTAAAGTTGATGTTGACACTATAAGATTTTTGCTAAGCATAAAGCCAATTTAAAACATCTAGCCAAAAGTAGACTTTTTTAAAACTAACAATTATAACTATTATATTCTTGTTTCTACAGTATTGTATTCGTATAGCATTCATCTAACAGCAATATTTAATCAATCTTATTATAAAAACTTTCATCATAATGCGCCGGGGCGCTTACGCCCGAAAATATGGGACTATTCATAACATGCCTTGAAGCCCCATTATCAATGAACCAATCATCAGAATTTGTTTCAGCACAAAATATTTCTTCATCTAAAGCTAAAAGCTTACCCAGTGGCCTCCCTGATGACAGTAATTGCACTCCGTTACTCTTGTTTGAAAAAGATTTTCACTTTTCTGAACTCACCATCAATGCTTCATGATCTGAAGTTTCCGTAAAATGTGGATCCTTCTTTAACTCTATTTTGTGGTTTTTCACCAGCTATTCATTTTTTGCAGGATTTTACCCCATGGCCTCTCTGATGACAGTAATTGCACTCGTTACTCTTGTTTGAAAAAGATTTTCGCTTATCTGAACTTACCATCAATGCCTTATGATCTGAAGTTTTTGTAAAATGTGGATCTTTCTTTAACTCTCTTTCATAAGTACATAGTTGTGTTGTTAACTCATCTAATGACCTTTTATCATCATTAGGCAAAGTGTCAAAAATTTTACAAATGAGTAGCATATCTGAAAACTTTCCTTCTTGCTTTTGAGGCCATTATTTAAATCATTCCATAAATTTTTCAATTTCGTTAGATGGGCTGTCATATCTTCACCTGAACAGTTAACTTAAAAAATTTTCTGGCATATATTGTAAAGTTAATTGTCCGATGAATCTTCAAATATTTTATTTAGTTTGAGCCATACATCTCTTGCATTGTCGAACCTCATTACCTTTTGTAAAGTGTCTTCCTAGATCAGGAATATGAAAGGTCTATGAGAAGTCTATGGTGCCTTTAGTCATGGAATTCTTGAGAACCATCATAGCGCTGCAAATACATCATAAATACAAAAACTCAAATCCTCCGGGAGGGGGGGGGGAATATCTCCTTGCACGACACTGACAACACGTTTTTTCTTTCTTTTTCTATTTTTAGAAGAAGGAAGTATTGGGATCGTAGAAATTTTTTGTGATATCGTAGAAAGAGATCGTGTTCATTTATCTCAAACTCTAATAGACTTCTTGGGGTATACTTATTGCGAAAATTGGGGAAAATGCGTATCTAGTAGCGTTATCTTGTTGAACAATTTATATCAAAATTTAATCCAAATCTATTTATCGTTACGTCCGACAGAATATTGAGTTATGTGCATTTATCCTTGAGATATAATTATCGCGGAAATCTCGAAAAAAATGTGGCATAGCAGCGCTACCCATTAGACTATTTACACCAAAACACAATCATCGATATATGCCAAGGTTTAGCAGATTATAAAGGTTGATAAAATTCCGTGCATTAGTTTTTGAGATCTAACAAACGCAGAAATTGAGAAAACTGTGCCATTGCAGCATCACCTGTTCAGCGATTTGCACCAAAACATAATCAACAGAGAATATGAACTTTGATGAAATTCAGTGCATTAGCTCGTGAAGTATAGCTATTGTGAAAAATGCAGCTTAGCAGCGCTATCTGTTGGGCGATTTACAAAAATAATAATAGTAATAATCAGCATCAATATGTATCAAAATATAACTGAATCAAAATTTTTTATTAAACTCTGTATGTTAATTCTTACTGCATAGTGCACAGAAAATTTGTGTCACATTTGACCTGACAGAGATTTTCTAAAAACTGTCAAATCTTGTTCAGATCCTTCTAAAACGTATAAATCCATCGAAAACAAATAAAAAAATTTTCACAATTCCAATAATTTCTTGTAAAAATTGAAAAAAAAAATTTATTTTCAGTGTTGAGTGATGCAATCTCCCAACCCCACAATCAGATGTTTAAGATTTTTTATTTTCAATGGTCAAAAGTGCAATCCTCCACCCGCTCTGGAGCCACAGAAATCCCTACCAGAGAAAAATGTCTGAATTTTACACTGCCTCCTACAATTAAGATTATATAAATATCACAACTTACAAATTTTGTAAAAATTAGTTTCTGAGTTTCGCTATTTTCTCCTCAAAATAATTAAGATAAAAATTTGTTTTAATTCTGGATGCATTAAGAGACTATTTTATTCAAATGAAAAGACTTGTTCACTAGTACCGTAAAATGGGGTGAATAGGAACTAAACTTCCTGGTCATACAAATAAATTCATTATAAATATATGTGGTGATATTTTTAGTTGCCAATAAGAACGTAATAATATTAAGAGTTGGGAAATTAAGTTTTTACATGTTGGCACCACTACTTGGGTACATAAAAAATCTTCAAGAGGATCCTTAAAACCTCATTTTTTCAACGTCTTCAAAACTTTGTATGTAACTATAGTATTTTTCATATTCTAAACCTAAGAGAGGGGATTTTTAATTAATGATAGACCTGTAAACAATATGCTGCATTAAATTCTACTTATTTCTTAACGACATAATGAAAAAATGAAAAATGGCTTGTAACATTAGAAGTTTAAGATTTACGTGGTGAATCGGAACATGTTTTCTCTCATGGTTTATTTTTCTATGCCGTAATAGTTTCATGTAATATATGAAAACACATGTTTGAACATGTTTTATAACAATATTCTGTTTGGTCTAATTATTTCAAGAGTTTAAAGGTGCCAAGAAATTACTTGATTAAACAAAAAAGTCAACACCTAATCCAGCAGACGTGGAACACACAATGAAAGAATTTAAAAATAGCAAATTAGTTAGAAAAACTGCACAGAATTATTCTCTGACATCTATAACATTACACAAACATCTCAAAATGAGAAACAAATTAAAAAAGAGAGGGATGCAAACAGTACTAAGAGCTGGGGATGAGGGCATATTAGTATATCGTATTAATACATGCAGCTATTGGGGCTACTCAATAGATTCACTTACCCAATGACTAATAGTAAAGGATAACACAGAACAGCGCTGAGTTTGTATCAGGGCTGGGTTTTTGCCGGCAGAAAGTGGTTAAAACCGATTTTAACCACCAGAAACTGGCAACAAAATTCAAAAATTCATTTCATGATATAATCCGAGATTCTTTTAGTAATATTAAATTGCTTATATACATTTTATTCAGGATAAATAACAAATGAAATATTGTGAATAGCTTTAATTAAGAAACAAATTTGTATTAGAATTTGATAGCTTTGAATCTTTTATAAAGAATCAGCAATATTATCTACAGATAACTAAAAAATCATGAAAATGATTTTAAGGACATAGCAGTTATTAAAATCATAAATAAATATCAAGATTTATAAATAAGTTAAATACTTGTTACAAATATTAAAATCTATTGCTGTTGTTTTAGATAAAAGTAAAACAAAAAAATCCTGTTCTATTGTAGTTGCTTATAAAATTTGCTTAACTTTATTTAATGATAGAAATATGGAAACTCACAAATACAGGATTCTAATCTCATTTAATGCAGTGACAGCTTTTATTCTAGCTTATTTACTTCATTCTAAGTATATGGGGTAAAAGTTGACACATAAGCATAAAGAAAAGGCAAGGAAATTGCTTTTTGATATTATTTTAAATTTTGTGTCCCAGCACATTTTTTTTTTACTTTTTCGATTTTGAATGCAGATATTTTTTACAAAGTTAGTTTCACTTTCAAAACCAGTTTCAAAACTGAAAGTCCTTAAAAAAAAAAAAAAAAAAAAAAAATATCTGCAACCAAAATTGAAAAAGTAAAAAAGGTGCGTTGTCGGCATGCACCTCAGTTATCCAATGCAAAAAAAATTATTCAAAAACGTCAAAATGTGAAAGCGTTATTAGAAAAATGCTTCCCCATAGGAATAGCATTAGCTCGTGAGCGTTTCCTCGAGTGAGGACAGGGGCCTTAAAAACAAGTATCAGTGAAGATGAAAATTTTTCAAATTTTACATTCTCAATAATGACATTATCAGCAAGCAATACTAGAATTGAAAAAATATTTTCAAGCTTTTGTTTCATGCAGAACAAATTAAAAAGCAGTTAATTTAAGAAAGTTTAGTATATTATTACAATTTCCCCCAAAATAAATTTGTTATTTCAATATTATAAAATAATTGTACAAGATATTTCTTTATTTTTATTTATGTTATTTTTATGCTACAATTACTTACTTATATATTTTTCACAAGAATCTTTTCTATTTGTATGTAGTAGTAGATAATTTTGAGTTTATTGCAGTGTTATATATTTAAAAGTACTCTGAAAAGAGACGTTAAAATATGATAAATTTTTTTGTAATTTTCTTTTTTTATTAGTTTTAAAATAGAAATTCAACCATAAATAATAATATCAAAAGTTAAAATTGTACAGCATCAGATTATCGTTATGAAAATTTCCGTTTTTCAAGTGACAGAAAATGATTTTATAAGCAAAGTATATTTATATGAACCTTTTAAAACATTTTGCTACTTTGAATAACATTCATAATCTTTATTTTAATTTTTTAACTAAATTCTTTTTATATTAAATACATTGTGAATTATAATTCATTGCAGCTTAAAGTTCTTATTAGTATTATTTCTTAGTTTCTATCAGTTTTTGCCACTTATTGGCAAAAACTAGTTTCTGGCATGCCAGTTATAACCACTGGTTTTAACCACCCTGGCAGAAACTTGCCAGCCCTGATTTGTATTAAATTCTACTTCTGCAACTCGAATATACAGTGGTACCTGCTAAAGTGACCACCTTGGTAAAATGGCCACCTGGCTAAAGTGATCACTTTTGCAAAATTTTATTTGTGCTTATGTAAAATAATATGAGAATTGTTCGGTAATGTGACCACCTGTCTATAGTGTAAAGTGACCAGATTGTCTGTCATCGTCAACGTTATTTGAACCAGTAAATGTGGCCATTCTTTTTTTACTTTTTTTTTTTTTTTTTGATTAATGTGCCTCAAATAGTGACCACATGTTTAATGTATAAGATGAACAGCTTGTATTTTATTGTATAATGGTATTTGCAATTGTCTAAGGTGAATTCCTTTCAGAAATGAGTAATGTTTCTCGCAGGTATACTGAGAGATCATAGGTTAGGAATGCTTGTGCCTGGTACTCAGTGGATAATTTAGTTACAAATTAATACTATGTTTATCTAGGAGATGACTTGTGATTCTTCGGATTTGTTTTTATAAGGGATCCTTTGTCATACACTACATGGCCATTGATGAACTTCCACTTGCAATTTTAGACATTTTGTTAAATATCTAGAAAAATACATGATGGATTATCCTGAAACTTGCAGTGTATAAATATAATAATACAAACTATACATTTCCGTGAAGATTTTTTCCCCAAACTCCATGGGGGACATTAACAAATTAAAAAAGAATGGATATCTTTTGGAAAACCCTGTCAATACTAATGCAGCAAAAGTGTTCAAACTGTAGTTTATGATTAAGTGGTTTATTGTAATCAACTGTGTTCATTTTTATGTCGATAGGATGTATACTGTATACATCCTATCGACATAAAAATGATCATAATTGATTACAATAAGCCACTTAATCATAATCTACAATTTAAACGCTTTAGCTACATTAGTTTTAACAGTGTTATCCAAAAAATATTCGTTCTTTTTCAGTTTGTTGACAATTCCCTATTGAGTTTCGGGAAGAAATCTTCACGGAAATGTATGACTTATACTATTATATTTATACACTAAGAGTTTCGAGATGATTCCTCATGTATTTTTCTAGATATTTAACAAAATGTCTAAAATCGCAAGTGGATGTTCATCTATGGCCATGTACTGTATGTTCGCAGAAATTCTTAGAATATACATGCACATGTTCTTTCATTGTTTTGCTTGGAATATTTGCAAAACTTAATATTAAGAATTAAGTTTTAGTTCTATGAACTAGTTTTTTCAAGATTTTATTTTTAATGCAGTTATCATTCTTCTTAAAGTATGGAGAATAAAGAATTGAAATCTTAAAAATTTAAACAGTAAAAAAAGTTTTGTTTAAAATAAAAATTATTAATTTTATAAAAAATAATAGTCAAAGAGAAGCAGCCAAAAAAAATTTTTTTTTCATTTGTAAAATTTATGTAAACAATATTTTTAAAAAAATGCATGTGGCACTCGGGGACTGCCGCAGTAAAGCTATTGCATAGCATTTTTTTATCAATTTATGCAATTATAATTATTTATTTATTTTTTATTTATGCAGTTTTTTTTTGTCTTTCATATTAATTCAAGTTTTTTCTTTTTCTTTGATATTAATTCAAGTTACACTTTTTGAGCGTGATGACCGATAAGAAAACAATTTTTTTTTCTGTTATTGAATAAATGAGAAGTCTGCCGAACTGAAACCACGTTAGCCGGAGTGTTAGGTTTTTTTTTCTTGTTACGAAATTTCTAGATTCGGTCACCGCGCTCAAAGCCCGCGATAAAAGCTATGCAATAGCTTAAAAAAATAAAATTTTTAGTTAAGTTTTGTGAGAACTCTTGTTTAAGTATAGGAAATCGTCGCTAGGGGCCGCAGTTAATCAAAAGAATTTCAATGAGATAGAATCTGGAGAATATGACAATTTTATTGATATCTTACACTATGTTATTTATTTACTAATTTAAAAAGTTGTTATTGTTATAGATTTCACAATTTTAGCGGTGGCAACCAAAATTAGTGGAAAAAGTGAAATATTAAAAGACTCTTTTAAAAAACTCTAAATTTCTGATTTATAATGAATTAGTTCTTTTATTAAGATTTTAGAATGGCAAAAAAAAAAAAGATCGCTAGGGGGCGCTGTAATCCTAGATTTATGAGTTGGGACAAACTCTAGATAAAGAGACAAGTTTAAAGATATCTTACACTGTGATGTTTAATTATTTATTAATGAAGTCAAAAAAGTTATAATTTACGTTTTAAAATGCTGGCAACCAAATTCCGGTCCATTTAAAGCATTAATAACCCTTAAAAAATTGATTTAAAGATTTTGTGAATAGTGTTATCTATTTTTATTCTTCATGGCAATGCTAATTAACACCAGTATTTTGTATTAATGATGAGTAAATACAACAGAGAATACTCCTAAGTTAAAATAAACTGCAAATGAGCATGCTGGCTCTGACATATATGACACTAGAGTCTTTTATTAAGATTTAAGAATGAAAAAAAACATAGTTTTGCCAAAAATCGCTAGGGGGTGCTGTAATCCTAGATTTATGAATTGGAACAGACTCTAGATAAAGAGACAATTTTAATGATACCTTACATTATGATTTTTAAATAGTTATTAAAGTAGTCAAAAAAATTATAAGTTTCGTTTTAAATCGGTGGCAACCAAAATTTGGAAAATTGTTTGAAAGTTAATCTGTTTTAATAAAATAGGCTTTTAAAGTTGTTTATTGTTTTAGTTTTAAAGTAATTAGTGATTTTAATAGAGTTGCCTCAGGATGCCTCCTTATGTTTGCTCCCCCTGTAGATATCAAAAAATGGAAATAGCTATTTTTACCTCTTCAGTCCTGGAGTACCCATTTGGGTACATTAAAAGAAAAGCCAAAATTACACCCAAAATTTTTTTATAAATGCATAGATTTCTGCTAGCACTATACAGATGCATCACAGTGTTCTATATTACCAATAAATGTGCTATATATTTAAAGATGGAGGAACCATGTGACTTTGAAAATGAAACATTTCCAAGATGGATGACATAAACAATTTTCCAACGACTTCACATCAAAGTATGTGAATAATACAAATTTTAGAGTGAATTAAAAAATATATATTGCATTTTTTATAAACTATAATGTTTCAAGAATGATTTGCAGTTGTTTATAAATGATGTTCACATGTACATGGATGTGAAAAACATCTGCAAATATTTTGTACCAATTTGGGTACAATGGGTCTTAACTATACATTTCCGGCTAAAGAAACTAATTTTCTACATAACTATTGTGTACATTTGGTTGTTAAAAAAAAAAAAATTAGGAACGAATAAATTATTTAATTAAGTCTTACAAAACAATTTAAAGGGACTTTTTTCATTTTTTAAAAAATAATATGAAGTAATATACTGAATTTACTGCTAAAATATGTCATACTTTTTAATAACTTTAAAAATTTTTAACACGTTTTGAAAAGTTGTATAGTTGTACAAGCCCGTATATATTAGCCAAAAAAGTCTATAATAAGTGATACTTTATTAGAAGATTATTATTAAAAGGTATGTAGTATATGTATAGTGGTATGTGTTGTTGTATGTGTATATTATCTGTGTATCATCAGAAGGTAAGGCACATTTTTAATATTTTGAGTAATTAACGTTTAAAGTGTTCAAATGTCTTTTTATCATTACCTTTATAAAATAGATTAGAACTTAATAATTTTCATTATATTCCATTAGGATATAAGAATCTCTTTTTTGCCAAAACACTTATATAAAAATGGTTTTTATTAATTGAGAATGATTATTACTGTTTTTTCAATTTTTAAATAAAAATTTATAGTCGCCCTATGACGGGAAGTATTTGATTTTTTTTTTTTTTTTTTCAGTACTATGGCAGATGAAAGCACTCTTTTAAAGCTACAGTTTCCCAAATTATCTCATTTTTTTTTTCAAAAATGTGACTTATCTGGTTATTACCGAAAGCCACAGATATAGTATAGTAGCAAGATATGTATTACAATTATTACAAGATTAGCTTTCTACCCGCGGCTTCGCCCGGTTATATTGCGGTATAAAGCACAACTATAAGAAAACTTCTCATTTCCACGGAAAAATGTAAGAAGCGCGATGTAACGCTGGATACGATTAGTTGTTAAACCAAAACTGAATGGTACACTATATTATATGTTTTCCCTTGTGGAGCAAAAACATGTAGATTTTGGGCACTGGAAACCCGGGAACAGGCTACATAGAGCTGACCATGCTAATGTTGAGCCTGTTGTGATAAATGGACTTGAGTACGAGTATTATTCTCAGAAGCCCTCAAAGAAGCTTGGTGAGCGGCTTGCTCCTCAAGTCTTTGCTGGCACTGAGATGGTAGCTCAGCCGCTCTCGAAGCAGCCTGATGCTCTGCTTGTTCGCGCCTTCTTAATTCAGCATGGAGAGACAATTCTTGAGATCAGGCAATTTTCATTGCCTGAGCTTTAGATGAGGTGCTTGACAAATTAGATTTACGTTTGCAAGGCATTGTGAAAATATGAGTAAACTATAAACCTAAACTAAATTAAAATCCCAAACTAAACTATAACAATCTAAACGACGAACAAAGCTACATAATTACCTATCAAAAAAACAATAACTACTTTAGATATCTATCTAGAATAAAAGCACTAAACTAACCTAACCTAACCTAACTATTATACAGCTACTGCACATCGTTACCACGTTTTAAAAACACCCAGTGCCATGTATCGCATACCTCAAGAACTAAATAACGTAACTAATACTTATACCAGTTAGTAATTCGTTGACTTATAGTTATTTCAGGATAAGTAGATGTAAAAAAAACATTTTAGACGATAAAATAAATTGTACGTCATCCCTCGGGAATTCCTCATTTTCGAGGATTCATTATCGTATCATTTAGCTTCTAAATTTACATGTTTATATTCATTTGCAATATTTTATCTTGTTTTAAACGACATACAGCGCCATCTCCAATCCATCCATCAAGCAAACTATATTTTTGTTTTCCCTCGGGAATATAAATTTTTTCCGGGATAAAAAGTACCCTATTATTTAATCCAGACTTCTAACTTTACGTCTGCAAAATTTCAAAGCAATCGGTTCAGTAGTTATGGCGTGAAAGCGGAACAAACAAACAAACACACTTTCCGATTTATAATATTAGTAAGGATATGTATAATGTTTTTGCGCAATGCATAACTTTAGGTAAAAAATCATTTAAGTTGTTTAAATTGATATAATTTTTAAACAATAAATAAGTTTATTTTTGTAAAACAAAATTGGTTTTATTTGTTTAAAAAATGACATTTTTACTCAATTGTGACCTGATGTACCCATATGCGTACATAAATTTTAGCTATTTAAGAATTATAAAAATAAAAAACTGATTTTATTTTCTTTTTTCTAAGCCTAAAAACATCATAATTTGCTAATAAAATAATTTTTCTATGCAGCAGATTTTTCTCGGGACTAAAGAGGTTAAAGAGCGGAAAAAATCGTTTCGGACCTAGCTGCAGCTATCAAATATATATAAATCCCTATGGAACGATATTTAGAATATTAGAAGGGTTCAAATATAAAACTCTCTCCGCAAAAATCTCATTTTCTCGTATTTAAATAAGTATTTTATTATTATAATAGAAATACATGGGCTTCTGTATCATTAATATAAAATTTATCTTTAATAAAAATGTCTTATTTATTAATAAAAAACAACCAATAATTAAAAAAAAAAAAACCGAAAACCGACTTTTGGCTTGCGAAGGTGTGTATCGTCTGGTTGGAAGCTCAGCGCTCTAACCATTCGGCCAGCGGGCTTTAATTCATATGTAACAGATTATCTTTATAATTAGCACCGTAAGTAATTACATCCGTGATCTGTTCACCACCTGTTATTGAGCGCACAGTTGCAGTACCGGTAGCGACTAGTGAACGCACATCCCGTCCGCGATAGGAACCCACTCCATGTGCGTGGCTCCTGAGCACGCGCGCTCAGCGCACGTAAAAACTGAACACGGCCCGTGATATCAAATAATCGAATATTAATCGATGCTCTTTGGTATATCGGATATAGAAACCAGGAAGATAGATACAGTAGAAGGAGTTCAAAGACGGCGTTTCCACTTTCGTCCCTAAAGTAATTCTGAGTCTGGGCTGCTATTTCCGGCGGTTTGTCAGAACGTGAAATCTAGCGCCCCCTACATCCTGTTTCCAAATCGAAACTGTGAAAGAACATAAACAAACTAGAATTTCGATGTTAGCGAAGCTCATTTCGGTATTAAAATCGATCGTTATTAATGCATTTCCACTCTTGATTGTGATGTTTTAATTTAGAAGTTAGAAATAATCCTTTTTAATATTAATGATTTAATTTTTGATGGCTTTGAATTGCAATCTTTTGATTACGGTATCAATAACGATGATCCCAAAAGTAAATTTGTAACATCGGATATTTTATTTGTAAACACCTTTTTGGATATGTGAATTTTTTACTTTTCACATGAAAATTTGCTTTAATAAATAAAAAAAGGCACAGATATCATATACGCACCACATCTGCGCCGAGAAGATCGTTTGATAAGGTTATAAAAATTGTTAAGGAAATATAAAATGGGAAAAATTAAAGATTTCAGTGAAATGTGTTGATTAAGTGATAAAACTGCACGCATTTAATATGGCTGTAAGTATTAATATTTACAATTTATTGTGCAAATTATATTTATTGTGCAAATTATATTCTCTCTCTCTCTCTCATCTCATGTTTTCTCATGAGATAGTATTGTGGTGTATATGGCGCGTAGCGCCATTTATACCAACTTGATCCTTACACAGTTTTTACTTTGTCCATGATCTAAAAACATCGCTGTCTCAAATTATATTTATTGTTTTCTTACTTATTAAGTTTATTATTTATACCTATTTATTTCTTGTTTCCTTATTTACTAAATTCATATTTATTTACTGTTATTTTTTATTTTAATTCTTCATTTTTTTGTACTATATCAATAATTATTTATATCAAATTATCATTCATTTATTTTTATTTCCCTTTTTAAAAATACTAGAATAACTCATTTTTTTCACTTTATTTTATTTTTATATTGCAATAAAAAATCATGCTGTTATTGCATGCAATTTTTAACTTATGTTAAAAAAAAAAATTTCGCCAAATTGGCAGGGGAAAAAACACGTGCAAATGTGGTGCGTATATGACATCTGTGCCTAAAAAATAAATGAATTCCTGCCTAGACGGATCTAAATTTAGTTTCATTTATGCATTTTGTAGATAAGTTCTATTGTGTTACTAAGCTGCTTCAACCATTTTTCTGTGCATGTACGAGAAGTTAAAATTTTACATTTCTACCCCTCATCCCCTCAAAAAATAAATAAAATAAATCGCATTGTTTTAATTTTTTTTTTTTTCTAATGGTGTAATTCATATATCTGCTTCAGATAAAAAAAAAAGAGACATTTATGCTGGAGATGAAAAATCTGGAGCTTCAGAAAAGTGTGTGAGGGGGGGGGGGCTTCTCTTTTCATTCCATCTCCAAGCTTTTGCATTCTTTATAAAAAAGAAAAAAAAAATGTATCTATGAAACACACATTTTTGTATCAGTCTTTGAACTTGACCTGGTTCAAACTCAATCTGCTTCACATTGAAAATTTTATTTATTCATGTATAGAAGAAGAAAAAAAAAAAGTTTTCCCCTGTAAAAAAAAAAATGTATTCTAGTTTCAAAATTTAATGCTATTTTGATCAAAATATAGGGAAAACAAAAATCTTGTTTTTCAGTTCTCATAATTTTTTTAAATTTATGTCAGGCAATGATGGCAACATGCCGAATCGCACAATTCTGCTATTACTTAACATTAAAATTAAGCAAAAATTTCTATTTGGGATGAATTATAACTATAATATACATATATTTTTTTTTAATTTTGCTAAAGGAAAAAAATAGGCTTTAAATTTTACAAATAATGCAGACCATATAAGGATGCAGATTGAAGTGAAACAAAAGAGGCTAAAACAATAGATGTTAGGCTATTAGGGCTCCACTATTTTTCGAAAGCTAAAAATTAAGCCCTACTTCTGACATGTTAGTCATGATGATTTTACTGTCATAAAATTTGTTCATAATAGATAATTTATTTGCAGTTCCACACAAAGCACAATACTTTGGTTTAACAAAGTATAAGAATTTCTAAAAGGTATTTTAAATATATAAATTTTCATGATCAAATCTTATCTCTTCTTTTTCCAGTGAAAATAGTACTATTTGTTGGTATTTAATTATATTTTCAATCCAAAATGGTGTTTAGTTAAATATTTTAAAGATGTACAATCAATATCAAAATTAAATAACCTAATTTCTTCATAAGGAAAACATTAAGAGCCTACTTCATTTACATAAAAGAAATATCCACACACTAATATTAACCACGTGGGAGAATATTTTTTGAACTATTTCATTTTCTTTATTTTTGGAGAGGAGGGGGACGGGATATGGCCAAGGTTGATCTTCGTAGTTTTTTTCTTTTTAAATATTAGAATAGGTAGATTAGTAAAAATGCCAATAGTATTTCATTCTTTTTTTAAAAAAAAAGTGCAATTAAGAACACTGAGCAAGCAACTGCATTCACATATGAGTTAAGAAGTCCCTTAAAATGGGTATAACACAGATTCTATTAACTTGCAGTCAGAACTACAAATTTGATAACATTTCGAAAACAAGCCAATCACTACATTTGGTTCAAACACACTTCCTTTATGATCTTAAAATTTTAAATCCTATAGTACTCTCCACTTAAAAAAAAAAAAAAAAAACTTTGAAAGGAAGCCTAAAAATAAGTCCCACCCTTATATTTAATCAAAAAATGTCATTGAATTCAAGATTTTTTTTGTTCTGCCATGTTTCAAAAACTTCTTAGAAACAAGTGAAATAAAAAATTTGATTTTAGTTTTGATAAAATACTAGAATGGATATTTTTTTTAGGATAATTTTGAAAACATTTTAAAGAAACAATATGAAACAGTCATTTTGTGAAAACACTTTCTCAATGAAATAAAAATGAATGAAAGTTTTTCAAAATTTCATTCAACATTCAAAAACCTTTTTTCCTTTTAATTGTTCAGTTGGACAACTTAACATAAAATTACATAACTTAAAATCTCAAAATTTATACAGTAGACTCCCTCAAATCGGCAAAGCTTAAGACCATAGATTGTGCGGATTTTTGAGGATTTCTGGTCATTGCTTTGTTTACATTTTTGAAACAATTTCATTGGTGATTAAGCATTGTAATCAATGCATATAATAAATTGAAACATTAAAATAAGTAAAATAGTTAAATAAGTAGTTAAAAAGCAAGTTATTACAAAAAAAATTAAATAAAATAAAAGTTTCAGAAAAATATTAAAATAAGCTAAATAATAAACATCCTAAATATAAATAATGATGAAAAAAAATCAGTCTTTTTTTATGAAGAAAATGTGCGGATTTCTGGCATCACAGATTTTAGGGAGTCTACTGTATTCATCCCAATTTCTTTTTTTAACACTTAATTCTATAGCTTAATGTTTGTATGGAGCTTTCCGATATGAACCAGTTAATTGCTTAGAAAAAAATGAATCAATATTCTGAAGACTCAATTCATATAAATTTAAATTATTTTTTAAGTAGATAAAATTCTGTAAATTTTTTTTTTTTTTTTGGTGCTACTGTTATTTTGTTGACCGATTTCGCCAAATTATACATAACAATTTTTGTTCTAAATAACAAACAAAGCAAATAATTAATAAAATTACAAATAAAAAGTCAAATTAAAAATCACTCAATGACGTTTTAAACATGTGTATTGTATTTAATGTCATTGATTTGACATCCACGATCCTCAAGTATTGGCATTTAATCTTATAATTTGACGATAGAATTTTGGTCGGAGTGATAACCTGGTAGTACCCTTTTTTTATGTATGATGTTTTGTCACTGTTTAATTATATTAAATCTTTCAAATTTATAGCATGTACATATAGTAATAGGATTTCAAAACGCTCTCCCAGAATCTAATGTATTTTTCCACCCCTCCCCCTTCATAATTGCTCTTTAGTTATAAAAACTTATTTGATAAAACTTAATTAAAATTTATCAATTTATTAGCATAAAACATTTCTGAGCATTAAAAATAAATATACGTAATATTAATATGAATTACCCGTAATTTTTTTTTTCAAATTACATCTTTTCTTTTAAGTCAAAGAGAAATCAAAGTCTGTATTAAAATATATACATATAAATATTTTCACAGCATTAAAAATGTGTATAAAATTAAATAATTGAAAAAATAAGATTTTACCTGTAAAATATTTTCTGATTTACAACCCTGATTGGTTTATAAAGTATACATAGATCCGATTTTATTCTTTTATGTTGTAATAAAGAGTAATTATTTTTCTTTGTAATTTCACCACTATTAATTCTCTGTATATGTGTGCAGTTTTAACGCACATTTAAATGGCAAACAAGAGCAAAGGATGAAGTAAAATTAAGCAGGATTTTTTTAAAACTTCTATATTAGTTCAAAATGTGTAAAATTGAACAATTTATTTCCAAGAGAAAAGAAAAATATTTCATTGCTTTTTAAAACCGTATCTATCATATTTAAAATTTCTTTAGACTTAGTTCTGCAGAATGCAATCTCACAGATTAAACACCTCCTGTGACACTTGTTTTGCAAAAAATTTAATAATGTAATGTATAAATGAGTTCAAGTTTAAAAACTTGTCATACCCAAAATTAAATCTATTCTATCAGTTTATTCTAATGATAAATCTGCACTAAAAAAGCACAATAATACTGGAGAAGAAATTAAAAGAAAAAAAAAAGTTTTACCCTGTGTTTCTGGCTTTGTAAAATCTTGATTTACAATTCTATTTATTTACAATTAAGTGTTTTGAGACTTCAAAAAATTTAATTTTTGGTGTAAGTTAAATTCTCACACGTCTTGAAATGCTTTCAAATATAATTTTAAGCATATGACATGTTTTAAAATCACCAATTTTTTAAAGTGTCAATTTAAATATGGTTAAATAAGTTATTACAATCATATTAAAATAATTATTTTATTCAACAAGACTACATATTAAAACATAGTACATAAAATATGGCAATATTTAATAGAAATAACAGCAATACTTTTACAGAAATTATATTGCATAAAAATATTGATACATGAAGAATTCAGAGTATAACATTAAACCTTTGCATAGCCACGTTGGACATTTTCAACAAGATCCAAAACAAGGTTACTTACAATTGGCTTTAAAAAGGAACTTCATCAATTGCTGTTATCTTCCAACGTAGATGCTAATATAAATTATTCATACAAAAGATTTATTTATCATTTGATCAGTCTTGCAGCATTATTGTTAAAATGAACTTCATAAGTTTAATAAAACTAAAAAGGTTAGAAATGTCCACAAAAAATTTTGTGTAGTTTCAAGTTTGTATGCTTTATAATCTTATGCTAGAAAATTGAAAGCTTTTACGAGAAGAATATCCTAGAGTCAAAGGGTCAAGACTTCAGTTAGAAGAGCTTAATCGTAGATCATTTAGCATAACCCAGGGAGCACCACGAGGAGGCGATCTACATTACTCCCCATATACATATATAATTTATACACACAAATATTTCTTCTGCACAGCAGCCAATGTATATTTATGCATATAAATGTATATATATATATATGTGTGTGTTTATACATTAACTATATATTTAAACTGTTTTGAATATGTAACAAAATTATAAATTTCCCTTTTTAAAACTCATATTCAACAAGTAAATAAAGTCGAATACAAGACTTAACATTGAAAAATGACAAAAAAGTTCTTTAGTACACTATAGTAAAAATAAATTAAAAAGCATTATTAGTAAAAAAATATTTACATGTTCACTTAAGGAAAAAAATAAAACTACTTTAAATGGGACATTGAACTTCAATGCATTCATCAGGAGTTCATGGCTAAAACATAATTTAAAATAAATTCAAAATGTTCTCTATCCAAAAGCATTAGCTGAAATTTCAAAATTTGTTTAACTGTATGCAAGTGATTGTGTTAAAGTTTTCTGCCAAGGGGCAATCTTGTAACATTTTAATGCAACTGTTTTACAATCTTATTGCATGGTAACAATACTTAAAACAGAAATTTGGTTACATTTTGCATAAAAATCATGCATTTAGATTTGTAAATAAACACACACATCTTATTTGTACTTTTCCATTAGGCCTTCTCCTTGGCACCAAATCCACTTGCTGCCAAGGTTGGAACAAAAATAGAGGACATCAGTCATAAAATACTATTAAAAATGTGAGAAAAAAGTGAGAATGGTAATCTGATATAATTTTTGGATGAAAAGTATAACTAGACTCATAAGACTGCTTCATTACATAAAAAGTAAGAGAAATAACTTATCAGTAATTTGTAACACAGATAAAATGTTTAATTTCATTTAAATTGAAAATACTTTTATTTTGTTCAAAGTACTATTTTGGTTTTTCAAATTCAACAATAAATTGTTAATTTGTATCCAAGAATGAAATCTTTTGAGCATAAATCGAAGAATATGATATACATTTATGTTTTGCTAAAAATTCAGAGAATACTTATTTGGCAATTGCAAAACTGAATAAACCACATTGAAGTATAATTAAAAAAACATCTATTTACACAAAGAATTCCTTCAAAAAAGATAACTAATTGAATTGCTACATTCGAAAATTTGCTCTATTTGGAAAAAAGCAAAAATTTATGACTCGTGTTTGGCCAATGGAAAAGTACCCTAAATATTCTTTTAAATTAGTAATCATGTCAATCTCACATTTCTTTTTACCTGTATTTCTAAGAATATTTTTCCAACACTGACAGCTCTTCCTTTAATGCAAACAAGCCGTTCTTTATAATACAGTGCACTATTTCAAATCCACACAGCTTGGGACCAATGCAGAGTTTAGAATTGTGTAGATTTTACTGTACTCTCCCCCTAAAATTTCTCTACATTCAACAAGCAATTTTTTCCATTTTTCTGATTGGCTCAGCGTGCGGAGATCGTAGGCACTTTCGGCGTCATCTTTTTGAATTCTCTCTCATTCTAACATTGCTCTTGGTCGATTCAACACGTAAAAGAATTTTTGGAGATAATTTTTTGCTGTTAGGCCTTAGGGCCTAGCGTGCATCTCCCATTTATGAAAATTCATTTTTAATTCTGGAATAACAATAACGTTATAATTATCAATTTTCATGAAATATAAAATGTTCACCAACCAACTTCATGACTGAAAAGAATCTTCTTGCTACAATAAAGATGGCCTTTGTAGAAACGATCCGGAGGGCATTACCGTTGGATAAATGATCCGGAATCCCCTCGTATTTCTGAAATAATGCCTACTACAGTCTAGCAGTGTACCTGTCTTCGCATCAGACATAACAGCATAATTCCCTCAAAACAAACCTTAGCGGGAATAGTTAAAACAACAGTAGAGCCTGGAGGTCACCAATTCATCATTAGAATGTCTATTGTGCAGTGCTTTTCTCAAGATTTTTCAGTGCTTGAAAAAGAAGCCTGTAGGCTATAACTGACAGATTTCCTTCCCTGACATCATTGTATTTTTCTTCTCTTGCTAACAAGGATAAAGTTTGAAACTAAAACATTCATACTACTTAACAGTAAGTCTAATTGTCATAGGAAAACTTGCAGCATTAGAATGAAAAAAAAAAAAAAAAAAAAAAAAAAAAAGAATTAGTACCAAAAAAATGTAAACAAAATATAAATATGGCTAAACCAGCATTTCCCAACCTGTTTTTCTTTCGTGTACACCTTTCTTAGGCTTTTCAATTGGAGTACCTCCATTTCTGATAAACACCTTCCATACAACATGATCAGGGTTGCCACTTCTAATCTTGAAAAAAATATCCCTGTATTTTCCCTGTACTGCAACCCATTTATTCCATGTTGATTGCAAAAAAATATATGCGTGTATGAAGGCTAATTAGAAATGTTATAATTTGCCATTAACAAAATCCCTGTGTTTTCCAGATTTTTTTAGGAATTTTTAAAAAATTCCCTGAAAATTTCAAGATGAAAGGTGATGCATACTTAGTTATGCAATATGCTTATCAGTGGGCAGAACATTTTAAACTCAGCTACGACTTTTTTTCTAATTTTTTTTTTTTTTTTTTTTTTTGGGGGGGGGGGGGGTTCTTTTTAATTTTCTTATTTAGATAGTTGATAAATTTGTATGAGTAAAAGATCTGTATGTTAAAAATGTGAATTTAGCAAAAATTGTATTTGTAAGTGAAAAATCTGAATTTTTTTGCAGACTGACTTCGGAACTAAAAGATTATTCTTTGACAGCACACATACACAAAAAAAATTTTTTTTTTTTCTAAAATCTGAAAAAGTCAAACTAATTTTTTCTGTTTTGAGTAATATAAGAACCCTGTACTGACACTGCATTATTAATGAATAATTAGATACAGTGGGCTTTTCCCTTTATTTTAAGTGTAACATATGAAACTAACTTATGGGTTTTTTGTGAAGCATTGCTGCGATTTCTATCATCAGTGATATTTTTTCATACCCCAGGTTGGGAACTGCTGGTTTAAAACATCAGAAATTAACAGTTTAAAAAATTAATAACTAAGAAATTATCAGTATTTTAACAAAATTTTAATGAACAACAGTTTTATTTATATATATATAAAAAGTTAAACTAGGAATGCACTGAATGTAGATTTTTAAAAGATATAATACGAGGTTACTTAAGCTTCATTGGAAACAAAAGCCATTTTGCTAGATAAATTTCAGATGCTGATTTTGACAAAAGATAGATATCTAACATTTTTAGTGTAAATTAAATGTTGGAAACACTGAAAATGTAAATATATATATGTATACATATACACTTAAAAAATATACACACTAAGATTTCAAAAAGTGTTGGAAAGTTTCATAATCTATTCTTAACGCAGGAGTTTTCTTACTTGTATCTATGGACATATGTTTACATTAAACTGCAATTAATTTTTCTTTATTCTATTCAAACTGAATAATAAAACATACATTTTATTGCATTTTGTTTAATTCTAACTTTTACACATTTTTTACAACATTCTCCTATAATCTGGAATTTTTCTAAATCCAGTATATTAGAAGTCCTGGACATGCTGGATTAGAGTATGTTTATTGTATTATATTTTATTTTATATATAACAAATTTCTGAACATACAAGTTTCTTTTTTTAATCAATTAGAATTTCTTTTAAAAGGGATAATGATTATAAAGAGAAAACTTTCTGATAATGCTAAAAATATAATTAACCAGAACCAGATATTCAGTGCATTCCTATTTCAAAACTTTTTCGCTTTTAAAAATCATGCAAATAGGGTTTTTTTTTTTTTTTTTTTTTTTTTTTTTTAATATCTATAACTTACCAACCTTTAGGAAGAATTTTTCAGGTACATCAAAATCTCATTCTGCATTCATCCATTCAAAGTTTAGATAATTTTTTATGCTTTCTAGCTTTGTTAGCTTTATCATTATCTATTATGTTTTCTCTCCTACACATGAAAGTCATTCTGATCATTAAATAATAATTTAAAAGTGCTATTGTGAAGGTTTTCTGATGGTCTGTACACCCAATTAGTGGTAAATTACTTACCTGCTCCAGATCTGAAACAATATTTGATAGGGTATTCATTTGTAATCCTTCAGCAGACAAAATCTTCATTGTCGAATTTTCTACAATTGAAATTAAATTAAACAATTCCGTTGATGGTTTTTTTAAGAAGCCACGTGATTTAGCATTTATTAAAACATGGGAATTTGGATTCAAATTTTCTTTTTCCTCACTGAAAAGTAAACTATCTTTACAAATATCACATTTAGACATTTTCTGCCCTTTAAATGCAACAAAGCCTGCTAGATATGCAACAACACTTTCTGGTGAATTCTGCTGATAATAACTGTGATCTTCTGAATTAACAACTATAGTAGTATTAGATCCAGTGGTTAACAGCAACTCCAGTCTGTTATTGAAATCTTCGCGGACATCTGTTGCATTTGACAGATCATTGAAATCAAAAAGTGATTTTACTAAATCACTCCCAGTTACATTACTACCACGAGGAGGTTTTATCAAAGAATACGTACCCAACAACCTAAACAACTGTAAAAAGGTTGTACCATCTGGATGGTCATTGCATCCACATGCATGCCTCATCATGCTGAAAAATCTCTAAAATAAACCAAAAAATTCAAAATTATTTCACATTACCCTATTAAAAAAAAAAATGAACAACATTTACTTGTGCATGGACCATAATTAATAAAGAAACAGTTCATTCAAGAGTTTGTTAAACAAGACAAGGGGATTCAATGAAAACTCATAGTACACCTGAACAACTGTGAAACACTCAAATGTAATCCTAACGAGATAAAGAGGTTATTTAGCTTCATTATCCAGAAAGGCGAGACTGATTTGGGTTATGGTCCTTTACCGTCGATTTTAGATTGCAGCAATTCAGACCATAACAATGCACCTACCTTGTTAAGATAACATTTCTGAGTTATCTTAGTGTACCTGACTACTTCTAGAAGTTTGTTCAGCTTGATAAATAAAATGCATGTGCTTAAGGGTGTTTTAAAAAAAAAACCCTATTCCACCTTCAACAGCTCGAAATTTTCCAATACAATTTCAGACACATTTTTAAAAGTACAAACATGAAACTTGCTGAGGGGATTTTTGAAGTGATGTATAAGGTGCCGTGTGATGTCTTTTTATGCTCAATTCATGAGAATTTCATTTATAAACAATTATCCTCTCAGTATGACCCTTTTTTTTTGTTCCCAAATCTCCCACTTCTGAAAAATCCTTTCAAATTGGCAAATTTGGCAGCCTTTTTTTTGCAATATTTTCTACATTTATCAAAGAATACCATTGCGGCACCTTGAGTACTTTCTGAATAATGCAATTTTCCAGTTTCTTGCATCTGAGGGCAAAAATAAACTTAAAAATAAATCTGAAAATAAGCAGTTTGAATCTAAATACACCCTTAATGAATTGTAAGAGAAAAGCAGTAATTAAATATTTTTACCTCTAAGGAATCCTGTGAAAGTCTTGAGGTCATAAGGAATTCATAACCATGTTCTTTTGTGAGGTACTCAAATAACTCCAGCGTTCCTTTGAGTGTCACTTTTAGTCCTATAAATGTAGACTCCGAAAGAAAATTGACATTATGTTGGTTCTTGAAATGCTTCCATTTGTCCAAGTATGATAAGAAATCTTTAATTGCCTAAACGATATAGATATATTAAGTGAAACAAATTAAAAACATGACAAATCAATAATAATTTTGTGAAATTATTTAAACCTCCATTGCTGATGAACCATTACGTAGCGCATCTTTTGAACATCTCGAATTCATTGCATCAATCAAATTATTCATTCTCCGAATGAATGCCTCACATCCTTCACTACCTTGGAGTTCTTTAATTCTTGGACGTAAGGTATTCATTGCAGTGGCCACTTCATGACTGAAAAACTAAATATTTGTTGTATAAAAAATCAGTTTTTTTTTTTAGGACAAAGTAATATAATGTCAATATAATGCATAACATAAATGAGATTTGCATTTATGACAGTATTGCATAATAAACTACTGTCTTTTCGTACAATGAGTGATATTGTTCTTCTCAGACATATAAATTAATGGAACAGTTCAATTCTGATAGTCATTGCAAGCAAAAATTTAATAATGTGCAATGTGTACAACAAATTCTCGTTTTAAGATATGCATTATAAAGATCTACTGTAATAAAGTTCTTACTTGAAATGCCATTGCTACATTCATTTTTTGGTAGAATTTCGGATGCACATGGTCACGAGTCAATTTTGGACAATACTTTAAGCTGTAACTAAGAGGATTGTCTTCTAGAACAATTGCTTCCCAAAAATTGACTGCTATTATGCCATCCGGTGTCTATAAAATCAATAAGAAAATTACAAAACACAGTAGTAAACAGAAGAAAATCATATCCCATTAAAAAAACACCTGTTAAATGCAATATTTTAAGTCATAAAACGTAGCTGCGTCAAAGCAACATATAGCAATGTTGCTTGTCATTATATCAAACCAAATTTACAAAGTAATGCATAAACTAATTATAATGTAACAACATTATCATGGAAGACAGCAGTCTAAAGTGATGCAGCCGTAAACCTAAAATTATATCTTAACATTCGCAGGTGACAGAATTCTATATATACAGCTAACTTGACATCAAAGAAAACTCAAAGTCGGCATTTAATTTCTCAGCAAATATCAGTCATATTGTTTCCAGGGTTGGCAAGTTTTTGACATGCGACAATTTTTGACGGTTTTAACCATGGTTTAAACCGTCATGTCAAAAACCTCCTTGTCGAAAATGTCTAAAACTGTCAAAAACCTATATTTATATGTAAATAAAAATATTTATTTACATCTATATTTATCTACCTATATTTATATTTAATAAGTAAAATTTATTTGCTTTTAGTAAGGAAAATGTTTCTAAATATGTTGTAGGAAAAATAAATTTTAATTTTTTTAAAACATATTTTGAATAGTAAACAAAATCTCAGACTTTGGAAAACTTATCTTTTCTAATATTATTTATTAAATTTTAATATGTTATTCAAAATATGCAGGGATTATATTATGAAGAAATTTATTTATAACCAAACTTAGTGTATAGTTTAAAATAATATAAAAGATTAGACAAGGTCCGTAATTGATTAGTAACAGAAAATTATTCAAAACTGGTTATGTGCTACTGTATGTTATGTAGGGCAAATGAATTGCATTATTGAACTAAATTTCTACTTTGATAATTTCATTTGGATTGATTTAGATTATGTAATCAAATTAATTGGAAATATTTAATGAATGTTTTATTTTTTAAAATTACGTATTTTATAAGATAATAAAAAAAAAACTACATAATATTTTGTGTTTTAGAAGTATTTTGTAGATTTTTTCTGTTTTGACTTTTACAATTGTTAGTTTTTCAAAAAAAAAAAAATCAGTAATTCTGAATTTTAAATTATTAGTCATTTTTTGAATTTATAACTAACATAAAGATAATAAAAAACATCTGAGTATCTATTTACAATATTCAGCCTATTTATTTACTATGCTGAAAAATTAGCTTATATAAATACTTAGTTTATTAATTCTTTTTACTGAATGCTATAAAATTTTGTTAAATATATTAATTATTCAGTTGTTGAATAATTACTTCTCGTCTTACCTTGCTTTCAAAATAAGCATTATTTGTATTCTTAATACTATTAGTGTGTGTGTTGTTGGGCGGGGTAGAGATAAAAATGTTTTATAATGTGTAATAATCATACATATATAATAAATTATATGCATTATATTTAAATTCAAATTAACCTATTAGATATTATGTATACAATCAGCTCTGTGAGAAGGGAGGGAGAGAGTTCCCCCGTGCACGGAAATTTAGGGGGCACTATCCAAATTTATACTACAAATGTTATTTTTTAGCCTGTCACAAGAAAAAGTTGGGTAGAGGGGCACCAAATTCTAACTTTGCCTCTGTCACAATTTTCTCTTTACACGCTTCTGTATATAATGTGTATAGCATTATAGGACAAAATTGGGAAATTTCATTACCGGGCACTGGTCAGTAAGACTAGTTTTTCAAGTGGCCACTTTGTTTAAACTAGTGGCCACTTTTTTATTTAAAATTATTAAGCAGTAAAATTTCTATAAGTAACTATCTAAAACTGAACAGCCCAAGTAAATATGTTCATATAAATATATTGAAACCTAAAAAAAAAGTAGAATATCTGATGAAATATAAATAAATTGTATTCTCTCCTAGTAAAAAAGTGGCCACAAGGTAGCCACTGACAGACAATTTTTCACTGGCCACTTTTTCTCATGTACTGGCCCTGTGGCCGGTGGCTAGTGCTAATTTTGCCCTTTATATAGCATAAAAAATAAAAAAAATAAAATAAACACATGATATATCAAGTTTTACACTTTTGAAAATCCTGCATTTATAACACTTAATTTGTTAACACTTGTAAATACTAACTATGACAAAATGCATACTAAATAACTTTAGATTTTTTTAAATATTAAAATAATAATAAATAAATGAGATATTTAAACATAATTTTTGTGCAAATGTTTCTGCATGCCCATTTCAAGATAAATTCTGAGATTTGAAATCTATCATTTTTACTTTTATTAATTAGAAATATTTAAAGACCTGCTAATTACCCACAATATAATTAAATTTCAGCATAATGTATGGCAACTGTTGCTAATTTAAAAATTTAACAACAAACTCTAGTGCAGATTGTAACTCTATGGGTTTTCGACAGGTTTTTGACGGTTTAATCCGGTTTAAACCGTCATCATGTCAAAAAACCCTTTTTGACGTCAAAAACCCAACCCTGATTGTTTCAATACTTAATATCGAAAACTTCAAATTTTCGATATTGAAAACTGGAAATCAAAATTATTTCATGAATTCAATATTTTCTTTTTGTAAAGATAGAAAAAACTAAAAAGAAGTGAAAAAGGCATTTTACTCTAACCATTTTCTTTAATGTGATTCAGAGGCCCGTTATTGAAGACTGGTCAAGCAGTAGCTAAATATAGTAACTTTCGTGTTCTGCAATGTTTTAATTTTTAAGGACTTTAATGAGATTCTAAAAATTTGCCTGTATTCCGTGGTGATTTTTTAACATTTAGATTCATGAAAGAATTTCAGTTATGCTTTTTTATACCTATTATAATGCTTTTTTATGCCCATTAATAAATTTTGTCTTCTTGGATTTTTAAGCTTTTTGCGATTTTCAGTTTATTTTTTTTTTTATTTTGCGGCTATTTTTTTTCAGACACAAAAAAAGGGACTTGGGGGGACCAAAATACAAAAAAAGGGGACTTTTGGGGGATAAAGGGGACCATGTGGAAGTCTTGCAAATTTAAAATTCTTGCAGATGTAAGATAAAGTGCTATGTCACAAGCTTTTAATCTGTTTAGGGTTTTTTGTATTGCTATTTATACAAAACAAAACCACAATATTTGCCACCACCACTGCACACATAAAAAACAGAAATATACATTAAAGAAAAAAAAAAAAAGATTACCTTTAGAAATTTTTTTTCTGTGATGGCATTTCTCACATTTTTAATTAAATGTGGAAAATCAGAAAGAAACCATAGTTTTCTCTTCGGGTCACAAACATGTTTGCAACTAACATTCTCTTCATCTATACCAAACTTCGCCCACATGTTTCTGTTCCACGATGCCCCATCACACGTCACTGCATCAACAAAAAAACCTGCTTTTTCCAATAACATGATACATTCCATAATTAAATGGTGAAGAATAGTACCTGAAAATAGAAGTAAATAAATGAATATTCTTGCATGGCAAAACATGTAAGTCCACAAAATTATTACAATACATCTCTATTATAATTAGAAGAAAAAAACTAGTCGTTGGGGGCCACCGTAATACTTACCCATCATGGATAGGCATATGAAAATAAAACATGTGAAAACTATTTATACAATGCATTGCAATTCCAAAACAAAATTTAAATATTGTTAATATGCATAGCTCTATTAATGAATTGCTGATGTACCAATTTCAACAAATTATATAAAACACCAAACTACTCAAGTAATACCGAACTGCATAAAAGAAACATCCTTATAACTCCAAAAATAATTATAATATACACTAACAGTTTACTGTGTTGGATTAAGCATCTCATTTTCAATTAAAATATACCTCTGAATTGAAATTTGAATGAAATACAGGGTCATGAAAAATTGAAGAATGTGGAAAACAGGATTACAAATATCTCGGCAACTAATTATCCGTTCGACTTCGTTCTATATGCAAAATGTGTGTTATTTTATTGCCTTTTATGTCCACCCCTTAGAACAAAAAAATTCGAAAATTTTTACATACCTTTCATCAGAACGAATTTTTCGAGAGTCCGAAAATAATAGTTCCGGATAATCGAGGTTGCTGATATTAAATAGGCTTCGTTCCATTCTTACATACTAACTACATACAAAATTTCAAGTCTCTATCTCAATTTGTTTGGGAGATAGAGCGTTTACAGACAAATTTTTTTTTTCTAAAAATGTTTTTCGGAATCTCCACTATCTAAAACGTGTAAATCTGTCAAAAAAAAATTTCTGATTTTCAAAACGATTGCAAGACTTACCCTATACTATGTATGATGGGTAAGTAAAATTACAATACATCTCTATTATAAATAGAAGGGGGGGAAAATTAAAATACATAAATAAAAGGGGGGGGGATTACAATACATTTCTATTTTAAATAGAAAAAAACAAGTTTTACTTACAAAAATTCACGATTAAATAAGAATTTATAATAGCCAAATTTAAAATCTATAAAAACCTTGTCATACACAAATTTTAAGCATTGACAAAAAATATAGAAATAATTTTTTTACAGAAATGTATAGTTTTAATTAAAAAATAACCTGATGCAGCATTTTTGCTTAAAAAGCATGCCAGAGCCTGTACCCATTGTCCACGGAACGGCTGATACATAAAGACTAATACATGATCTCCTTTCTTTTTTTTTAGATTACCAGGTGTGACATCTCCCAGATCTGTAAATCCTTCAACTTTCAGTGCTCTTCTATTGAAATTAACTCGTGACGTTATTTTCATTTCATCCAGTAAAAGGACACCTTTTATGAGAATACAAAAAATGTTATGAAAGCATTACACATTTTAATACACATACATACAGATAAACATAGGATTTACCTCTTCTATCTTTCTCATGCATATTTGCTGCTTTTTGACGCATACAGTTAAAAACAGATGTCTGAAAGCCGTAAACTCCTCTGACCTTTTCTATGTACTTACTTAACGTTTGTGGTGAGGGCAATGCTAAAATCTTACTTTTTCTCAGATGTTTATAGGTCTTAGGGCTTTTTATTTTTATTAACAGGCATTCATAGACCCACTGCAACGTATAACGATAACCTTTGCTGTTTTTAACTTTTGCTGCTTGTAAACAGGCTCGAATTGCTTCTTTTTGAGAAGTTGGCAAATTGCTAATCGCATCTTCCACAGCTTCTTCTTTTATTTTTGACGACGCCTTCTTACACTTTAAAATTTTATCCTTTAGTATTTCTACCTAAAAATAAAATAAAAAATATATATTTTATAAAACTTAAACTTAGTGCTGAATTGAATAAACTAATGAACAATGGACATTTGTTAATATATAAGGTTTCACTTCTGCAATTAATTTTTAAACAATCAAATGGAAAGGAGAAGATGTCAATTCCAATCTTGTGATAATTTTTTTTTATATACGTTTTGAATTGATTGATTTCAAACTAAAAAATTGGACATTATTTAAATGAAGAATGTCTAAAAAAGGATTTTTAAACCATGCAGTGATATGGTTGAAAAAGAAAAATAACAGTAATGATTTAAATCATCCGATTGCAATCGCTAAAACCCAAAATCTGTTCAAGATGGTATTCCTCATATATTAAAACTTTTCATACCTTACTCTTCAAGCGTTTGTTTTTTCTTTTGATACTCTTCAGCACTTTCTTCTGTACAGTATAAGAGCCAAGAAGAGTCCTCTTATTTTTTTCCTTAGCTTTGTTTATTTTCCTCCTAGTGATGCAGTTGTTGCACCAAGTTTTTGCGGGTCCAAACTGTTTGATATTCAAATAAACTGAACAATTTGTCATTGACCTGTTATTTAAAAAAAAAAAAAAAGTAATATAAATACACACACATATTCCAAAATTATAAGCACAGCCGAATTAGGTTACAATTGTCACCGATATTTTAAAAACTTATCTAAATACTACAGGCAATTCATATTGCATCAAAAATAAAATTTATCAATGTTATTGTTTATGGACATAACACTGCAATAAGCCTGTAGGTACAACAAGAAAGATAAAATAAATCCTGTCTCTGAAGTAGAACATAGTTTTGAATTACAATAAACTCCCGATTGTCTACAGATTTGAGTGACATGACAACTGAATAAGCAGATTCTGCAGATGAACTGCAAAATGGCCAAAAATGTTTTTGAACATTTTTTTTTTCCCCCCTCAGCCTGATAGTCATACACACACACACAAAAAGGAATGAAGATTACCCACACATAATTGGTAGTTCCATATATACATTAAGAGAGATTCTTCAGTCAGATAAAAATCACTATTTGTGAATGCTAACCCAATGAGAAAAATTAACAAATTTTGTTTAGTTTTCAATATTCTTACAAGATTTCTCTTTGCATTGGATAGCTGAGATTGAACTTTATGTTGACCTTTGGACTTTTCTATTTTGTTTTCAGATAATTAAACAGTTTCAAAAATGAATATTTTATTTGATACTACACTTTAATTTTCAATACTTTATAATTTGACAGTGCCAAAAATTACAAAGTTATTTTCAGAAGCATTGAAATAAATCAATAAGTTGATTACAAATTAAAATCACACTAAGCAAAAATATATTTTTTTTCATTTTACTCACAATTTGAAAAGTGATGACGAATTTTAGTGTTTGCACAGCAATTTATAAAATGCTTCGTGAAATCAACAAATTCCACTCCAATGAGTTTAAACTTGTCATTACTCCTCACAAAATTTCAAGTTAATCAGAAATATAAATTTATGAAATTATATAACAAAGTTTTGACCATTGTCCTCGTTAAAATGAGGACAAGTGAAAATTACAATCCTATACTACATAATAAAGAATACTATTATAAAATGAAAATTGAAATCTTACTTATCAGTGGCTCCTGCACAAATCTTAATATTTTCGACTACATCCAGGAGAAGTATTATATCATTAATACAAGTGATTTTTTTTGACTCTGTCAGATCAACCTCCTGTTCCACTAGAAAAATCTAACAAAATAAGAAAAATAAACTATATTCATTGATGTATTAAATTCTTAGATTCTTTCATTAAGTTCTGGTATGGACCTAACTACTGTTGAAAAAACAATTATCTGTTATTTTTTGTAGGGTGGTCCATCATTGTAACAAAGGATGTTTGCACATTTCTATTATTTAAAATTAAATTTTTGTTTCTATTGTGAAATTAACTATGGGATTTGTTAAATATTTTTGAAAGATTTATATAATATGAAAAAACCGAATATAATATGAAAAAACCGATTATAATATTAAAAAACCGAATATAATAATATCTTTATAAAAAGTTTTTTTTTTAAGAAATTCCTTATGGAGGCCCATTACTGGTACAGCTACCCTATATTAAATTCTTACAAATTCATGTCTTGCTCAACAATAAGAATCTTTCTGACTCTTTGAAGCTCTAAATACAAAATATGTAATTTCTGATGCATCCATGAATGATTTTAATTGCAGATGCAAGACATGTATTTGCTTGTGTATTAATTCAGATGTGATTCATTTTCTATTTTTTCGATAAAGAAAAAGAATCTCTGAAAATCTATGCAAAATGTGGGGGTTAAAAACAATTTTAGGCCATAACAGCAAACTAATCCCCCAAGACAGAATTTTTCTAACTGTTAAGTCCCAAAAATTGGTTATAATGGTCAATTTCTTGAATCATTTTCAATTAAGAAAATAAGAAATTCTTCAACTTCTTGGTATCTTAATCAAATGCATAAATTTTATATTAAAGAATATTGTTAAGTTTATCAGAAAATTAGCCTTTTTGGATGCAGGAACAGTCTTCAGTGTAAAAATTGCTTAAGATATGTGACACCCCTTCCCCCAAATAAAAAAGGATCCACGACCCCTCCTCTTAATAAAAGGCTGGATCTGCCCTTGGACTGGTTGCCGTAATAGCAAAACTCATGAACTAATAAATTAAGCTACAGCATTAAGAGGTAAACAAAGGTCTTTAAAAGAGGGAGCTCTTTTAAAAGGCATATATAGACTTTGGGTATTCCAAACACTCATAAAAACACTGATCTATAGATTTTCAATTTCCTATTGTGAGTTTTAACTACATGAAAGTTAGAGATAGTCACCTGACCTTTTGATATGCATTCAATATTGTGCTGAACATTTAATTTTATTCCACATAAAATCCAATAATTGAAATGTAAAAAATATACTTAAAAAACTATAAAACTAAAAGCTTACCTTAACATTTAAATTACATTCAATTACTACCTTTTTCAACAAGGTATAATGTTCATCAAAACGGGAAAAAAGAATAAAAGATGATGTTTTAATACAACCCCATAAATCATTAGGAATAATGACGTTAATAAGTTCTTTAAGAAGATCTTCAAATGAGCAAAGTGTATTTTTTGCTGTATAAGAATATAAATTTTCAGAAATCATTGAAAAATCTTGTCCACTCATATTTTCATCTACAGCATTTGGTGTGGACACACTTGAGGTGGCTTCAATTGGTGTGGACACACTTGAGGTGGCTTCAATTGGTGTGGACACACTTGAGGTGGCTTCAATTGGTGTGGACACACTTGAGGTGGCTTCAATTGGTGTGGACACACTTGAGGTGGCTTCAATTGGTGTGGACACACTTGAGGTGGCTTCATTTTGTATGGACACACTTGAGGTGGCTTCAATTGGTATGGACACACTTGAGGTGGCTTCAATTGGTATGGACACACTTGAGGTGGCTTCAATTGGTAAGGACAGACTTGAGGTGGCTTCAATTGGTATGGACAGACTTGAGGTGGCTTCAATTGGTGTGGGTGTACTTGATATGACTACAATATTTTCTAGAGCCTGTGTTGGTATCGATTCTTTTGGAAACTTCCTTTTTGCTTCATATCCTTCTGATGTATTGAATACCGAAGGAACTGCTTCTGGATTTAATTTTACCCTTCCACGTTCTATTTTGTGGATGGTGCCATCTGCTAATATTGTGGTGTAGTAGTACTCCAATTCATCCTCTCTGAAATGTAACTTACACACTTTATCTTTATGGGTCAACAGGAAATTCTCAAACGGTATAGCTTTCTGCCACTTTTCAAATAATTCAGCATTCTAAAATAAAAAATAAAAAAAAAAAAAAAAAAGTTTAAAATAATGTAAATATTATATAGAGGGAATACAAAAAAATATTTTAGAACTATGCAGTGGATAACTCTTATGTGCATTTCTAATATTCCTTAGATTTTAATATAAATATTTTAACTATATGCTATATAGTTATCAAAAAGAAATAAGGATATTCAATTCACTATTTTTATTGGTTTTGAAATTACATTGAAATTTCTGGATAGAACTTTTTATATAATTTAAAAGCACAATGTATAGCATTAACCTAATTAATAATTAATCTAATATAACTTTAATGTCCAGAACAAAAGGATTTGAGCCTTGTATTTTCATAGGACCATAAAAATTACATTTTGTTCTTATGTTTTTAAAGATGTCTCCATTTTGGCTAACAAAAGTTTTCAGCTTCCTTTTTAAAGGAACTTCATTTTCCTTGTCTACATTTTTTATAACCTTTCGAATGTAGTAGGTGGCATCTTTCTCATAATATATACACTGTTATATATTTCTAAATCTATGCTTAATTTAATATTTTGTGTTAAAAACTGATGAATTGTGTGAAAATTTTTAATGCTTCATACAAAATTAAACATTTTATAAAATAATTTAGAACTATGAAAAAGGTTATACAGTACAGAACCATTTATCAAGAAAGGTTGGGGTCAGATGTATTCCGGATAACTGGTTAGGCACTAAAACAGCATCCATTTGATATGTTTTATGGAATATAAGTGGTTGTGGTATTACTTCTAATTTTAAATGGATTATTAGATATATGTTGTACATTTATGGCTTCATTCATTGCATTAATATATATGTACATATTTATATATAAATTTTATGAAATGTTATTGATTAGAAAATTATGTTGGAAATCTGTCAGAAATCAATATAGTTGGACAACCAGTATACAAAATTATAGAAGTATAGTAATCCTTCAACATTCGCAAATGTTGAGACTATCTTCCCACACATATTAGAAGGTTAGATTCTATTTTTTTTATGGGAAAAAGCAATCAATGTTTAGAAAATATACTAAGCATTATAAACTAAAAGTACATGCTTTAAATAAATTTTAATAATTATAAGCGTATTGTGTACAAAATTTAATCTTTAGCACAGGGGTGCAAAAATCTAGGCGCCAGCAGGCAGTTTCTCATCACAAAATTTATTTTGTTTTTCTTCATCTAATATTTTGTGTAAAATTCCTGCTAGAATGCTATTAAATTTTGAGCGAAAAAACTTTAAAATTTTAGTGGTGAGAGTGGCACCTAGATTTTTGCACCCCTGCTTTAGCATATAATGGGAAAAATGTAGTGATGTGCGATTATTTTATAGAACAGATCTTATGCCTATAGAATTTCCATATAAGGAAAAGTTGCAGCCTCGATTTCTATTTTAAATTTAAACTCTGCAAAAGAATCTTATTCTACTGCTTTTTCAACAAGCTATAGATGTTTAAAATTACCCTGACAATTTTTGCAGAAAATATTTCACATGCAATAAAAATTTGAAATCTTAGAAAAATTTTAAAAATCTAAAATAATAATAAATTAAATAAACAAAGGAAATTACCAATCTAAATTTTCTCTCAACACAAGGGCTGAAGTATCGCACTTTAGGCTATACAGTACACAAGTGTTTAATGTCATGTAGTTCATTGAATAGCAAAACAAAGAGGGTTTATTTTTTAAAAAATGTTTTTTATAAAGCAAAATTCACGAATGTTAAAATGGTTCGCATTTGTTATGTGAATAATCAAAACTTGCAAATATTGATTACAGTATATTATTAATATAACTTAAAACATTTTACTAAAAAATATTTGTAAAATAACAAACAACAAAACATAATTAAAATGTTGCATCATTCAAAGTCAAAGTAAAATATGATAGTTTCTGAAACAATTATGTATATTTATAGCTTCTTCAACTCTAGTAATCGCCCTCAACATACTGATAAATTGGAAATTTTTCATTATAAAGAATAAAACTACCATAAAGACAAATAGAAAACACTCACTTATAATACATTAAAAATCTCATTCCTGCAAGTAATTTTATCGTTAGAAACGACATTTTGAAAAATAAATGTGTAACCACATGGTTTTTAAGATTATTAATGTACTAACAAATTAAGAAATTTAATATAACTAACATGATATAAATTAAACCCCACTATCATTAAAACAGTTACGATATAAAAATTTTAATTGCTTTGTGCACGTTTAATTATTTTTTTCTAATTGAAAAAAAAAGCTTAGATACGCAAAAAAATACAAAAATGTATATTGCAATAGAATATAAAATTATTAAAAATATTTTTAAAGCATCTAAATCAGAATTATTCATCATTAATGACGGGATTAAGAAAGATAGTGAAAACTTACTTTAGGCGGCGAAAATAAGGAAATTTTTGTTTCCGACTCAAATTTCTGTTTTTTCCTGTCGGTGCGACATCCTGGAATGCTGCAGTTATTTCTTCCGCCACCCATTTTCTTTTTCAAAGTATTAATTCATAGAAAATTAATTAAAAAAATAAAAAAGTATCTTCGACGATTGCGCGAACATTTGAGAGCTACGAGCTCTTCTTCCAAGGAACGTCAAGTCAAGTGGTAGGCTAGCAGACTATAGTTGAGAGAGCAGACAACAGGTCATGTGACCCAAAGTCAGTCCCGCTTCACTAGCGCCATCTTCCTGACGCCATGCACTACGCAATACTTTGGGGATGTGTTATGTTGAGAAAAGCCTATCTTCTCTGATCTCCTTTCTAATATTCTATCTCCATGATAGAAACCAACTGTTTCTTGACAGTTTACTTAATTATTTATATTATTCTAATCTTTTGAAATTGATCGAAATTATGCATCAGAATTTAGAATTTGACTGTAGCAATAATCGCTAACTATAATAGTTGTTATGTGATTTAAATAATATAAATTTTGAACACATAATAATCAGATTATTCTATCCCTGCTAAAATTGCTAAATGCTTTATTTCTCTGATCTGTGAATGATTGTTACGATCTGAACTATTAATTTTCTTAACTTTTTAAAATGGGACGGACTTTAAAACGTACTCACGAAACTAAATATGATAAACTTCTAAAGTAAGTAAGAATTTTATTTGTATTAAAACTATGGCCTTATTTATAACAAAAAAAGTGTATGGGAGTCAAGTATTTTGACAGTTATTAGCCATCATAACATATCCCTCCCTTCATCTCCCCCCCCCCCAGGCATATTTCACCATATAGGGGAGAGTGGGGAGAAATAGGACATTTTTTACAAATATAATAAAATCAATTTTGACACGGAAAAAATTCAATTTATAGAATACAAGATAAAACACTTTTTAATCTCGCTAAACAATATAGAAGCATTACGTACTAAAGTAACTTAATAATTAAGGAAATTGCAAGTTTCAAAATGTGTCTCAAACTTCCCTACTAGCAGCAAAATGTGGGCAGCTATAAAACACAATATAATAAGGTACAAATAGTTTTAGTTGTCTACATATACAGTCTAACAAAGATTGCAGATTGATAAATCTAGTTGAAATACGAACAGTAGCCAATATGTCTGACCAATTGGACAATAGGGTCCTATTGTGTTTGTAGAAAGGACAATTTTAACAGAATGTCTGCCTTCTCAACATAACTTATGTCAAGTTCTCAAGAAAATTGTAATCCGCAATTTTCATTATTTTTACTTATAAATTGAATGTTAAAACCAAAGTTGTTCTCAGTTGTACTTGAATCCTATGTCTTCCAGTGGTGTAGTCGTAAAAATAACAGATGTTATACGCTCTAAGCAAAGGGTATTACACCAGCATGGGTTGAAAAAAATGAATTTTTTCAGATTGTTCCGAATTGCTTTAGAACAGAAAATTGTAAAGAAAAACAGTGTATAAAAAAAATAAAATCGATTGATACTGTAAACTTTTTCAAATCCACAAAGCTTGGGAATAAAAGTTGTAGGGATTTTAGAATTTTGCGGATTTTTCGTCATTGCTTTATTTACATTTTCTAAACAGTAATTTGAATGTAATTAATAATGCAATCGAAATTATAATGAATGCTTAACAATATAAGAAAATATTAAAATAATAGAAATTTAGGTAATTTTTAACATGATTAAAATATTATTAATATAATAATCAGGGTACTTATGTATTAACACCACTGCAGCAGAACTTGCGCTAATACTCCAATAAAGATTAGTCTTGTTGTTCGCACATGTACAAAAATAATGGCGTCAAAAAAGGAACAACACAAATGCACTAAAGCACTAAGAAAGGGAGTAAAAAATCAACAAAAAACAAGGCAACAAGGAATCCAAAAGATAGCTGCGGTGGCGTTAATACGTAAGTACCATAATCAGTAATTTATGATTAAATATTCATTATAAAGATGACATATATTTTTCCTAAATTATTCAGTGAAACTTGCCTCATAAAGGTTCATTTCTAATTCACATAAAGAAGTTTTATTTCGAGTTTCACCAGATTCAGTAATGAAAACAGCCTGATCAATACATAAATATATATTTGGTAAGAAGATTGTGATTACCAGTGATTTTGCAATATTTTGAACTTTTTCAGAAATAAATTTATTCTTTTCGGCAGAATCAGTCTGGGAACAGAAAAATCAATTCCCATCCCAACAATAACCTTTTTTTTTTTCATTTCTTTGATGGAATTTGAGTTTTTTTCGTGTTTTTTTTTTTTTTTTTTTTTTTTTTTTTTTTTTTTTTTTTTATGAAATAGGCAGTTTTTTCTTGACCTTTTGAAGAAATTTAACTTTTTTTTGCGATCATTTGACCAAATTTGTTGTTTTGTTGCGATTTTTCTAATGAAATTTACCAGTTTTTCATGACCATTTGACTTGATCTGTCATTTTTTTGTGATTTTTTTTTTTTAAATCTGTGTTTTTTCGTGAGATGTTCATGAAATTTGTCATTTATTTGAGATCTTTTAACGAAATTTACTGGGTTTTTTTCATGAACTTTTGACGTAATCTGTTGTTTTTTTACAAACTTTTGGCAAAATCTGTCATTTTTTTGCTATCTTTTAGAAAAATTTGTCTTTTTTTCATGATTTTTTAACAAAATCTATCAGTTTTTTGTGACCTTTTGACGTAATCTGTCATTCTTTTTCTCAATATTTTGAAAAAATTTCTATTTTTTCATGATTTTTTAAAATGAAACTTACCTTTTTTTCATGACCATTTGAGTAATCTGTCATTTTTTTTCACCTTCTTTTAATGAAATCTACTGTTTTTTGTGATTTTTTTTAATGTAATTTGTTGTTTTATTTTGCAATCTTTTTATGAAACTTGCCATTATTTTGTGATTTTTTGACAAAAATTGCATTTTTTTTTTTTAAATCAAAATTTACTGTTTTTTTTTGTGGAAATTACCATTTTTCTCACGATCTTTGGACAAAATGTGCCTTTTTTTGTGTCCTGTCCATGTACTTTTTTTTCAAAATAGGAAAATATTTTTCTTTTCTAAATTGGCAATTTGTCTGCAAGGGAAAAAATGAATGTTACAAACATCTCGCATTATATACACTTTCTGCCATTCGTTAAGTTTAAATTTAATAAATACCATTTACAAGTATCCTAAAAATGTAAAAATCCATTAATAAACAATTTTGAATTACATTAAAATCCTTTGCTTTTGATGAGGAAAAGCGCTGTTTGCCAAATCTTGTTATGCTTTTATCTTTTCATGCCGAATATGTGAAAATATTTTATTTTTTACAGACTTTCTTCTGTCATTCTGTTGCAAATTTGACTGATCCTTTATTTCATGCATAGTTTAATTACAGAGAACTCCCTCAAATCCGCACATATTTTCGGATGTAAACAATGAAACTTTCAGTCTGGATATTGGGATAAAAATTAATTTTTTTAGTTTTGTATCAATTCCACATATTTTTTAATTTGTAATTTTCTTAATAATACTCTATTCATGTTTTTTTCATGAAGGAAGAATAAATTTTTTGGAAAAAATTCAAGATATTTCTAATATCACTGGTATTCACAATCTTTTTACCAAACATATTTATGCATGAAGATTTTTTGGTTATTAAGCCTGGCTAAACTTGAGAAAAAAAAATCCTTATTTTGATGTGAATTAGTACTAATGTACTTTTATGAGGCAAGTTTTGTTGAATAATTTTGGAAAAATACATTTAATCTTTATAATGAATATTTAATCATACACTATTGATTATTAACTTGACCTTTGTTATTAGTGCTTTAAACATTTAAAAAATTATGTAAATTTTTATTATTTTAGTTTATTTTAATATTTTATTATATTGTAAGCATTCATTATAGCTCCGATTGCACTATTAATTGCACTCAAATTACTGTTTAAAAATGTAAACAAAGCAATAACCAGAAATCCGCACAACCTCTGGTCCCAAGCTGTGCGGATTTAAGGGAGTCTACTGTATTTAAAATAAGCTTAAGTAGTTACATACATAACTAGTTTAATACATTTGTAATTTAATAAATATTTTTTTTTTTCAAAATATTCTGAGTATGTCCAATATGAACTTCTTTGTTAGACATTTTGTTAAAATGTGTTTGAAAATGCTTCGTAATCTATGCTTGACACATTATTCTTCATTTTTTAAATCTAATTATGAAGTTGTTTTTTTTATTTTACCATAAAGTACCAAAAGTCAATCTCCCAACCACCACCTCATATTTGTGAATATTTCCTTTTTTTTTTTAAGTACTGCAATTTCCGGCCTATAATCCACAGATTATCTGTTTAAAAACCTCAAAAATTTTAAGTGCAGATTATCTACAAATTTTTTTAAAAGCAGATATTCACCAAAGATATCCAGTTTCTACCAGCAGTTATAAAATAAAAATGTAAACAGCTATCACACAATTGTCTGTTATCGACCATTCATGGAGATGCTCATGATTGGTTCACATATGATCTATACATACTAGTAGAAGTGGTTTCCAATTTTTATGCTATATTTCCTTAGCCTTTTGTCAACATGTCTCTATAAACAACAAAGCATTCTCGACTCATTTCATTCAAAAATTGCAATCTCAATCATTTAGCTGAAATAAAAAGAACTATGAAATAATAATTTTCCCCAAGAATTATCCTGCCACATGAATTACAAACACAACCAAATGGCCATTGAAAGTTATATTACGCTGCAACTATGATATAATAATGATTATTTTTATGAAATATCAATCATCATAATTAGTAAAATGAACATAGATCACAAATTCATTTCATAACTTGCAGGGATACCAAAATAATAATAGAACTATGAAATAATAATTTTAGACAGAAAAAATTATTCTACTGTGCGAATTAGAAACAATAGATACCAAATGGCCATTGCAAGTTATAGTAAAGCTGCAACTAGGATATGATAATTATTTCGATTAAATATCGATCATCGTAATATGTAAAACGGATGTAGATCACAGATTTGTTTCATACCTTGCAGGAATACGAAAGTCATAAAAATGTTCCAAGAAATATATCATTTAATACTGCAGAATTTAAATTGAATGTTACTTAAAAAAAGGAAGAAGTTGAAAATGATTTAAAATCAACAATTATTATAGAATTATTTGTATTCACAAGACATTCAACATATGTATAAAAAAAATTGTATTTTTTAAATTGCAATCATTTTATAATTATTTTTAAGTATTATTTTATTACAATTATCATTTGAATATAGCAACTAAATAAATAGGGTGGTTTATTACTACTTTCGAATGCTGAAAATAATGCATAATCTGCAGATTATACGCCGATTCAGATTGTCTGCTAAAATTACTTTATAAGGGTGTATTCAAAAAAATGCTTTTCCACCTTCAACAGCTCGAAATTTTCAGACACATTTTTAAAATTAGAAACATGAAACTTGCTGAGGGGATTCTTGAAGGGATGTATGAGGTGTTGTGTGATGTCTTTTTACGCTCAATTCATTAGAATTTGAGTTACAAACAATTATCTTCCCAGTATGACCCTTTTTTTTTGTTCCCAGATCTCCTACTAGGGAAAAATCAGTTCGAAATGCCATTTTTGATTGTTTATTTTACAATATTTTCTGCATTTATCAAAGAATCGACAATCACGGCACCTTGTGTACTATCCAAATAAGAAATTTTGAAAGTTTGGTGTATGTGAGATCAATAATGAATTCAAAAATAAATCGGAAAATAAGCAGTTTGAATCGAAATACACCCATAAAGGCTAAAATTGCGATTGCAGATTATACATCACTGCAGATTTTAGGCCAGGAATTACGTTGCCATTCATAAGCTCTCTTAAATTTTATTTTCTGACATTTTCAGTCCATTCCCTTCTCCCTTTTTTTTCAGGAAATTCCAAAAATTTTAGTTTCTATATCTTCTAAATGAATATATTTTGTAAAATTTATATTTTTGTCTAATCTGTTTACAGCATTAGAAATTTTTGGTGGTCCGAGACCACCAAAAATTCAATTGGACTACTGATTCAAAAAATTTAGTGGTCCACAGAACTAGTAATTTCCCCCCCCCCCCCCCTTTCTCTGACAAGTAAATGTAAATTTTTCCATTCCTAAAAAAGCTGAATCAAACAGAAACCACAAAATTTTCTTTTATTTGAAAAGATAAACAAACAAAAAATTGCATTAATCCTTGCAGTCAGTTGAAATAAATGATCGAAAATAAAATACATAATTAATAATTGTATAGTTTTTGCTTATGCACTGTTACTAGGTGTGCAACTAAGTTTCTGAGGTTTTTTGATCAATAAAAGATGAAAAATTTCAAGAGAAATATTAAAAATGGTTTATTGAAAGTGTCGTCCCTCACTAGCTACACATTTTTGCCATCTCTCTGATCATACATGAATACCAAGACGATAAAATGGCACGTCTTTGGCCAGAAAGCATTTAACCAAGCAATTTTGCACTTCAAAATTAGCCAAGTGTATTCCAACTAAGCCATGCACTGTCGACCAAAACGAGTGATAATCTGAAGGGGCCAGGTCTGACAAATATAGCAAATTACATTCATAAATTGGATAAAAATTGCAAATTATGCCCATAAATCGGATAAAAAACACAAATTATGTCCATAAATCATTCAAAAAAACACAAATTTCGTTGGCAGAAAGCTCAGAAAATGCAAATTACGCCCATGAATCGGATAATTTATAGCAAATTAGGTCCATAAATCACTTAACAAATGTGAATTTCATTCATGAATCGCATGAAAATGCGAATTACGTCCATAAATCACTCAAAAAATGCAAATTACGTCCATAAATCACTCAAAAAATGCGAATCACATCCATGAATTGCTCAAAAAAAGTGAATTACATCCATGAACTGTGTAAAAAAATGCGAATTACGTCCATGAATCATGTAAAAAATGCAAATTATGTCTATAAATTGCTCAAAAAACACAAACTGCATCCATGATTCATGTAAAAAAATATGAATTACATTCATAAATTGCATAAAAAACGCAAATTATGTCCATTAATTGTGTAAAAAAACATGGAATTACATTCATAAATTGCATTAAAAATGCGAATTACACCCATAAATCGCTTCAAAAACATGAATATCGTATACAGAGAGCTCAAAAACCACAAATTACATCCCTGAATCACATAAAAATAGCGAATTATGTCCACAAATTGCATTACAAATGCGAATTACATGCATGAATCGCATAAAAAATGTGAATTACGTTCATGAATCCCATAAAAAATTGCAAATTATGTTCATAAATCGCTCAAAAGACAAAAATTACATTCATAAATTGATAAAAAACACAAATTACTACCATGAATCGCACAAAAAACGTGACTTACACCAACATTAAATTAATTTGCAGAAAGTTTTTGACCCAATATTATGTTCGCAGAAAGTTTTTGGTACAAGTCTAGTTGTATAAGTAGTTTTATACAAGTCTAGTTGTCGTTCTGCAATATCACTCATTTGTGTCTCATGTCCCATTCTGACTGTTGTTCAAGTAATGCATATTTCAAATTAATCAATTTATGTCAATAGCGGTGCCTGTTGTCAGTTTCGTCCAGTTTCAGCAGCTCATAATACATGATTCTTTTCTGGTCCCACAAAATGCAGGACATTGGCTTCTTTCCTAAGCGGTTTGGTCATGCCGTTCAATATTGATGCTTCACCGGGTGAAGACAAGATTTTTTTGCATTTGGGATTCTCAAAATATATCTACTTCTCATTTCCAATAACGATTTGATGCAGGAAACTTTCTTCTGTGCCAAGAAAGCAAAATTTCGATAACGGTTCTTCCATTTTTCATCTGTCTTTCAGTCGACTCATGCGGCCAGGGCCGGATTAAGCACTTCTGGGGCCCAGGGCTACTGGGAATTTTAGGCCCCCCCCCCTCCTTACGCTATTGGAAATCTTAAGCCTCCTACCACGATTCTGAATGTTACCTCCTCCTCAAATACACACACACACCTTTGATTTGTTTTTTTAATCCTAAAATACAAATCTTAGATTTTGAATATGAATAATGTTAATCAATTTTTTTTTTCTTTTTATCTTTAATGGTGTTTTTAAATTCACCTTTTTTCCGCGTGCGACCTTTTGACAAAATTTGTGCTTTTCCTGTGATCTTTTTCCGAAATCTGTGTTTTCCTGCCACTCTTTGACGAAATTCACGTTTTTTCAGTAATTCTCTGCCAAAATTCATGTTTTTTCAGGGATTCTTTGATTAAATTCGTGTGTTTTTAAGCGATCCTCTGTAGAAATTTACACTTTTTCCATGTCTCATTGACAAACTTCGCTCTTTTCTGCAATCTTTTGACTAAATTTGTGCTTTTTCCACAATCTTTTCAAGAAATTCGTGCTTTTTCTGCCACCCTTTGACGGAATTCGTGGTTGTTTTTTTTTTTTTTTTTTTCTGTCAAAATTTGCATTTTATCGGCAATTTTTTGACGAAATTTGCGTTTTTTCTCGGTTCTTTGTCAAAATTCGCTTATTTTCGGCAGCAACACTTTTGGCTCTTTTGACTAAATTTGCACTTTTCTCGGAATTTTTTTATGAAATTAGCGCTTTTTCAGCCAACTTTTTACAAAATTCACGTTTTCTTTTCGCGGTTCTTTTTCAAAATTCGCATTTTTTCGGCAATCCTTTGACGAAATTAGCATTTTTTAGTCGTTTATTTTCGTGACCTTTTTACAAAATTCGTGCTATTTTCGTGACCTTTTTACAAAATTTGTGCTTTTTCCTCGACCTTTTGACGAAATTAACGCTTTCCCCATGGCCTTTTGAAGGAAATTGTGCTTTTCCGCGATCTTGATTAAATCCATTCTTTTTTTTGACGAAATTCGTGCTTTTTTATGCGACCCTTTTCATTTCGTTTTCTCAAAATTCGCTCTTTTTCCACGATCTTTTGACTAAATTTGCTCTTTTTCCCATGAACTTCTCAAAAAATTTTCACTTTTCTGATGCATTTTGACAAAATTTACAGTTTTTTTGCCATTCTTTCTCAAAGTTTACGTTTTTTGCGAACCTTTGAAGAAATTCGCAATTTGCCGAGGCTCTTTGTTAAAATTCACGTTTTTTCGCAATTCTTTGACAAAACTTGCACTTTTCGCTGAGAACTTTTCAAGAATTTCTCTCTATTGCTGCCACACTTTGGCAAAATTCACGTTTTTTTTCCGCTATTCTTTCACAAAATTTGCGGTTTTTTTTCACGACCCTTTGAGGAATTTGTGTTTTTCCGCTGTTTTCTGTCGAAATTCACATTTTTTTCCCGATGATTTGACAAATTTTGCTCTTTTTCTGCGAACTCTTGATTATATTTGCACTTTTTCTGCGATCTTTTAAAGAGAATCGTGTTTTTCCTTCCCCCCTTTGATGAAATTCACATTTTTTTACAATTCTTTGCCAAAATCGGGCCATCCTTTGGCGAAAGTCGCGTTTTTTTCTGTGGCCGTTCGACAAAATTCGTGCTATTTTCGTGATCTTTTTACAAAATTCGTGCTATTTTCGTGACCTTTTTACAAAATTTGTGCTTTTTCCTTGACCTTTTGACGAAATTAACGCTTTCCTTACGGCCTTTTGAAGGAAATTGTGCTTTTCCACGATCTTGATTAAATCCGTTCTTTTTTTTGACGAAATTCGTGCTTTTTTATGCGACCCTTTTCATTTCGTTTTCATTGGCATTTTTGTTAAACCTGGAAATTTTCGTAGATACAGACAGCAATGACGTCAAATGGCAATTCAAGTTAAGTTGCAAAAAAAAAACGGCGATTTTGCACAGCTCTTACACCCCTGTAATTGTTTTAAATGAAACTGGTACAACTTAAGCCTCTGCTGAGGGCCCCCGACTGGTTGGGGCCCGGGGCTTCAGCCCCCTTAGCCCCCCCCCCCTCCCCTTAATCCCATTTCTAAAACATTTAAACAAATTTTCAAATTTAGTTTTCGATAGTGTATATTTGCCATAGGCCTCTTTAACAAATGACGTCTTCATCCTAAATTTTTTTCAGATTAAATAAAAGAAATAAAACTTCCCGCAAACGGTGTTTATTTGGTGCAAATCTCGACATATTCATTGTTAGAAAAAATATTTTTGCATTGTGATATGTATTGGTACTATGACAGTTTATTGTTAACAGATGTCCAAACTATTAAAAAAACATAACTTCAGACATGTATGTCATCTAAATGTTTCATTAGCACCATCCATGTGTGAAACCAAGAAACTTAGTTGCGCACCTAGTATACTTTTCCTTTTAGCAAATTATAGTTTTTCATTTTATTATTCAGAAAATTTTGGGTGACTGCAAAGGAAGTTTGTTTTATATTCTAGTAGGAGAGGGAGAGGGTTAAAGGTACTTAAAGGATTTTATATTGTGTGTCAGTGATGATGAGTGTGGACCAGTAAAGTCACATGCTTACTGGCTCTTGGGATCAGTAATTTTTTTTCATCAATTCTACCACTGCTGTTTACCATATCATTATATCAGAATGGCATATGTTCTCTATATTATACTATTAATGTTTTCCTTAATTTTACGTACTTTAACCACTTAACTGGCGATGGGTATGGGGAAACAGTGCTTTAATCCCCGATTTATCTCAGCGCAACCGGTGAAGTGGTTAATATTTAATAAATATTTATAATTGATTAATTAAGTTTTGTAATTTTTGTTCAAATTTCTTTCATATGTATATTAAATAGATTTATTTCATTAATTTATTAGTTTTACTAATGGAAACTACTTAGCCTCTATAGAAAAAATTAAAAAAAATTTTTTGATCTGACTTTATTTTCCAAATTATATAATTCTGAAATTTCTGAAATTCCAAAGATACCCACACATACTTTCATTTTTCCTATACTTTTCACAAAAGTTCTAGCTATAGGTCCCTCTTAAAATTGTCAGAATTTTCTGTCTTATAAAGTGTGTGGGGGGGTATTGTGGTGCTTTATAATAATTTAATAACCTGATAAAGAATTTAAAAATAATTAGAATTGGATACTACTTGGTTATTCCATTGATCAATTTTGCTAAGTTATACAATTGGCCAAATTAATATTTAATATTATTTGGCCCTAATATAATTTAGTAATATTTAATTATATTATTTTAAATAACAGAAGTTGAACAAATAAATTTTTAATACATAATCAAAAATACAAATAAAAAGTTGAATTAAAAATCACTTCATATCATAACAAATATGTGCATCATAGTTACTGTTAAGTGAATGTGATATTTACAATCATCTATTATTGGCATGTAATCTTATAGTTTGGCTCTAGGTTTTTGGACAGCGATATAACCAAGTAGTACCTAGAATTGTTAAAATTTTAATAATGTAATTTTGGTATTTCAGGGAGATAAAACGGGCAAAATTGGCACGTGACATAGCTGACCTATTAAATGATGTAGTAAACATAGTCTCAGAAAAACAAATGCCCAGTACTGGTCATCCACATATTGAACATAGCTATAAATTGCATCCTATCAAAGGTATTGCTAGAAGTCCGAGTGCCTGCTCAGCACATCGTTGCCCTGTTGAAACACAAACATACTTTAAAGACATTTTTGAAGAAAATGTTATTGATTATGAAAATGAATTTGAAGCCATTGTGCCTGATCAAAAAAGGGAAATATCTGATAGCAAATTAATTGCTAATCAAGAGCAATAATATTAAATACATTAACAATTAAACAAGAAATTGATTCTGATGCACATCATTGCTCTGTTGGAACTGAAACATTTTTTAAAGAAATTTTTGAAGAAAATGTTATTGATTATGAAAATGAATTTGAAGCCATTGTGCCTGATCAAAAATGCAATTTTGAAAAAGAAATATGCTCAAAGACATATCATCGCTCTGTTAGAACACAAACATATTTTAAAGAAATTTTCAAACCCCCCAAATTCATACGAGATGCAGCTACTATCGGTGGACGGAGAATAATTGATTTTCAACACTTTTTTAATGAACTGAAAGATGCAAGTAGCCATAGTAAATCTTTATGCAGTCTGAACAACATGATTATTACAAAAGAGGAGAAAAATGGAATTTCTACATCCTACTGTCTAAAATGTTTAGTATGCAATTTCAGAAAAGAAATAAACTCAGAGAGTCCATATCGCGATACTGATTTAAATACTGATTTTGTATCAGGTATATTGAGTATAGAATGCAACTTTTTGGATGCTTATTTAGTACTTGCCCAAATGCATTTACCTTTACTAAATAATGATGAATTCATTCAAGAATGTAAATATGTGTGTTTAACAATGAATAAAATAACACAGCAAACGCTTCTAAAAACTCACCAGGATGCTTCAAAAAACTTAAACAAAGAATTACAAAAAAGAACTCTAAGTAAAAAATTGGCTGCTTTGAAACAGACTTTTTGTGAACAGGAAAATGTACAGAAAGAACACCAGTTAACTACTACTCAACAATGTTCATCTGTATCAGATGACAACAATATAGAGAGAGAATCTCAACTAACTACTATGAAACTTAGTTCTTCTGCACATGGAAATATACAGTCAGAACACAAGTTAGTTACTACACAACAGTGTTCATCTAAGTCTGATAATAGCAGTCTTTTTGAACAAATGCACTTGGGTGGTTTATTGGTAGAAGGTGAGTTTGAAGTTAAAGAAGAAAATGTTACTGATTATGAGAATGAATTTGAAGCCAATATGCCTGATCATTCTACAAATAGTAGTGCTGGAAGTCTAAGTGACTGCTCAACACGTCGCTCTGTTGGAACACAAACATACTCCCCAACTTTTGAACCCCCCAAATTAAGAACCAGAGAGGCTATTATAAATGAGCCAACACGTTGCTCTGTTGGAACACAAACATACCCCCCAACTTTTGAACCCCCCAAATTAAGAACCAGAGAGGCTATTATAAATGGGCGGAGAATAGTTGATTTTCAATACTTTTTTAATGAACTGAAAGATGCAAGTAGTCATAGTAAATCTTTATGCAATCTAAACAACATGATTATTACAGAAGAGGAGAAAAATGGGATTATTACATCCTATAGTCTAACATGTTTAGTATGCAATTTTGAAAAAAAAATATGCTCAGAGAGTCCATATCGTGACACTAATTTAAATGCTCATTTTGTATCAGGTATATTGAGTATAGATTGCAACTTTATGGATGCTTATATACTACTTGCCCAGATGCATTTACCTTTACTAAATAATAATGAGTTCATTCAAGAATGTAAAAATGTGTGTTTAACAATGGATACAAAAACACAGCACATGCTTCTAGAAAATCACCGGATTGCTTTAGGAAACTTAAGGAAAGAATTAGAAGAAAGAACTATAGGTAGAGAATTAGCTGCTAAGAAAAAGAGTTTTTGTGAACAGGAAAATGTACAGAAAGAACATCAGTTAACAACCACTGAACAATGTTTATCTGTATCAGATAACAGCAATATACAGAGAGTATCTCAATCAACTACTATGGAACAGAGTTCTTCTGCACATGAAAATATACAGACAGAACACAAGTTAGTTACTACGCAACAGTATTCATCTAAGTCTGATAATAGCAATCTTTTTGAACAAATGCACTTGGGTGGTTTATTAGTAAAAGATGAGTTTGAAGTTAAAGAAGAAAATGTTATTGATTATGAAAATGAATTTGAAACCTTTGTGCCTTATCAAAAAATCGAAACATCTGATAGCAAATTAATGGCTAATCGAGAACAAGTAATATTAAATATGTTAACAATTAAACAAGAAATTGATTCTGATGATGAAAATTTCAGTAAATCTATAACCAAAGAAATAACAAATAAAGAACATGTTATTATGAATGACAAACAAATCGGTACAACGGTAATTCAAACAAATGAAGAAAGAGCTTATAAAAATACAATGGTTATTAATGGAAAGAAAATTTGCTTTGAAAAATTGTAATGGTTGAAAACAGTAAAGATAAACGCTAGTTAAACATGCGTTTCATGATATAGATATAACAGATAATGAAAGTATGATATTGATAATAAACCTGATTGAGAACCGCCACTTAAAAAAATTGGAACAGTAACATACAAAGAATCTAATGATTCTAGAGATAAACAAGGAATACCAACAACAGCTCTAAATAAAGAAAAAAATGTTTTTCAAAGTAGTTCTACATCAAATAGACTTATAACTGCAACATTAATGGCAAAATATTTAAGAAATAAAGTTGCAACAGTATCAGTAACAACAGCAAGTGGAAGAAACTTCATGTTTTCAATGCCTGTTAAGTTGAATTAAAGTGGTGCTTTGATTATATCACCAAATCCAGATGATAAAGCAAGTGGGACTTACCAAGGTAACACTCTCCCTTTCTCTTTTTTTTTTTTTTTTTTTCTAATTTAATTTTTTTTGAAAAATATAGCATTTACAGGTTTGTAGTGGATGCTTTGGGGGTGTGATGGACAATGGACAGATGATGATGAGAATGTCTTTAATCAAATTGACACACATGTTTAATTGTCTGTAGATTAGTTCGTTGGTTGGTTATATAGAGTTTTATGGCGCAAGGTCCCTTTGGGGACATGCTGCGCCAAGACATAGACAAAGTTAAAACATATGTTTATGAGTAAGTAAAAGAATAAACATCCAGCATCAAAATGACAACAAAAAATGAAAGTATAAATTAAAAGTTACTAGTAAGTCATGGATAAAAACAATGTAAGTGTAAACAATGATATATATAAATAAAACAGATTAAAACAGTCCACAGACCATGGTTAGAAAGTCAAGTTATAATTAAAAACTAAAAGTCAAAGTAATGATTGTTAAAATATGAACAAAGTATAGGATGATACACAAAAACAGTTTAAAGTACACAGAATATTAAAAAAGTGACATCACGGAGGATTGTATTCTTCAAATATGACATTTTCCTCTTCGTCACTTGAGTCGTATGATGCCGACTCCATAGCCTCTTCCACATAAGTGTTCATTTGCCTTGGGTCTTTCAGATTACCTGTAGATGGGCTATTGCAAGATTTTCTCTGTTTTTTCTTCACAGTTTGCCACTGTGAAGAACCCCGAATAGTTTTATTCTCTTTTGTTTTCTGGTTAGGCTTTACAGTAAGATTAGTTTTGGGTTTCTGGGAATTCGATGCAGATGAAGCAGGTGTTTTTCCATTCTCAAGTTTGGTTGAATTTTTGACTTGACTTGTTTTCTGCGATTGGCTTGTCCAATATTCAATTTTTACAGGCTCTGATGAAGGCTTCCAAAGCACTAATTTTGGCAAAACTCTCGTAACAGCGGTAGCATGAGCATCACGGGTCTTCTTTATAATGTTATTTGTTTTTTTAGGTGAACAGCTTGGTGGAAAAGATGATTCAGTTTGAGTACTTATGTATCTTACAGGTTTAGATTGTTGCTTGAGTAAGCTAGAGTAAGTAACGCTGACAGATGGGGTTCTAGATTCGACAATTTTACGGGCTTCAGGATAAGAGAGTTTTTGGGTAATTTTGACTGCAAGAATTTCCTTTTCACAGATCCAATTAGGACAAGAGCGAGAGTATGCTGTATGGTCACCCTTACAATTTGCGCAGCGTTCAGAATTTTTGCATGATTTATCATCGTGGCCGACTTCTGCACAATGTGCACAGGTAACATTGCCACGACATTGGCCATTGTTATTGGTATGGCCATAACGCTGGCATTTAAAACACCGGATGGGATTAGAGATGTAAGGTCGGACTGGACAATTTAAATAGCCGGCTTTAATTCTAGTAGGTAAAATATGGGTATTGAAAGTTAGTATTATATGTTTAGTAGGAATTATCTGCCCATTTCTATGGATGGTGATACGGCAGACATCAATGATATTTTGATCCTTTAAGTTAGTTAGAAGTTCTTCTTTTGTAGAAAATAACAGATCTGGTTCAGAAATTACACCGCAACACGAATTTAAGGTTTGATGAGCTTTAACAGATACAGAAAAGGTGCCTATTGTATTACTATTGGACAGAAATTGTGATTGGTTGGCTGTAGAAACTTCTACCAGTAAATCGCCAGATTGTAATTTTTTGAGGGAATGACCATCACCAAGAGCAGATTGGAAGGTTTTAGCTATGAGAAATGGAGAAGTTTTTTTGAAAGAACTATCAGACATGCTATCATTGCGTTTAACCACGAAAAATCTAGTGAAAGAGGAATTCTGTAACATTTGTTGCTCTCCACATGGGAGAGAAAGAGATGAAAGAGAAGTTTTTTCATCCATATTAATATAAAAAGTAATTCGGACCCCGGCCGCACCACCCACTCCCGAGCCCTACAAGGGGATGCACATTCGTGCACCAGTGCTAACCAGGGTCTATACGGTCACAAGACAATCCTATGTCAGTCTCCACCCTTAACGAGATGACTAGTAATTGCTCGCTCGCTTGATCCCTAAAGCCAGTGACCAAAGTCAGCTGACCAGCCGATTGATGCATACGGGACCAATATGCACCTCCCGTCTACCTGAAGCAGAGGCCAAAGCAGTGTGTTGGTTTCCCTCAACTACCAGGATCCTCATTTCCAGGGACACGGGTCGCCACGCACGGCCAACACGTGGGTGGTTTACAATTCTCCATGAGTCAATATACAGGATGATATCAGCTCATACAGAATTGCCCTCACCTCCGAAAAGGAAACCACAATGAGAGTGAAACAAAGATTAAAGGAAGACAAGAGGAGTAAGAGGAAAAGGAAAGGAGAAAGATCACTCAGGTGCCCCGGGGTTGTGAAGCCCATGAATACCTAAAGAAGGTATCCCCCTGGGGGCGTCTGTAGATTAGAGATGTGTTAAATTAATAGTGCCCCCCCCACCCCATAGACTTGAATGGGAAATAAATTGGCCCATTCTGCCTGCTTTAATAAATAAAATTTATTTAAATTATTCATGTTTTATAGGGTTCCATAATTAAAAAGTAAAAACAGAACCATTATAAGATTACTCTCTCTCTGTCACAGCCAGGGGCCTTGCTAAGGGGGGGGGGGTAGCTGGGAGCCTCCCTTCCCAAACGTTTGCATATGCTGTTTCAATTGGCAAATTTACAAGCTGAACTGACAAATTAGTTCAAAACTTTAAGAAAAAACTATAATTCACTTTCTATTTCTGATAGATTTGATGAAAGTTACCAATATAATTTGTAATATTATTAAGCTTTTTACAAATAAAAACTGTATTACATTTTGTAAATGTGATAACTTGGTAAAATTATAGAACTAGTTGGCAAATGTCAAGAACTTTTTATGTTTTCGTTTCACTGAGTTGGCAAATACTGAATTTTGACTTGGCAATTTAAGGCTTTTTCCCCCACCAATAAAAAGTCTTCACGAGGGCCCTGGTCACAGCCATTTTATTCATGAACTATGGAATGTTGAAATTAGGGAAAGTAATAAAGACTATTGATCCACACACTTACAGATTATAAAACATCCACAAATACAGATCAAAGTGGTACTTATGTATTAACGCCACCGCAGCAGAAGTTGCGCTAATGCGCCAATAAAGTTGTTATTTGCAGTAAAGTCTTGTTGTTTGCACGCCCACACAGTTATCTTTTGGATTCCTTGTTGTCCTGTCTTTTGCTAATTTTTGACGCCATTTTTAGTGCTGTGAGAATGCGAATTTGGGATTTATCAAAAAGAGACTATTTTGAATCTCTGTTAAATTCTATAGCGGCCCATTTTCTACTGAAATCCAATTGACTACTTTGATTTTAAATAAAGTGTTTTATGTTATGATTTAAAAATTTAAAGTGTAGATAGGCAGTAATTAAAAACTGCCAAATCTGTAGCTGTGGTGGCGTTAATACGTAAGTACCATCAAAGTTCTATAATCCGCACAAGTTGAAGCCAAAGATTGTGCAGATTATGGAATTTTGTGGATTATAGATTGTATATCGCTTTATTATTTCTAGGCAGAATTATAATCTATTTAAATGAAAGGATAAATATAAAATTTAATAATTAATTTAATAGCCTATTCCAAAATACCTCTTTAAATTTATTTTATTGAAAAATTGATACATATATGTAATTTTAAATAAAAATAATTACATAGGTTCCGTAATACAGTTTGTCTTTTACTGTTAAAAAATAATAATTATATTAAAATAATAGCTGTGTTAGTATGATTTTTTAAAATTTTTTATTATTTGTTTTAAAAAATCATTTTTGAATGACGAATTTGTAAATTTCTTAGTTTGTTTATTTTACTGTTACAATTGTATATCGATCCTTGACTGTATTTAGGGAAAATTTAAAGGAGCAAATTAAGTTACTTTAAAAACAAATCTGTTCTTTGTATATTGTGTGGGGTAAGTATCATGTGAAAGCCTTCATAACCCTGTATTCAAAAATAGATTTCCTTGAATTTCAGGTATTATGTTTTCAGAGATATTGTTGAATGTTGATTTAAACCTTGTAGGAAAACTATATAGCGATTACACTAGGTCACATGATTATTGAGAAAAGTACATTTTACTACTACACATATTTTGATTTGCAAACACTCAGCAATGGTGTATAGGAGCGTTGGAGATACCTATCATAGCAGAAGTATAAAAGCAATGTTGATAATGATTTTTTAAAAAAAATATTAGTAATTAGCCAAGATTTTAATCCTTAAAGATATGGATGGTTTGAATATGCATAATAATAGGGGCAGTATACTCTATGTACTATTGGCTTTTAAAGCCTAAATAACAAATTTTAATAATATAATAGTGTAATGAAATGCACAGTAACAGTATAAAAGCAATAAGTATCAAATTGTTCAAACAAGCTAACTTTATTAGCATTAATCACATAAACACTAAGGGATTTGTGATTGCATGTAGTGGATCTCTCAGTACATTTCCCATGCCTTTAAAAGTTAATATAAACTTATTTGGAAAACTACTGTGGCATGGACCAAAGCAGTTTGAAACTTTGCAACCTCTTTTTGAAGCACACTTAGCACAATGCCAAGTTTAAATTTTGAACAAGGGTTTTGATTTAGCTACACTGTAAAAATAAAAAAGTATCACTACACTGAATTTTGTTTTATAAAATGCCAGATGAATTTTAAATAGGCACTATTTTTAGTGTCAGTACTGAATTAAGTTCATAAAAAAACTGTTAAGGATACAATTAAGACTAGTCAGATGTGACAATCCCAAAACTTTCTTCTATCTCATACATGTAGATATTTCCTAAAAAACGAAGAATAGCAGCATAACTGGTTAGGTGATTTACACAAATCTAATTAGCAACAACTTATTTCAAGTTCTAATTGAATCTGAAGATGAAAATCTGTGTGTTAGTTTTTAAAATAGAATCATTGAGGGAATTATTAAAAAAATCTGGATAGAAGTGTCACCTGTTCAGCGATTTATTCCAAAAATTAAACAGCCCTAATTTATATCAGGGACTAACAGAATCTAAAATTTGATGAAAATTCATGCATTAGTTTTTGAAGGCAGAGCTAATTGCGATAATCATAAATAATGCTTCATAGCAGCAGCATCTGTTGGACGACTTACATCAAAAAGTAATCAGCATCATAATATGTTCAATAACAGAATTTGAAGTTTCATGAAAATGTGTCCATTAGTTCTTGATGTATAGTCATTGCGGAAATCCTTAAAAGGGCAGCATGATAGTGAAACTATTTCACGATTTACACTATAAAGTAATTAGCACCGGTTCATATCAGAGGCTAATTGAGGCTAAAGTTTCATTGAATTCCGTTCATTAGTTCTTGAGATAGAGCATCTGCGTATCACATACAGACATTTTGTAAAGACATGTTTTTCAGATTTTCTGACCTTAAAAACATGTAAATCCATCTAAAACTAGAATTATTAATCCAATATAGTCTTCCTGTAAAGATAATGGAAAGTAAAAAGAGTTATACAGAATATCAATACTTGATACTATTTAGGCTTCATATCGCTTTGAACTTTTATGGAATACCCATTTATACTTTCCTAGTGTATACAGGTATATACCTTACCCTATGCATTGTATAGTTTTTTTTACAGATTCTTATTATTCTTATAGCAACTTTTTTTTTTTTTAGTTATACAATTAATAATTCATATATTTATTCTATGGAAACCTCTGAGTGTGAATAATACCTGCATTTGAATGTTTATTTTTTCTTTTCTTTTCTTTTTTTTTTTTTTTTTTTTTCATGTTTACAAGAATTACAAGTATTGGATTTGTGAAATTTTTTTACTTCAGGTTTTCTACAGATTTATTTGTTTTAGGGGTGAGATATACTAAAAAACATGTTTTTACAAAATGTTTGTCTGTACATGGCACAAATTTTACGGCCACTATGTCTCAAGAACTAATGTACAGAATTTAAATTAAAATTTATATTCAAATAGTCCCTGATATAAATTGGCAGTAATTTGTTTTTAGTGTAAATCAGTCAACAGATGGCGCTCTTATGCAGCATCTTTCACGATTTTTACCATAGTTCAATCTCTAGAACTGATGCACATATTTTCATCCAATTCATAGGGATGCACAATCTGTGGCCCGCGGGCCAAATGTGGCCCGCGATGGGTTAACGTGTGGCCCGCGAACTTCAATAATTTGCAACTGAAAAATTGCAATTTTTGAGCTTAAGTCGCAAAAAAAATCGCAGATTTCGTCAATTTACCTCGGGAAAAAATAAAATTTCACCAGTCACTCAAGAATTGCAAATTTCGTAGATCGACACGAAAAAATCGCGAATTTCATTGATTAGGAACGGAAAAATAGCGAATTTTGTCGATGTGGCTCGGAAAAATCGCAAATTTTGTTCATAAGGCTCAGAAAAACCGTGAATTTTGCGATGATGCGCAGAAAAAATCGCGAGTTTCACTTGCCGCGTAAAAAAGTGACGATATTTCGTCAAAGTTACTTAAAAGTCGCGAATTTCGTTCATTGGGCGTGAAAAATGCATATTTCGTCAATTAAAGATGGAAAAATCGCGAATTTAGTCGATCTGGCACGAAAGAATCGTGAATTTTATCAATCATGCGAGGAAAAATCGTGAACTTCGTCAATCAGCTTTGTAAAAATTGCAAAATTTTTCGGTCGGTTTCGAAAAATTCGCAAATTTTCCTGATCAGATGAGGAAAGATCGTGAATTTTCTCGATCGGCTTCAAAAAATCGTGAATTGTATTGATCAGGTGCATAAAAATTGCGAATTTCATCGATCATGCTAAGAAAAAATCGCGAATTTCATCGTTCAGGTTCGTAAAAGTTGCGCTTTTCATCGAGTGACTTCGTTAAGGTTGCGCATTTCGATGATCGGCTTCGTAAAAATCGTGAATGTCGTCGATCGGCCTCGTGATAATCGCGAATTTTGTAGATCATGCGAAGAAAAATTGCGAATTTCGTTGATCGGGTTCTCAAAAATCGCGATCATCTTTGTAAAAGTCGCGCATTTTGGCGATTGGCTTCGTAAAATTCACGAACGTCGTCGATCAGACTCAAAAATCGCGAATGTCGTCGATCAGCTTCGTAAAAGTCGCGAATTTTTCCGATCGGCATTGTAAAAACCGCTATTTTTATTTGATAAGGTGCGAAAAAATTGTGAATTTTCTCGATCGGTTTCGTAAAAATCGTGAATGTCGTCGATTGGCCTCGTAAAAATCGCGAATTTTGCCGATCGATTTGTAAAAATCATTAATTTTATTGATCAGGTGCGGAAAAAATGCGAATTTTGTTGATCGGCTTCGTAAAAATTACGAATTTTGTAGATCAAAGAAAAGTCGCGAATTCCGTCGATCGGCTTCTCAAAAATCGCAAATTTCGTCCATCATGTGATGAAAAATCACAAATTTCGTCGATCGGCTTCTGAAAATCGCGCATTTAGTCGATCGGTCTCTCAAAAATCGCGCATTTCCTCGATTGGTATCGAAAAACTCGCGCATTTCTTCGATTGGCTTCGTAAAATTTGCGAATGTCGTCAATCGGCCTCGTCAAAATCGCGAATGTCGTTGATCGGCCTCGTACAAATCGCGAATTTTGCAGATCGGCATTGTAAAAACCGCGAATTTTGTTGATCATGCGAAGAAAAATCAGGAATTTCGTCGATCGGCTTCGTAAAAATCGCGAATTTTGCTGATCGGCTTTGTAAAAAACGCCAGTTTTATTGGTCAAGTGCGGAAAAATTGTGAATTTTGTCGATCGGCTTCATAAAAATCACGAAATTTGCCGATCAGCTTCACAAAAATTACAAAATTTGCCGATTATGCAAAGAAAAATCGCGAATATCATCGATCATCTGTGTAAAAGTCGCGTAATTCGTTGGCTGGCTTCGTAAAAATCGATAATATTATTGATAAGGTGCGGTAAAATTGTGAATTTTCTCTATTGGCTTCGCAAAAATCATGAATTTTTTCAATCATGCGAAGAAAAATCGCTCTTTTCGTCGATAATCTCCATAAAAATTGAGCATTTTGTCGACCCCTTCGTATAGATCACGAATTTTATCGATTGGCTTAGTAAAAATCACGAATTTCATCGATTGTCTTAGTAAAAATCACGAAATTCGTCGATCTGCTTAGTAAAAATTGCGAATTTCGTCGATCGGCTTCGTGTAAATAGCAAATTGTGTTGATAAGGCACGAAAAAATCGATGCTTTCATTGATCAGCCATGGAAAAATCAAAATCTTTATCGATCATGTGAGGAAAAATCACAAATTTCGTAAATCGGCTTTGTAAAAATCACGACTTTTGTCGATCGATTTTCTAACAATCACCAATTTCGTCGATTGGATTTTTAAAAATCGCGAATTTCATCGATCGGTTTCGTCTGAATTGCGAATTTTGTTGATCAGGCTAAGAACGATCGTGAATTTTGTCGATAAGTTTCGTAAAAAGCCCAAATTTTATTGATCAGGCTTAGAAAGATCGTGAATTTTTTCGATAGGTTTCGTAAAAAGCACAAATTTTGTTGATTGGGAGCAGAAAAATCAGTATTTCATTGATCAGGCACTTAAAAATTCTGTTGATCGGCTCCTTCGTTCATAAAGTTCACATTTTTTTTCAGCAACCAGCCACTTATGTTTGCTTTCGAGCACTTTTAATAAAACAAATTTTACTCTCCTGAATAACGTCCAGGAATATTATTACATAATGGAAATAATCCTTGCTATAATTGTTATATATACAAACATAAAAACTGCTGATATATCCTTACCAACTGAATTTAATATTTTTACTGGGTAAGAGAACTTAAAAGGGTAACCTCCCCCCTCCCACTTCCCTCTGAAACCATACTTTTTATCGGATTATAGGCCACAGATCGCCTCCTCGAAATCAAATACTCTCTGTGTTATTGATGTGGCCCTCGACCACCCAGATATATTTGTAAGTGGCCCTTCTCTTCAAAAGGTTGTGCACCCCTACAATTCAGATTTAATTATGCCTTGATACTGTGTAAATCGTTTAACAGGTGGGGCTGCTGTATTTTTTGTAATAGCTCTATCTCAAAATTAATACATGGATTTTCATCAAACTTCAGATTTATTTAGTCCTTGATATGATTTAGTGCTATTTATGTTTTAGAGTTTTAGGTCAATAGCCAACTGAGTGGAAAAGTATCAAAGCCAGGTCATCAATATAGCACACCGATGTTCTAGCAACAAAACATCGGTGTGATAAACTGATGACCAGTGTTCTCGCTGACTTTTGGCCAATATTAGCAATTTGGCGAATAATAAATATAAAACAGTACCCAAATGAAAATAAATGTTAGCTTAATTGATTCGATATGAAACACTGAAAACTCTATTTTTAACCCTTTATTGTATCCTATCTTTAACCTTTCATAGTATACTGCTTTTTGAATATGTTCTAAAATAACCTGATTTTCTGTACTTAAAAAATAGAAATTCGATTATCAGCTATAAAAATTATTAAAACTAAGTACATATAAATGTCTCCAAAATGTGTAAAAGCTTCAGACATACTTTAGGCACTGTAAATAAAAATTCAAAACAGCTGCCTTTGATTTATCGTTGTGAAAATATACATTAAAAATTGCTATGAGATTTTGACTCTAACCAATAGAAAAAATTGATTGATCAAATAATACTTTTGGTTCAACTAATAAATAGTATGGTGAATTTTTAATTTCAACACCACGTCTTGGCAAATCTTTTCTGTATTTGGAAATTGATGTGAGTAATTTTTAGAGTAATATCTATTGTACAATCATTTGTGTCTTTGATTGTTGCTAAACTGAATTATTATATTATTATATATTATTGAAATATTAAGTCAGAATCTCTAAAAATAGAGCAATATTAAATGGTACAGTGCAATTGAACATCTAAAGCGACATTAATCCTTCGAAATGTGGATAAGAATCTCGATTGTATTGTCACTCACACAAACAAAGTAGAAATTGAGCAGTGCAATTTGGCAATTCGTGTTGTTCATTTATTCACCAAATGAACGATTTGGTGCATTTATTTTGGTTCCATTAAAGTTCTCAAGTAAATTTTCATTTAAGGATGAAAATTGCTAAATTGGAATTTTCAAATTTGCTATGTATTTAATTGAATAAACTTTTAGCATACTATGTATTATGCATAGAAATTTATAGAACACATACAAAGTTAACCCTCCCCCCCCCCAAAAAAAAAGGTATTTTACAATTATTGATAGTAATTTTAGAAATTGGGTTTTCAAATGCCTTATGGCTTATCAATTTTTTTTAAAAACATTCTCCCCAGGATTGCAGATACTCTAAAGCGAAAGCTGTATTTTCAGGATGATCAACCCTTGTTTATTTAAATATCTTTCAACTGAAAAGTTTTGTTGCAGTATTCTGAATGCATTGGAAAATGTTTCATTATCTATGCTAGCTAGCTGCATGATTTTTCATTCTTGTTTTAAACTTTCATAATATTGTACATTTTTAGGTGGAGATGGAGCAGCACATATGCCAGGAACATCATCTGAAATGCAACAACTTGTAAGTATACCAAATGCTAGTGGAGCAACATGTGTGCCATTGGACTCAGCTGGGGTCCAGCAACCTACAGTCTCATCAAATGCTGTGCCGAAATTCCAGGGTGGTTTGAGGAAAGTCAGCACTCTAGACACTTCAGTTTATGCACGCCCTTTATATTTTCAAAAGACTAAAGAAACTGCCTGATTTTATTACTTGTAGCATAGTTAATTCTTCGCACTGTAAAAAAAAAAGTTATAATAATAAATGCAATGCTTCATATTCAAGCATCTGCCATCATTTCAGAGTTATCAAAAGACTACATGATCACATTTATCCTGAAAAAAGTTTGCGCAGCATCAGCTGAAACTATTTCAAGCCTTCAATATAGAAACTAAAGTGTTTCCTATGAAATGAAAGGTTTAAATGTAAAATTCTTTTTTTCACTTTTAAAATGATCTGTCACTATGTATCAGATTGATGAATGATTTACACAGACTCAAATGTGATAAAATAATGATCATTTGTATTGCACCTTCACGTATTAGCACTCAAGATTTGACTAGGGATGCACCGAATAGTGATTTTGGCCGAATGCCGAATATTTGGCTGACAGGTGAAATGAATACCAAATATTCGGTTAACTCGATTTGGTCGAATAGTAATTATTCGACCAAATACTGAGTATTCGGTTTTCCAAATACTTTTTATATTTAAAAATTTAAAGGTATTAAAATTTTACTTTTTAAAACAATTTTACATGATATTTAAGAAACTTATATTTTGATAAACAAGGGTTTTTTATAAAACATTTAAATATTGAATAAAATCTGCCTTGAGTTATTTAAGAAGCACAATTATGTGACTTTTTTTAATTAATAAAATTTTAAATTTCTTGGTTTCTTCTACAAATTTAAAGAAACATTTTAAAATCAAAGAAAATAAAGAAAAAATGGTTGAGGAAAAACTTTACAGTCTCATAATTGTCCTTTAAAAGTAACTCAAGGCAGATTTTTTTTTTTTCATTATGAAGTACAAATACTTTCAACTTAATTCTGATAAAGGAATGTCTAGCTCATAGTTCTTTTCTTATGAATGGTGGCATTTTCCACCTTTCCCATCATATCATATTTTACAGTAATAAAAGTATGCGAGTTAAAAAATAGAGTTATGGTATCTTATTTATTGTTAATGCAACAAATGAAAACAAAAGTTTGACCTTAAGTGAGATGAAATACAATGTACCTAAATGACTCAATAAGTTGATTATGATTATGGTTTCATGAACAAAATTGTCTGCTTTCATAGCTATTATTAATCAAGTTTTTCTTTCTTGTTTAAGGATTTTTATTTGTGAAATGCAAGAAGTAGATTATTTACTAAGCAAAATTTAAGAACTTGCATCTGCACATAATTTATTCCTAAGGAAAATCCCAACAAATCACCATTTTAATCTTCTTCATGATTAATTTTCTTAAGTTATACTTTATAAACAGCAAATAAATAATGTAAAAACATTCTATTTTAGTTAAATATGATTTTCTTTCTAATTATTTTAAATATATTTATAAATTGACAGTTAAAAGCAGAAATTGTGAAAAGTTTTTAAAAATGTGTTTTAAAAGGTTTTATAAAGTATTGGATTCGGCCAAATAGTTTCATATTTGACCAAACTGAATATTCGATTTAACTGAAGTTTCATATTCGGCCTAACTGAATAGGCCGAATACCGAATAGATACCAAATATTCAGTACATCCCTAGTTTTCACTAAGTAATATTCAGTAGAAAAACATGCACAATATTATTTTGTGTGAGGAAAAGAATCTGAATGGTAGTTCATGTACTTGAACTTAAAGTAAACCCTGAAAGATAATTAATAGTTCATTATCAATGAACTTTATGTACACAACCTGAGGTCGAGACTAAAAATTTCATCTGCTGGTAGTATTTTCTGTTGAACATTAACATAACAGTCTATGAAGTGTCAGTTATTGATCCTTGTTTGTTAAAAATACCATAAAAAAATTGGGTACTTATGTATAAATGCCACCGCGCAGCAGAAGTTGCGCCAATAAAGAGCAGTCTTGTTGTTCACAGGCGTGCGCATTTATCTTTTGGATTCCTTGTTGCCTTGTTGTTTGCTGATTTTTGATGCCATTTTTAGTGCTTTTTTTCTGTTTTTTTATACCATTTTTTGTGCATGTGCAAATAAGAAGATTGCTCTTTATTGGCTCATGAGCGCAACTTTTGCTGCAGTGGCGTATAAAGTAGCAAAAATTGTTATAGCATGTATACTCAATAATCTAGTTTGCATTTTAATATTTTTAAATGATTCTTTTTTTGTTGATACCTGAGGTTGATCTGTGCAAATGTCATTTTTTACTTTTTCTACTTTATTTACAAACATTTTTAATAAAGGTTACTTTTATATCTAGAACTGATAAAAAAAAAAAAAAAAAAAAAAAAAAAAAAATCTGCAATCAAAATTGGCAAAATAAAAAACGACCTTCATACAGATCAACCTCAGTTATTGAATGCAGAAAAAAAAATCATTTAAAAATATTAAAATGCAAACGAGATATCTTTATAAATTTCTTCCATGGGATTACCATTAACGAACTGGTCTTATTGTTTGACTGAAATAGCCTCTTAATAATTTCAATTTAAGCGTAAACGAAGTACTGAAAAAAAAAAAAAAAAAAAAAAAAAAAAAAAAAAAAAAAACAATAATATTAATGGACACTGATTCCTGTTGAAATTCTTATAAGTGAAAAGTCACTTGCAGTATATTAGAATATTCTTATGTCTCTAACACAAGGATTGGTTGATTCAGAGTGGCAAGTGGTCAGGAAAAAACACAGTAAAAAAAAGAGGAAAGTACCAGTATTTTCTTATAGAAAATTCTTCCAATAATATTAAAAAAAGGGGGAGGATTAAAGGAGGCTAATTTATGTGTAACAAAATACTGGTATTTAATATCTTTTTTTTTTAATTGTGTTTTTCCCTGACTACTCGCCACCCTGAATTAACCAATTCTTGTGCGATTAGTTTTGTGTGACATGTTTTTGAAACCCCAAATATTCTGTTTCAGTGATACTTTATCAGACATAGGTGTAAAAGAAAGAAATAAAGAAAAAAGACAAAGACTCAAAATAATAAATGCACTTTTTAATTTGGCATTTTTTTTATACAACTGAAGTATTCACATTTCAAGACTTAACATACATGTTAAATCACATCATATCTTCTTCTTTTTCTACAAAACATGATTCACAGTTTACAAAGCATTTGTACATTATGTATTTGTGTTAGTTTAAGGTTGTAAAAATTTATTGGGTTAGATTTGGGCTCTATTATTGAAAAAAAATAATAATAATATGGATACAGCCACTGAAAAACAATTTTAACCCCTTTGGGGTGAGCGTCTTTTACAGAATTTTTAATCTTTTGTCAATGGTTTTCCAAAACAGAAAATGCTCGGATTCAATAAGGCAAAATTTACTGTAAAAATTTACTTATAAGAATAACCAAGGTTTCTGAGCATCTTATGCAGCACGTATACCGGTAGCTCGTTTCCAAGGGCTTAATATGTCGAGTTAAACACGAGTATTTATGGTAAGTTAAACTCGCAATTTTATCTCAAATCAATGAATAATGTTGAAAATTTCTGAAAAAAATAAGATTTTTGGAATACAGATAGTTTTTTTTATTTTAATTAACAATATGTAAATCACTGCAAAAATAAAATTCTGAAAAATCAAGTTGATGTTTCAAAATTTTTATTTTACATATTAATTGTCAAGATATATTTTACATTAATAAAATGCAAATTTACAGTGTGCTGTTTTGTATAACTTTCTTATAAATGCATGAGATTAGGTTTTATGCTTGAAAATATATCTTTTGGGTGCGGTTTCAGTTCAATTTGTTTTAATTCTTTTAACTTTCAAATTTCTTTTGATTGGATTTAATATTTTCGCATTAAACTAAATTTTCAGAAAAAACTGTTTAAAAATTTTATTTGTATTTCAACTACATCTTGTAAAAAAACAAATTGTAAATGCAATATTTAAAATTAATGTTGGAAAAATCTATATTTATAATTATGCATATTAATTAGTATAATAAAAATAATGTAGTTACTTCCTTAGTAATTTGACTTTAAATTAAATTAAAAATTTCTTTCTTGGGTTATATTACATGAATGTCAAATAAACTAATTATTAAAATTACTAAATCGAATTCTTATCCAAATTAATCGAATATGTCATATTTGATTGAAATACTGATAACTGATATCAATATTTACAATCTGGTAACAAGAATATTAAATACTATATGACATATAATCGACTTTTAGTATAATGCACTTAAACTTGTACAAGGTAATATCAGTTTTACAAATGGCATTAAGAAGTCTTTTATTATGCACTGCATTATAGAAGTCTTTTATTATATACTTCATTATAGCAAAGTTTTAAACAAAGTTAATAAAATTACTATAAAAATACTGAAAAAAATAAAAAAAATAAAAACAGAAGCATAATCATCCATAATAGATTTTTTAGACAGCATATTTTAAGATCACAAAATTGATTTCTAGTATTGTGAAAGACTCACCGGTGTTGAATAAATACAAAAGAAATATATATATATATAATATTAGAAATCATCACACAATGAATTGAACATGCTGAACACATTTTAACACACAATAGTGAAATTTTACCTAAGAATTCATGGAATACTGAAAACACAATCAACAAACGCTGCTTTTATTAACAAGGGGTGCGAAACTGAATAAGCACTCAGGGAAACTAATTTCTCTGCACCTGAATTCCTGTTTAATTTATAGTTTGCAAGTAACGGTGCGTTAAGGGTGTATTTCGATTCAAACTGCTTATTTTCCGATAGTTTTTTAAATTCATTTCTGTTCTCATATGCATCAAACTGGCAAAATGTCTTATTTAAAAAATACACAAGGTGCCGTGATTGTCGATTCTTTGATAAATCCAGAAAATATTGCAAAAAAAAGGAATCAAAAATGGCATTTTGAAGTGGGAGATCTGGGAATAAAAAAAAGGATCATACTGAGAAGATAGATGTTTATAAATCAAATTCTAATGAATTGAGCGTAAAATGACATAACACGGCACCTTATACGTCTCTTCAAAAATCCCTCAGCAAGTTTCATGTTTCTACTTTCAAAAATATGTCTGAAATTGTATAAGAAAATTTCGAGCTGTTGAAGGTGGAAAAGTGTTTTTTCGAATACACCCTTAAAGCTCCTGTCCCTGGCCAATGAAGCGCTCGCCAGCTTAATACTATTCCTATGGGGAGGTTATTTTCTAATATCTGCTTTGCATTTTGACATTTTAAAATACTTTTTTTTTCTTTCATTGGATAACCGAACTGCATGCCGACATTACTTCTTTTTTACTTTTTTGATTTTGGTTGCAGATATTTTTTTAAAAGGCCCTTTCACTTAAAAAACTGGTTCTGAAAGTGAAACTAACTTTATAAAAAATATCTGCATAAGTAAAAAATTGCATGAACTACGTGAATTCCGCCGGCAGATTTCGACGGAGTTCGAAGATGATTGGTTACCTTAGTAAATCCCAATCTATGTTGAAATATTTTACTTCATCATTATTACTTTTTTAAAGATCGTTTTGCTTCTATCAGCATTTATCAAAAACAAAAATATAATTAAAAAATAGCCAAAAATCTTTTTTTTTTTGTTGTACTTTGTGTGAGGGATTACCCCTTTTCTTCCTAGGTTTGAAAAAAATCCATAATAATGAATAATGTTTAATTAACATTCCTAGTTTAAGAAACTGTAATAACTCAATTAGAAATTCAAAATAATTTTCTCTGAATAATAAATAAGCAGCTCCAATAATTACAAACCAAACTGAACAAGAGCTTCCATGCTAAAATTAATTTTAATCATTGATTTTTAAATAAATACATTTTGAAATATTCAATGCCAAATTTAAATTTGAAGAAAATAAAGTAGAAGTTTAATACAGTAGACTTCCTCAAATCTGCAAACCAGAAATCTGCAACTCTCTAAAATCTGCACATATTTTATGGATGTAAACAATGAAACTTTCAGTTTGGATATTGGGACAAAATTTGATCTTTTTAGTTTTGTATCAATTCCATATATTTTTTAATTTGTAATTTTCTTAATAATACTCTATTTATGTATTTTTCATGAAGGGAGAATAAACTTTTTTGAAAAAAAATTCAAGATATTATTACTGGTAATCACTATCTTCTTACCAAATATATTTATGCATTAACCAATATTTTTTGGTTTAAGCCTGGCTAAACTTGAAAAAAAAATCCTTATTTTATTATTTTGATGTGAATCAGTAATGTACTTTTATGAGGCAAGTTTTGTTGAAAATTTTGAAAAAAATACATTTAATCTTTATAATGAATATTTAATCATACACTATTGATTATTAACTTGACCTTTGCTATTAGTGCTTTAATCATTTAAAAAATTATCTAAATTTTTATTTTAGTGTATTACTTATTTTAATATTTTATTATATTGTAAGCATTCATTATAGTTCCGATTGCACTATTAATTGCACTCAAATTACTGTTTAAAAAAATGTAAACAAAGCAATGACCAGAAATCCGCAAAATTCTAAAATCCACAAAACCTCTGGCCGCAAGCTGTGCGGATTTGAGGGAGTCTACTGTATATCATAAGAAAAATTTTAATAATAATTTGAGGGTTTAGTTTTCATCAAAGAAATCGATAATTAAAAAAAAAGTTTGAGCTATAGAAAATATATTGTTTCCATGATAGCCAACATTTTACTTTAATACGAAAGCAAAACAATAGGATTTAAAACAATAAAAGTTTTAATAAAAACAGTCTCTGACAAAACAAATTTAAATAATTCACAACCCCTGTTGAAATGCAGCTAAAGAGAGGAAAAAAAATCAAAATCAATTCTTGATTACAAATGCTAATTATTTAAGATTGAAATCATAAATTCCACGAAAAATACAAAACACTCTCATTATCATAGAGTTTATACATGAATTTGAAAATCACTTCATATTATAATCTGTTTGAAAAAGAATAAATTCTTTAGTTCATATTTACACTGATTTCATTTGTAAATCATCACATATCAGATTAAAAATTAAGCTCAAAGCGTCCTCATTTTTTCTCTGAGCAGGCAGTAGAGACAAAACAGGTGTTCACATATGTACAATATTTTGGAAATTTTGGTACAAAATAGATAATAATGATGATAGGAGTTCTGCAATTATCTATTTACTGCACAGTCGCTGTCTCGGGTATACAATTTTGTAAAGTTCTAGAATCACAATAGAATTTTTTATGAGTCAGAAAGTTTGACCAATGCTGAAAAGTAACACCACATGCTTTACATAGCTTTGCATCTGCGCCGGGCTTTACAGTTTTGTTTTTTCGTTTTGAAGAATGGGGGGCGTTTTGTTTTTCAACCATACGGATAACTGACTGGGGATGACTAGTGGCTGGAGACCTTTCATCACTGTCATAGTCCTGTTCTTTTTTCACTTCTACTCTGTCTGAATCCTCTCCGCTGCCATTTTGATCATTTTCAGCTTTGATGACAACATCACAAAAGGCTAATGGGTTGACTGTTTCTTGATTACCATTGATATCAGAGCTACTATCGTTTGATTCAGCTTTAATAGAACAAACTTTTTTTATGATAGGTTCTTTATCATCATTTTCTGATGTCCGTGGTGAAAAAGAATGCTCTTCCAACTCTGAAAGATCAGCAACTTTTAATGTCCTATCCCTAATAAGATCAGAATTGTCAGATGATGTTCTTTCTCTCTGTTTATAACTGGGTGATACTTCTTTCTGGACATCAGAATCTTCGTCACTACATTCTAAAGTTCTCGGAATAATTGGAAGACCTCCGCCTTCGCTTATTACAGTGGTAGACATAAATTCATCCACAGATGTGGAATCTTCAGTCAGATGTTCACAAGCATGTGTTCTCATACCTCTTAGAGTATTTCCTTTGTAACCACACAGCAAACATCTGTAACCACGTGGTTCAGTGTGAGTTAGCAAATGCCTTCTCATCGTTTCATATGAAGAACAAGATGCTTCGCAATAATTACATTTCCATTCTTCGGGACCAGAAAACGGCGAATCTATTGTAGAATTGGAATCATCCCCTTTTTTACTGGAAGCTTTAGCCATCGCACTGTCTGGTTTTTTCATACAATAATATGTCTGATGAGCGACTAACGTGTCAGAAGTACTGAATTTTACTCCACAAGCATCACAACAATATTGCGGTTGAGGTGGCTTGGGAATTACCGGTCTGTAATGATCTATGCCATATTCAATTTTTCTTAAACTTGACTTGCTAGTGTCCTCATTTTGAAAAACTTGTGTACTTTCGTTTATACCACTGTGATTACTATTGTTATCGTCACTTGACTGTTCGTGAGCAGAAGCTGCTGCTGCTGCAGCTGCGGCAGCCATTGCCGATAATTGCTGCCTCCTGTACGCGCAGTAGTGTTTTTTGTGTGTTACAAGATTATCATATTTTATGAAAACAATATGGCACTCTTCACAAATGTTGTTGCCTTGTTTCATGAGCTTTGGCGGCATCATACCTGGAGGAGGTATAGTTTTGTCTACGATCGCTGACTGAAGCACAGGAGGAAGTGGAGATACGCTTTCTACGGGAGGTACTCTGTGGACTACAATTGGAACTTGGGTGCTGTAGCATGTGCTTTCATTGCTGTAAGAATTTGTAGGTGAAGGTGCACTATGCGTGGATGCAATAACTGAAGCTATAGGGGGAGATCCCGATCCTGCAATACGAAGACCAGGAGATGAGGGGTGACTAACAGATATGACAGAACTCCTACGTCTTATAGGGGATTTACGTGTGCTTGAATCATTAGCTTTCTTAATTTTAATACTTAGGTCTAATGGGGAGTCTTGATCTACTTCAATGTCTTTTGGTTCATATGGACTCTTATTCGGCAAAGCAGAAGTAGAATCATTACTCGTGCATGTCTTTTTCAAATTTAAAACATCACCTTCGCTCATTTTTCTTTTCAACGTTGCAATCTTTGTAGAACTGAGTAGTGTTTTGTCATTAGTTTCATCTGTACTGTTCATCACGGGGTGGCTTGTTTTACGTGGAGGACAGCTTGATTCACCGGCTTTCACAGCTGAGGGTTTTTCCACAATCGTTGGACAAGCAATTCCACTTTGCAAAACTATACCTGATGTTCCAGTTGGTAGTACACCATTTTGTGGCACAAGTCCTTGACCAGGTACTAATGTGCAAGGTAAAAGTATCAAAGGATTAGTTGAGATGGCCGCGTAAATAGCTTGAGGTTGTATGACTGAAGGAGTCACATTGCCATTTATTGCACTCCTCAAGATTACAGTATCAGCCGAAGGTTTGAATGCTGTGGATATACCACTAGAAGTTTCTGATGATGGTAATGGAGGTGTTACAGCTTCATTTTCATGTCTCGACTTACAGTAATACTTTTTATGCACTTGATAAGTATTAACTGATAAGAATTGAATCTTGCAAGCTTCGCAGAAAGCTTTAGGGTTTGTAGCAGTGGAAACATTTCTGGAAGAATTTGAAGTAGGGTGAGTCCAGTTGTGTTTTTCGTAATCATAAGATTCGGAACTGCCATATTCATACTCTGGGGATCTGCTCATAACGTTGTCATCTTTAGTTTTAATGTATCTTTCATCAACATCACCGGTCTTCAGATTCAGATGGGGAACGCCATCCTCGACTTTTATTTTGATTTCTCTGTTTGTATCTGCAACAATAAAAGAAAAAAAAATATTAAAAACGACAGAATTTTTTTTCAGTTTAATTTAATATAAAATTTTCATAAAACTTCATTGGTTTCAGGAATGCCACTCAGAAAATAGCAAAAAATAGGAAATTGAATGTAAAGTAAAATTTACGACATTTTTCTAAACATTTATGCAGGGTTGTAAAAAAACCAGGTTTTTTTGAAAAAACCCCAAAAAACTGGTTTTTTTTTTTTGTTTAAACCGGGTTTTTTTTTTAAACCTCCATTCTTATTGCATATAAATTGCATATTAACTGATAAAATTAAGACATTGTTGGATTATAAGTAGTGTTACTTCATTTTAAAGTAATTTAAATTAAATAATTGCCGAAATCGCCGTTTTATTTCACGATCCTTTGGCGATAATCGCTGTTTTATTTCACGATCGTTTGACGATAATCGCTGTTTTATTTTATGATCGTTAAACAAAAATCTCCGTTTTATTTCGAGATAATTTACTGAAAATCGTTGTTTTATTTCGCGATCGTTCGACGAAATTCATTGTTTTGTTTCGCACTTGTTTGATAAAAATCGATGTTGTATTTCTGATGGTTTGATGAAAATCGCTGTTTTATTTCGCAATCATATGGCGAAAAATGTTGTTTTATTTCGCGATCATTTGACGGAAATCGCTATTTTTTTCGAAATCGTTCGGTGAAAATCGTTGTTTTATTTCGCGATCACTTAACAAAAATTGTCGATAAAAAATAAAAAAAAAAGGAGGGGGGATTTGGTAGAAAAATAGCATTTCTGATTGGTTTGAAAAAAAGAAATAACTTTAAATAAACAAAAATTCTCTGAAAAATAACATTCTTCATAGAAATACAGACCTATGAATATTTACAGAATACTTTGAAAGAAATTTAATTAAAGTAGCTTTTAAATTCGATGTTATAATTACAGTTATAGTGCCAGTTTCAACCCATTTTTTTAAAAAATTAATTTTCTTATTAGAAAACTCATTGCGGTTACTCAAATTTATTTCTTTTTAATCCGAAATAGCTCATAAAAATTATAATTCGTAAATTCTTTGTAAAAAAATTTATGTCATGAGATATAGCTTAAACAATATTTTATACAATGTACTATACTTATATAAGAATAGGTTTATCAAAATATCAAAGCTTTTATATATATATATATATATATATATATATATATATATACAATCTGATATTTAATTGATATCTTTTCATTTTGAATAGTCATAATGAATTTTTTCTTATTGTGGTATCTTATATATAATTAATATATAACATCCGTTGCTAATAGCAATTTTATAAATATGGTGCGCATAGGTAATTGCTGCTATCCGCATGACCTTTGTGTATTGTCTGTGAGATTTCTACTATGTAGTTTTCCGTTACCACTTCATAGGATTTCCATTAAGAGTTGCAAATCGTTTCATCATGAATATTATATGTGGTATATTTATAATAATTTAACTGTTAATTTTGATATTATGTTTAATTCATTGTCTTGATATATGGTATATTAAATGTCAAAATCAATATTTATTATTTATTATTTTTTAATATTAAAGTAATACATTGAAATTATCATTATTTATTATTTTTTTTATATTAAATAAATACATTGAAATTATGATTAGTTAAGCCTATGTGAAATGTTGTAACAATGTGAGCATTGTGCTGAGATGTTAACTGGATAAGTTTGTGGATTATTATGTATGTGATTTTTTCACTTTTAAATGAGTCAATTTTGTGATTTTGCATTTATTGTACTGTGAGTACTATGATTCTTATTATATGTGGTGTGGGATGGTAGTATTATGGTCGTGTATTGTTTCCTTTTGGAGGTTTGAGTACTGCTTTAAAGCTTTGTACATATTGTATCTATTTTCATTTTATAGTTGTATTATTCTAGATCCTTTTCTTTAGTAAATTATATTAGTCCAGATACTCGATTATTTAATTGTAATTTTTCTATTTTTATCTTTTTATTATATTTGTATTATCTCTTATATTATGGCAGTACTTAGTAAAAATCTCGATCCTGGCAAGATACACAATGCTTCTTTGCAGTGTAGTGCCCGGTACAGGAGCAATAATAGGGTTACTCCTGGACCGTCATCCAGTTTCCATATACATGCTCCTCCTCCTCAATTATATTTTCAGAAATGTTCTGATATCCGATGTAAAACTTGTCCATCTGCTTCTCAGTCACCAATCGTATCAGATCCTCATATTTCTATTTTTTGTAAGGCTTTTAATGTAATTTATAGTATAAAGTGTAACATTTGCAATTTGAAATATATTGGTGAAACTTCTGGTCCTCTTCATATACGCATGAATCAACATCGGTCAGATTCTGATAAAAATTTAGCAAAAAATATACAGTCTACAGCTGAAATACAGCATTTTCATAAACATAAATTTAAAAATACTACTATTGAAATAATACAAATTCAGAAAAATAAATCTGAGCGTCTGTATTTAGAGTCTTCATATATGAAATATTATAATACAATTTATCCTTATGGTCTTAATAGTGAGGTTTTTAAAAGATCTGTTAAAGTTTTTTCATCTATAAATGATACTACAGATTATTCTCCCATTTATCATAGTTTAAATCATCTTATAAATCCTAAAACTACACGTAACAAAAGAGGAAAAGGTTCATCTTCTAGTATTACTCCTAAAAACCTTATAATTCAACAAATTAATAATCTGCATCATAATTATTTAAAAAATTACAATTGGTTTCTAATACGTAAATATATTTTTGGAATAAAAAAGAAACATATTGTACAATATTTAAATATTTTTCTCAGTAAAACTTACTCTAAACATTTTTCAGATATTTTTTATGATCTCATTATGACTCGTGTCAACCTGTACAATATAAATTTACTCAAAAAACCTAAAAATCTACAAACTAATACTCAAATGGTAATTACTTTTTCTAATCCACTATTTAATAAAATCAATATTAATTCCATATTAAATGATAAAAACTGTCAATTTCCTATTAATAATATTCATATTTCTAAAACCTTTAAGTATCCCATATCTATCAGCAGAACGATTTTTAACTATAATTCTTTCACTAAATCTTCTTTTGATGCTAGTACTTTACCCTGTAAATGCAATGACCCCTCTCTACAAAAATATATAAATAAAGATCATGGACATATTATTACTGGTAATCTTAATCTTGTAGATGATTTACCACTTAGAAGAATTATGGGTTATGGGACCAAGTACAGAATTCCATCCAAATTAAACATTAAATCTATCATAAAACTATTTACATATGATATAGATATATTTATTTATAAACTTGCAATTTATTATAATAAACCCATTGAATATTTTAATCAATGGAAAATATTAGTTATCGATAAATTAACCAAGTCCTTAAAATATAATATTTCACACCTAGAATATGTAAATACACAGCATCTGTTTAAGCAAATCAATAACTTACAACAAAACTTTGTAATAACTTATGTTGATAAATCTCCTAATAATTATGCCATTATTTGTAAATCTTATTATCATCAACTGCTTAAATCTAGTATATCTAATAATAACACATTCCAAAAAATTAATGATAACTTACTTGCCAATAATCGTAAAATTAAAGGATTCTATAAATTATTAGACATTAACCCTACTAACTTTAAATATCCTTATCTAGTCCTTATACCCAAATTTCATAAGCATCCTGTTAAATTCAGAACTGTTACAATTGGTTGCAATACTTATAATAATGCTGCTAACAAACTTCTATTAGTAATTCTTAATCAAATATATAATATCACAAAAAAAAGTGATAATACACATTGCATAAAAAATAGTTATGAACTGGTCTATATTATGAAAAATCTTAAATGTATAAACAATATCACTACATATGATTTTAAAGATTTATTTAATAATATCAATTTATCGGATTTACATAATATCATAAATGAGCCTTTTAAAAAATATCAACACGAGTTGGATATATCACATAATATCGATTCTGAATATTTTCATACCTTAACTAATTTCATTATCTATAATAATTTTATCATGCATGATAACAATATATATATTCAAAATGTTGGTATACCACAAGGTGGTAGTACATCTAGTGTATTATCTGACTTATACTTATATTACTATGAACGTCATTATTTAAATAATACAATACATTTATATCGATATATAGATGATGTAATTTTAATTGATACTGATAACACCTGTATATCTCAATTCCCTGTTGATTATCCTTCTAATCTAGAACTTTCAAAAAACCTACTTTTTAATAATACAATCAATTTCTTAGATATTAAAATTATATTAAAAGAGAACAAATTTATAACTGATATTTATGACAAAAGGAAAGAATTTAATTTTAAAGTTAATACTTTTACTAATTTTAAATCATGTCTTCATAATTCTGTATATCGTAATATAATACTCAACCATTTATATAGAATAAAATGTCTATGTTCTTCCCATTTAATTAATACTAATATTAAAAAGCTTGTATATGATGTTATAAATAATGGTTATCCTAAAAAATTCATATATTCTTTAATTTATAATTAGATATTACATGATCTTATAATTAATTCTTTGCATAAAAAATGTATAAAAAAAATTATAAAACATAAAAATAATAATAAAAAATTAAAAATGTTAAAAAGTAATAAAAAATATATATATATAGGTTGGTTGGGTGGGTAGATGTTAGAATACGGAGGAGGGTGGTGTTGTCTGGATAAAAACGCAAAGGTTAATTATTTATTTAAAAAAAAAAAATTGAGAGTGGGTTATTTATTTTAACATAATTTTTAAACTGTTTAATTTACACCAATATATGGATATTCGTCTAGTTATATCTATAGTTAAATAGCTATATTTTAAATATCAAATTATTTTTAATGTTATTGATATAATTTTTGGTATTATTATTAATAATATTATTACTATTATTATTTATTTATTTATTTATTTATTTATTATTATTATTATTATTATTATTATTATTTTATTATTATCCTATATTAAGATAATGAGTTTTTAACATGTAAAGTCACAATAAATGTTACTGATTAAAGTAACAATAATGTATTTTAAGTTATATGTTAATATGAATGTTATCTCTTAATTCTAATTTTAATCATTTTATTAATTTAATTTTATGTTAATATCGATTATTATTTTTTCCGGTTCAATTATATTTCCATTCAGCTTTATCTTTTTTGTTTGTTATGGATAACTATTATTTTTACTTACTTTCAACTCCTTTTTGTAAAATATCTTTGTTCCTTGTTTAATAATTTGGTTTTTGTGTGATGGTAGTCCCAAATTCGTATTGTTTTGCTTTTTCATGGCAAATACGAAGATGAAACCACACACTCCATTTGTAGTTCCAAAGTATTTGGGACCTGAAGATTCTGCTTTGGTTCTACAAATTTCAATTGTATTCATATTATTCTTTTTTTCCTTCCATGTTCAATGTGCTATAAGTTATTATATTCAATGGTTAATTTCAAATGGTTAATATTGTTTACTATAATTCAATTTAATTCTTCGTTTTGGTTTATTGTTTTATTGATAAAATCCGTTGGTGAATCTTGTCTACTTTTAATGGTATTATATATATATATATATATATATATTACAGCATGGAAATATATAATTTTCAAATAGATTCCAAGACCTTTTAGTGAGTAAACCAAAAAATATTTAAAAAATCTGTACAGAAGTCGGCTGTTGCTTTCAGTTAAGTTACATACAATTTATATCATTTCAGAACTATACTAGCAGTAGTATTTAAAAAAATTAAGTTTCATTAAAACATTTCAATAATAAATGTTTTTTAAAAGCAGATTATGACATAATTGTATTGCTTTTTTTAATGCTACTAATTTAATCCATTAAATCCTGTAATATAATATTTTCTAAACTTCTCCAAAAACTCTTCCTTACACCATACGAATATGAATTGAACAGTACGCAAAACAACAACATTCGTTAATTTCAAACAATGAAATATTCGTAATACTCTAGTTAATCTATTTGGATAGCTAGTGTTAATGTTATTAACATAAAAGTAATTTTTTTCTAAAAATTGAAGAATAAATAAATAAATGAATGAATAAAAAAAAATCTATACTAATAAAATCCGTGCGCCTCTGTCTGCTTGAAGCCGATTAAACTTCGCAACGCGGGCGAGATGGAAGTCGCGAGAGGTGTTTTTCGATTGGAAAAATTCCGGGGAAGTCATTTCGGGCATTTTCGAGACCGTGAGACCAAAATTAAAAAAGTTATGAATTAAAAACCCCTTGGGAATCGGAACGAAAAATGTCTCAAATCCCAAACGGCGCTCAAACGGAACTCTGAGGCAGAACACTGCGCCACCTTGCGGTGAAGAACCTGAACTTTTCCCCTTTGGCTAAAAGAAGAAGCAGTCGAAAACCTCTTTTTCTCCCTTTTTTGCGCGTTTTTTCTTAAACAATCATGCAGACAGTTTTTAAAGTAGAAAAAAACTGATTACATATTCAGAATCTGCATAAAAAATCTGCTTCTGATGAACTAAAAAATACGAAAAAATGTCTTATGGGCGCTTAGTGCCCACCGTGCAAAACCAAATATTCTTAACGGGACTATGGGCGCGAAGCGACCATAGCTCCGATCCACAATCTTTTTTTTTCAAGTGCACGTGGCCCACCATGCGAAATCACATATTTTTAACGGGATCATGGCTCTTTAATTTACTTTTTAAATGAATTGAATGAATGAATTTTTCTTTTTAAATGAATTTTTTTGCTTATTATATACTGCTTAATACCGAGGTTCGTTTGGAAAAAGTGGCCCAGCTAGCGGGCGTAGCTCGCTAGTAAATAAATAAAAATTGGACTCGAAAAGGTGAACTTTTACTGTTTCCTTAATTGTAATTATTTTCTGTGCATAAATTATATATGCCAATTCGGCCACTATTTTATAAAGTTTTGTTTTTATTATTATTGTTATTGCACGTATAAAAACTTATATTCTCTGCTTATCTATACATTCTTAAATGTACATTATTCTTAAGAAGGCAGAAAAATGCATTTTCTTAAAAAACAGTTTCACTATCCTCTAAAGATACATGTTAAGAAGCGAAAGAAAATTTTAAAAGCTTATCAGCACGCGCACTAAACGATTTAGATTTATCCGGAAATTATGTAACTTTTTCTTATCGCATTTTCATCGCTATCTGGAATTTAAATTGGGAAGCGGAATTGATAACAATTATCAGCAGCAGGATGTGCTCCTATCACGGCGGGAGAGTGAGGCTTCGTGAAGAGGAGAATTGTGAAAATTTTGCAACGAGTTTGGAAACTTTTCTATCAATTAATACAAGTTTTATTTATTTTGATGCAAATAGAAAGTTTTCTGTTGGATAAAGAGGGAAAAAGTAGTAGCTTAAGGGGATCCGGGACAGAAAAATCTTTAAATTTTCTAAAAGAAAATTATAGGGTTGAAACTTTCTCTGTTTTTTTGAAGCTTAAAACGACGTTTAAGTTATGTTTCTTTCTTTATTAGAAGAGGAAATTTTAATTTGTTCGTTTTCGTTTGTTTTCAAAATCTAATTTTCAAGCAATGGTTTTCACGGAAATGACTTCTTGTAAAAATGTGTGTATCTTCATGATGAGGTCCCACCAGCGGCTGAGAGATTCTGCTCTCGAAACTAGTAGACAGTAGATGCTGAGTTCGAACCCAATCGCGGCCGTCTGCCTAATCGTTCGCAATTTCCCGTGGTTTTCTTCGAACCTTGAATCTGGTAGGCGGCAGGTGCTGGGTTCGAATCCAATCGCGTCCGTCGGCCTAATCGTTTGGAGTTTTCCTCGGTTTTCTTCGAATCTTGAATTTCCTTGCCTAAATTCGGGTTAAGTTCTCTTAGAAAGACCCCCACGGAGGGCACATCCCCCCCCCCAGGACCTATATCCCATGTGCTCATAATTGACTCTTAACTAATCTATTTGGATAGCTTATGTTAATGTGATTAGCATAAAAGTAATTTTTTCTAAAAATTGAAAAAAAAAATCGGACTCAAAAGGATTAAATTTTGCTGTTCCCTCAACTGTATTTTTTTTTTTCTGTGCTTAAATTATATCTGCCAATGAGGCAACTTAAAAAAAAAAAAATCTTATTATTATTATTATTATTGTTGTTGTTTTTGCACGCATAAAAACTTACATTATCTGCTTATCTATACATTCTTAAATGTACATTATTCTTAAGAAGGCAGAAAAATGCATTTTCTTAAAAGCAGTTTCCACTATCCTCTAAAGATACGTGTTTAGCGAAAGAAAATTTTAAAGGCCTTATCAGTACGCGCACTAAACGATTTAGATTATCCGGAAATTATGTAACTTTTTCTCATCGCATTTTCATCGCTATCTGGAGTTTAAATCGGGAAGCGGAATTGATAACAATTATCAGCAGCAGGATGTGCTCCTATCACGGGCTTCGTAAAGAGGAGAATTGTGAAAATTTTGCAGCGAGTTTGGAAACTTTTCTATCAATGAATACAGGTTTTATTTATTTTAATGCAAATAGAAAGTTTTCTGTCGGATAAAGGGGAAAAAATGGTAGTTTAAAAGCACAATAAATCTTTTGTATAAAAATTAATTTAATCCTTTCTAGGACAAATCATTTTAGCTGCTAATATTTTGAAATGGTTGAATGACACCAGGTTTTACGAAAAAATTTGTTTCAAAATTTTCTTTTAAACTTTTGTAAAGTAAAAACCTCTACGAAATAGTACATTTTGGTGGAACAACATGTTATACAGATTTAAAAGACGCTTAACTTATGAGAATGACCCCGCCCCAACATGTGTGGAGGCCATTTGTTGTAATTTGTTGAAATATTCATAATTTTATGATATGAATTATGAAATTAGTATTAGAAAAATTATATATATGAATTACAATCTACAATTTTCTGATGGATTTAGATTCATCAAGTTTATGGAAATCCAAAATTTCAATTTTTTCGCCAGTAGCTTTCAAATTATGCTTAAAAAGCGGCAAAATAATGGTTTAAGGGGCCGTTTAGAATAGAAGTGACTAGATATTTTGAAATTTTTTATGCTTATCCTGTAATTTAGCAGTCTTTAATGACTACTTGAGTGATGGCTAATACGCCTTAATCAAGAAGGGGACTCTCGGTCAATAATTGAGTAGCGACCGAAATTCAGTTTAGATATACAGTCCCTAAAATATGCTAATTTTAAAATAATTAATTTCTCGGAAATTTATCATGTGAATTGCATGAAAAATTGTTTTTAGGCTAATTGAAAGGTGTAGAGTTCATTTATGCTGTTAGAATCGAGTACTGATATTGAAGAAAATAAAGTTGGGGTTTGTTTTAATATATAGATGGCCCTCTAAGCAAGTTTTACATACACCATTTAAAAGTAGACCTTATTTTCAATCGTTCAGTAGCAGTAATTTTCTTCTACGATAATTGTTTGCAGATTTAGTAGGGATGTTTAAATTTTTTTTTCAACGACTGCACATCAGTGTACCGTTGGACCCCAAAGTCGTTCCTTTCCTTCAGGGTTTTCTTGGCGATATCTTTCAGGGTCGTAATGCCCGGTCACATGTTGCAAAAAACGTTCAAGATTTCCACGCAACACATGCAGCTTTTTTCCGTGGTCTGCGTATTCGCCGCCTTCTGAACATGTGTGGGATTTCGTTGATCGGCGTTTCCTCGTGATCCTCGTCCTGCAGCTTCAATAAATAAATTTTGGATATGCATACAAATAATATGAAATGAATTTCCCTAGGAAAACATTCAAAATCTCTTTGATTTCATGCGACGTCGTAAAGCAGCACTTATTGCAGCTCGTGGCTGCTACACCAAATACTTATTTCAGATACTTAATATATATATGAAAAGATAAAGTCTACCCCTTTTTAAAACTTAAATTTAAAATTTAAAATTTTAGTCCCACTCAATATTTTTTTAAACTTTAATTGTGAAATTTAAAGCTATTTTGCCCCTGATAACTTTCTTTCTCAGCCTAACATCTGTTACTTTCAAATATCCTTTTTGGACGCTCTTTAAGATTAAAATTGCTTATCTAAGTGCTTTTTGCATCCATTTGTGGTTAGGGCCTCATACGTCACCGATCTGGGAATTGTTCGGTCTTTGACCACATATCAATCAAAAGCTAATGATCCAATTAAAATGAATGTTCCTCCCAAATTCACAACTGTGCTCTCTGCTGGAAAATATTACAATCCCCAACATATACACCCCTTGCACGTGACGTCACATGCTTCATCTGGCGCCCAAACATAAGGCAAATGTGGTGTTTTCACATTTGTAAAAATAGTACTTTGCGCTACATTTTTTAAGTGCTTAAGAAAATAATGCTAGAATAGAAAAAATCAAAATTAAACAGAATGACTACAGGTGCTTAAAGGCCCCTGTCCTCGCTCGAGGAAACGCTTGCGAGCTAATGCTATTCCTATGGGGAAGCATTTTTCTAATAACTCTTTCGCATTTTGACATTTCTGATTTTTTTTTTTTTTTTTTTTTTTTTTTTTTGCATTGGATAACTGAGGTGCATGTCGACAGCGCACATTTTTTACTTTTTCGATTTTGGTTGCAGATGTATTTTTTTAAAAGCACTTTCAGTTTCGAAACCGGTTTTGAAAGTGAAACTAACTTTGTAAAAAATATCTGCAACCAAATTCGAAAAAGTGCAAAAAATTCGGAAATTCATAATTCTGTCGGCATGCACCTCAGCTATCCAATGAAAAAAAAAAAATATTCAAAAATGTCAAAATGCGAAAGAGTTATTAGAAAAATGCTTCCCCATAGGAATAGCATTAGCTCGCAAGCGTTTCCTCGAGCGAGGACAGGGGCCTTAAACGGCAAACGGGGAGTTAGGATGCTTTGTTTAGGCTCCAGATGTGCACCAGGTTAGAGAAATAGCCGTTGCTGTGACGTCAATGCAAGGGATCTATTAGCAAGAATACGTGCGAAAAACAGGGAGATTTTGCAGTTTTGAGATACCTGCTGAAACTACGGTCATGTGACTCTCTATAATCGACGCTTCTGGCTCCGGGACCTCCGATCAGACTCGCGAACCCTTCTGTATGATGAGCGGTCAAATAAAAGAGTTAGATCCCCAAGAAGTTGCCGAGTCTCAATTATTATCTCCATTCATTACATCCCTGAAGACGTTACATATATATTTTTTATGTAATCATTTATTTGCACCAATACCAATCATTTATGTATTAAATTTATTTCTGATTATTCCTTCACGGTGTTGCAATTTTTACAAAAATGAATGTATTAATTCGAAAGTGAAAATCAGACATAAGGTTTAAATATTATCAAATTTGATTGTTTTGTGTACAAAATGCTGATTATCTTTGTTGAACCTTATTGAAATATAATGTTATATTTACACACTTTGAAGTATACAAGCAGTGCGATAATGGTAATGCATTGCCTATCACCTGCAAATAGATACAGGGATTTTACGCGATTACCAAATTTCCTTATCGTGTGAAACTTATGACTTTAACTGATATAATATTCAAGTCTTATCTTTTGCTTTGACTTGATAATAAGCATAAAGAATATTGACGCCGAGCTTTTGTGAATTCTGATAATTTTGCAACGTTACTTTATCTCATCATAAGTATCAAAATTATCTTAGGGATATCGCCATGTTATTATTTAGATTAAAACTAACGGCCATTAAGAAGGAAAAGTGGAAAATCACAAGTTTGGGACATGTGCCTTTTTTTTTTTTTTTTTTTTTTTTAATCATAATTATCATTTTGACCTTAACGTGTCGTGTTGCATATGATATCACACATTTGCTGATAATTTGGAAGAAAAAAATCCATTTATCAAAATCGCTAATTTTTAGCAAAAATGTGTCATTATTTTACTTTACATTTGCATTATTTTACTTTTATAACTTTAACCGCTTTGCGACAGGAGCCTTTTTCGATATTTTTAATGTTTAGTCACCGGTTTTAAAAACAGAATTTTGTGCCTTTTCATATGGAGAAAGTCCCCCGATTAAATAAGGCAAATTTTACAGTAAAATTTTACTGGTTGGAATAAACACGGATTCTTAAAGGTGTTCTCAACTGCTCCGCTCAACAAGCGCAAAACGTTTTGACACATATATACATTTATTTTTTAACAGAAAGATATAAAGTTGGAAGGCCTGACTATGGAAGCGATTTCGAATCGAACTTATTTTTCCATTTTTTGATAATTAAATTACCTGTCCAGTTTAAAGCCATTTCAATCACGTGATCACCCGTTGTTCTCCTGCTTTTCGACCGGTTTTTCTGCTTTCGTCTGGAAATATGCTCAAAAACGTCAACTTTGAAGGCTTGTTATGAAAGATCTATTGCATTTTTTTAAAAACAGAAAATTGAGTGCAATTAGAAAGTTTCTGAATAACATCACTTGCTATTTTTATGTATTTCCGAACAAAAATAAATTAAAGCATGTGTCACAAAGTTGTCCTTTTTGATGTAAGAACACCCTTAAGTCTTTTTGTGGCACGTATACGTATCGCTCGTCCCTAACAGGTTAATGAAATCATACTTAACAAAAATAGTTTAACGGTGAAATGCTAAATGAACTATTCATAAAAGTTTGTTTAATAGTTTGATAACGTGCTGCATCGAGGATATTGCGGCCAAATCTTTTAAGGGGACGCAGCACTTTAAAATTGGTCAAAATATCGATTTGCTTTTTTGTAAAACATTATCTGAAAGCTTCTTTAATTGCGAATATTTTGACACCTCATGTTTACCTATGCGACTATTGTATCGTGAGATATTATAAATTTTATAAATAGATCCACCGCAATGACCCATACAAATGAAAACTTTAAATTGATTTTTCTCCCTGTTCATATTTTTGTAACTTGCTTGTTTTAAAAATACCAAGGCTTTTTTTTTTTTTTTTTTTTGCTGATTTAGACACAGGTTTGAAAATGTACTAAGAAAAATAAATAAACATGCTTATGGAAAATGCAACAGAAAAAAGAAGTTAAAAATATTAATTTCCTGAGGATATTTTGAATATATGAATAGGGGCCGCTTCACTCAAATGAAAAGACCCGTTCGCTAATGCTAATCCTATGGAAGAAATTTATAAAGATATCTCGGTTGCATTTTAGTATTTTTAAATGATTCTTTTTGCATTGGATAGCTGAGATTGATCTGAATGCAGGCCGTTTTTTACTTTTTCGATTTCGTTTACAGATATTTTTTACGAAAATGCTTTCATTTTCAGAACCGGTTTGGAAAGCGAAATCACCCTCATAAAAAATATCTGTAAACGAAATCGAAAAAGTAACAAGTTGGAAATTGCACGTGAACGTAGCAAATGAGGTGCGTTCGTCCGATAACGAAGTTTAAAAAATATTCAAATCTTGCTGATATAGTAGAGCGTACTTCGGGTACAGTATAGTAATCGAAATCCTTGTGTTTCTGTAAATATGCAGGAAGTAATTTTTATTACACCTCAGCAACGTATATCTTATTCATAAAATGTGAAATAGTTTAATATAATTAAAACACGCCCCAAATAATGTTTCCCCGTATAGCATTATGTAGTGGAATACTTTTGTGTGGCCCTGTAATTTAATAAATATTCTTTGCATCCCAGATTGTACAGAATGCATATTTTAGTATATATTTCATAGATTCATGCCAATTCTATTATGTTCGAATGAGTGTAACATCATTAAAATGCATTTGAATTTTTTTTCCCCCATTGACCGTAATGTAATGGAATACCTTTGATTGTCCCTGTAAATGATCTATGCATCCGACTTTCATAACATTTGAAATGACTCGACAAAATTACGCAATAATTATATGTTTTAAATTTCAAACGATTAAAATGCATTTGAAACTTTTTTCCCCATTGACCGTAATGTAACGGAATACTTTTGATTGTCCCTGTAATTGATCTATACATCCGATTGTCATAACATTTAAAATGACTCGATAAAATTACGCAATAAATGTATGTTTTAAATTTCAAACGATTAAAATGCATCTGAAACTTTTTTCCCCATTGACCGTAATGCAACGGAATCCTTTTGATTGTCCCTGTAATTGATCTATCCATCCGATTTTCATAAAATTTGAAATGACTCGACAAAATTATGTTATAATTATGTATTTTAAATTTCAAACGATTCGGTTGGGTAGTTTTTGCGTTGTTATATGCGGACGGACAGACAGACAGACAGACGGACAGACAGACGGACAGACAGACAGACGGACGGACTGAGCGACAACAATAGGTGCTACGTATTTACATAATTACGAACGCACCTAAAAAACGGCCTGCATTCAGATCAATCTCAGCTATCCAATGCAAAAAGAATCATTTAAAAATATTGAAATGCAATTGAGATATGTTTATAAATTTCTTCCATAGGATTAGCATTAGCGAACGGGCCTTTTCATTTGACTGAAGCGGCCCCTTAACATTACAGAGGGGAATTGAGAGAATGAGTGAAAACAGCAGCTTGAACCCTTTCCGGCACACTGTGCCCAGCCCTGGATACCTAATTTTAATTTCAAATTTGCAAACAGCAACAATAATATTTTAATAAAATTTTGCTTTTACAGTGAAAGCTTAAATTAAGGAATTCTTAATTTCTCAAAAAGTTGTTTCTAAATTCCGGTGTCAGTCGATAATTTCTCATTTTACGAACAGAATTTGCCCATGCCGGAAAGGGTTAAGGGCCCTGTCCTCGCTCGAGGAAACGCTCGCGAGCTAATGCTATTCCCATGGGGAAACATTTTTCTAATAACTCTTTCGCATTTTGACATTTTTGAATATTTTTTTTTGCACTGGATAGCTGGGGTGCATGCCGACAGCGCACTTTTTTTACTTTTTCGATTTTGGTTGCAGATATTTTTTACAAAGTTAGTTTCACTTTCAAAACCGGTTTCGAAACTGAAAGTGCTTTTTAAAAAATATATCTGCAACCAAAATCGAAAAAGTAAAAAAGGTGCGTTATCGGCATGCACCTTAGCTATCTAATGCAAAAAAAAAAAAAAAATTATTCAAAAATGTCAAAATGCGAAAGAGTTATTAGAAAAATGCTTCCCCATAGAAATAGCATTAGCTCGCGAGCGTTTCCTCGAGCGAGGACAGGGACCTTAATAGGTCACCGCAAAGTACAGTAGAAGATTTTTATAACGCAAACCTGAAAACATAAGGGAATAGATTACCGTACACATAGCTGCCAACTTTTACGCATTTTTCCTACCACAAAATTTTGTAGTAAATATTGTCTTATTTAATCGTCGAAATCTTATGATTAAACAAATGGAAAATCTCTGTACAATTTTAGTGGTAGCAAAAATGCGTAAAAGTTGGCAGCTATGCCTTACATAGAATTTTGCACTATATGAATCCCACTTCATACATAATTAAATTTGCCTTTTAAACATAGTCAAATCCAGTACAGTACTGTATTCCTGGATATCAGTTGTGCATATTATAATGTTTTTCAACATACAGATCATTTGACATATTGTTAAATTAACTTTATAAATGTGATGTAAAAATGTCTAGACCAAATCATTTATTAAATTAATTATTAAACTTTTTAAAAATTGCAATAACATTATTTTTTTTAATCCTGTATAGAATTTTTATTTTGACAATCTGGAATACAGGTGCTTTTTAACTGCACAATTCATCGATTACATCTGAGAAGTTGTATGCTCTTAAGATTGCTTACTGTATATAGAAATGTCATCCGTTATTTGTAGATTAATTAGGTATACCTACCGATAGATTCCCACTCATAAATAAAAAATATATATATCAGTCGCAGCTTGTAGTATATATAATCTTTAACTATTTTTGTTTCCTTTTTTTATTTTAAATTAATTAATAATTATTTTGAGTTACTTAAGGAGAATAAAATATCGCTTCGTTCTTCTACTTCTTCTTTCTTTCTTTTTTTTCCGAAATTTTTAGAGAAAAAGAAAAATTAATAAATTTCGAAATCGGCAAAGAGCCACAGACTCCTCCCACGCAAGCATCTTGATGGCCCTCATGTGTCATTTAGCAATTTTTATTTTATTTTTTCAAATAAAAAACATTTAAAACAAATACAATATACATTATATATATATATTTTTTTTTCATTACAGTATTAAAATAACTAACATAATAACAAAATATAAATATAGGATAGTTCAATAAATTTTGTGAAATTTCAATTGATTAGTAAATAATGTTTTTATTTTATTTGTTTGTTTGTTTAGAATTATACTATCGAAATACAGTCTTTTTCTGAGACCTATTAATTTTCAAAGTAAAACTTTCAGTTCGTTAAGTAAAAAAATACACATTACTATAAATTAATGTTCAAGAATACATAATAAATAAATTTATAGATCAAAGAAATTTCAATGTTCTTTTAAATTAGACTTTTTTTTAACAATAGCATTATTTACAGTTTGTGAAACTCACTCAACCCTTCCATCATTTGGCATAATGTATTTAAATAAATACATCGATTACCAAAACCAGAATGTCTTACGACAAATACAGATTTTGCGTCTCCTTATAATCAGTATTTACATTACTGATTAACTATGTGTATTATACTATCGAAATACAGTCGATACATATCGAAATACAATATAATATTTTGAGCAGCGCCGTAGCTAAGGCGATGCTAGAAAGGGGAGAGGGTCTCAGTCACCCCTAAATTATTTTGCACCTCCCCTGGAAAATATTCTAAGGTCACTAAATGAGTTTATGGTCAGAAAATCCAAATGAAATAATTTTCAAAAATCTAATTTAGTTTTGAAACCCTTTCACAGTTTTGCAGATATACTAAATTGTAACTAAAATAAGTGTTTCAAAACTAGCTCATACTATTTGCACATATGAAGCTAACATGATGATTAATATTGGACTAATTATACACTCGAATTTTTCATCACTCTTTTCTTTTCTTAGCATAAATGAAGTTATTACTATAGTTTAATAAGAAACATAGTATCTACAGTGTGAATATGCACTAATTGATCTTTCTGCGCCAGAGAGACAGACAGACAGAAAATATGAGCCCCCCCCCCCCCTCCTATTCACCTCTAGCTATGGCCCTAATTTTGAGGAGGTCTTTTTAATTTAATTTGAATTCTTTTAATAAATCCCTTTAATTTTTATCTATTTGAAGGATGTCTTATGCTTATGGGAAATCTTGTAGTGCTGCCATCTGTGGAAAACTTTACAAGTTACTATCAAAAAAAGTTCTCAACTCACCACTAGAT